>CM039505.1:10604998-11084226 GCA_022432975.1 Begonia masoniana | reverse complement strand
CACCAAGACAAAAGATATCAGAACATAAAATACGTAAAATTTTCTGTGGGTATGGACTGAGTTTGGTAGTTCCGCTAGAGGAATCGGTTCCGTCAGAGGGATTGTTAGATATGTCATTCCACTTCCCCTAGAGGGAGATGGTCGTTCCGCCAGAGGGACAATCAGTTAAGTCCTCTCTCCTCTAGAAGCAGTACCCCAATAACTCATGTCATGCAAGAAAATAATGAACAAATCCAGTGCATGTTTTACAAACAGTATAACATATTCATGAGCATACATGCATTCTTCTTTACTGACATCACTTGTTGAGCATTAGGCTCATTATTTACTTTGTGGTGTAGGTGATATTATCACAGGTGAGGATGTTGAGCCTCAAATGGATTGATAGTGCAGCTGACGGAGATTGTCTATGGTGTGAGCTTGTAGCTGTTGGGGCGATTTTGACATGTGGGCAAGTTCGTAGGTATTTGAGTAGATGTATGTAGATAGACGTTTTAAACTTTTGTAAAACTCAGATTTGTTAGTTGTCAAGGTTTGATTTAAACTTAGCTTTTGTTTAAAATGGGTTTTACTTTGTTTAAAGACTTCCGCTACGTTTTATGAAAATAGAAATTAATTTGATGCAGAAAAATATTTTTGGAACCATCTGGGATAAAAGTGGTTTGAAAATGCATGTTTTTGGTTTTAACAATTTTAAACGTTATGCTGTCCGTTTTTCCTAAAAGGTTTAAAAGTGTTAGTTAAGGTTAATGGTGGAAAGTGTCGACCACTTTAGTGCAGATTGGGTCAAAGTGTCGACCCCTGCATGTTGGTGTTGACCCCTGTATGTGTTAAACTGAGCAAGTGTCGACCTATGTCTACAAGTGTCGACCAGTGCTCTCCGGTGTCGACCGGTAATGTAAAATCAATGAAATAGAGAGAAGTCAGGTGTCGACCTGTGCCTTCAGGTGTCGACCAGTAATGTAAAATCGATGAAACAAAGAAAAATCGGGTGTCAACCTGTGCCTACAGGTGTCGACCGATTAGGCTAGGTGTCGACCACTAAAATCAAACGACGCAACCCGAGATGGGTGAGGTGTTGATCGGTGACCCCAAGTGTCAATCGGTTTGTGTAGAACTAAAAAAAAAAAGTATTTTGAGAAAATTTTACACACGTTTTCCACGATGATTTATAAAAGCAGTTTACATGTTTTGATTATTTTTATATAAAGTCTCACGAACAGTCAGGTTAGTAACGTCCAAATCGCGGGTTGTTACAGATTTCACCCCTAGAATTTTCTACCCATTATAAAATTAGTTTGATTTATCTCTTTCATAATATTTTTTCTCAACATATTTATTTGATTAATGTACATTTACTCTAAACATATTTACTGACGTACTAAACAAAGATGGTTGCAATAAATGTAATAAATCAAATATTTATCATTTCAACAAGTATATTTAGATATTATAATAAAAGAGCAAACATAATATAAAGTCAATTGATTGTTGAATAATTCTCTCACGTTGATTGACTCTAATACAATAATCGGAATCAATATATTTTAACATCAAATGTCTCATCTCTTTTAAAATAAAGGGTAATTATTGATTTTAACCTTATATTATATATTTTATTTCAGTTAGCCCCTTGTACTAAAAAAATTGGCAAACCAAATCATGTTGTACTTTGATTCTGTTATCAGTTTTGATCTTCTATCAACAATTTTGTTAAACCCTCATTTAAAAATTTACCAAACAATATTGGATTCACTTAAAATTTTTACCACATGTTCACTACTTCATGTGAAGATAATCAGTAAATGTTTGTAATTTTGTAACAAATGTACTATTTATTGTAATTTTATTTTAGTATTTTATAAAAATACTATACTAAATCATACACGTTTTATAAAATCACGAAATGTTTATATTATATACCCATAATGTGGTGAACATGTGAAAAAAGTTTCAAATAAATCCAATATTTTTTTATATTTTTTTAAAATTAATCTCAGTTTCTTCTTTACTTTATAAATTAATTTTTAAAAAATTATCAAATGATATTGGATTTATTTGAAACACTTTTCACAAGTGCTTCCTATCATGGTTAGATAATAGAAAAAGTTTCGTGATTTTTTAAACTTGTATGATTTATTATAATATTTTTATAAATTATTAAAATTAAATTATAATAAATCGTACATATGTTACAAAATCACAAATAATTCCAGATTATCTTCTTATTAAGTACTAAATATGTGGTAAAAATTTCAAGTGAATCTAATATCGTTTGATAATTTTTATATGATGGTTTAATGAAATTGCTGATAGAACGTCAAAACTGATAACAGAATTAAAGTACAATGTTTGATGTAACGCCCGGCATTTTTGGCCGGGGAAATTATCCCTTAAATTATCGAACGGGATTATTATTGTATTAATACAAAGGAATGTTTTGGTGGAATAATTAGTGGAGAACTAAACTAATGTGTAACTAAACCAAAACATAAGTTTGAAATGCATGGAAGGGAAAATTGGAGAGAAATTAAGGTTGGTGGGAGTAAGCCAATGGATGATTGCCAAGTGGCAACTTGTTGAGGAAGCTAAGTTCATCCTCCTACGTGAATTTTCATTCACTTCTCTGCTTCCTCCCATCTCTCTCGGCTTTCTCTCTTCCAGGTGATTGAAACAAAACTTCCACGCTTTGTTTCTCCTGTATTTTCCCGTCTTCTTCTAAAAAGGTGAGCATCTTTTAATGCTAACAAATTTGGATGAGTTTAATGTGAGTTTTTACCGAAGTTTAGGGTTTCGGTATTTGGTGAAAACTCACTGTTTTTGGATGAAAATACGTTAGTGTGTTTTCTAAAGAGTTGAAATGTGTTTGCTGCATTTCCTACGAGATATTAGTTAGCATTTGTAGCATTTAAATTATGTACATTCATGTTACAGATCCGAGCATTCCAGGGACATTCGAGCATCTGACACCGCAGCAAACAGGTAAGTTCATACCCGTTAGGTTGGCCCTTAAGGCCCTACATCACGGAGGTACTAGGTAGGTTTTATGTTCTGTCGGGTTGTCTTGGGTAGAAATGGTATAGTTTATGTTCTGAGTTGTAAATGTTCTGCTTCACAGTTTGTTCTGTCATTTCTGTTGCCTGCTGTTTAAGTTTAAGCACCGAGAAAGTCCATGCATACACGTTTTTCCCAAAAGCTCATGCAAAAATGTATTCTGCACCTGTTTTGAAGTGAAGAAAGATAAAATCTGACTGTCTGTAATGTATTGGTTAAGTGTGGGACGGGAACTGGTGTTCTGTTTCTGAATTTTTAGTGCCTTTAGTGCACTTCTGTTACGCCTGTTTTCCCTATAAGCCCCACTTTCTGACAGATAAAAGTAATGTTCTGTAATGTCACTGTATTTCTGCAAAGGTTCATGCATGGCATATGCATCACTGCATTTTCTGATATGTTCTTACTGAGCTCTAGGCTCATAGTTGAACTCTCTGATGTAGGTACTGAACCCGAATCTGAGGACTGTGTGCCTCAATCTGATGATCTGACGTAGTTGATGGCTCGAGCTCTCGGGGTAGTTGCTGTAGTTAGACAAATTCTGACCCGAGGTTTAAGTTTTCTGGAAGATTCTGGTTTTTGTTGTAAGAACTTCTGTTTTGGAAAATTCTGTAATCACATGTTAGATTTTGTACTGTCTCTTAAACTCTGAAACAATGCATAGCTTTTGCGTCAATGTTTAAAACCACTGTATTTGACAGTTAAGTTTAGATTCTGAATGTTTCTGAAATTGTTTGGGGACATTTCTGTTAGTTTGTTTGCGCATGGATGACTTCTGGTTTTGGAACTATCCATGCAGTCTGTTTCATTGACTCTGTATATTGTAGAGTACGTTTTACAAATCTTGTTTTGAATTCAGGTATTGAAAGTCTACAATTTTCATACCTTCTGTTTGCACTGTATTTGACAGTTAATTATGTTCTGAAGTATTCTGAGATGGTTTGGGATATTTCTGTTAGTCTATGCCTGGATGGTCTCTGGTTTTTTTTTTTAGCTATCTATGCAGAGTGAAATATTTAAGTTTCTGTCGTGCTCGAGAACCATGTTTTGATGTGGTTTGAGAATCTGAGACGTTTATGTCTTATGTTTTATGCTCTCCGCCCGGGTGTATTTCTGTTAAAAGTTATCAAATTTTGCCTTTAAAACTATGTCTTCCGGCTGACGTCATCAAGGTCATCCGTCCTGTGTATTTATGTCTTCCGGCTGATGTCAGCATAAGTCTTCCGTCCAGTTTAAAACTCCGTCTTCCGGCTGACGTCACCCAAGTCTTCCGCCAGTGTAATTACATCTTTCGGTGACATTATCTGTCTTGTCTTATTCGACATCCACCGCCGGCTTATCTCTTCCGCCCGGTTCATTCACAGTTTATGTCTGTATCTTCCGGCTGACGTCATCCATCTTCCGGCTGACGTCATCACCTAGTCTGATTTCATTTACTGTCTGTATCTTCCGGCTGACGTCACCCATCTTCCGGCTGACGTCATCATTTCATCCTAATTCCTTCTGTTGCCTGTATCTTCCGCCTGACGTCATCCTTATTTCCGTCTTTGCAACTGCATCTTCCGCCTGACGTCAGCTCACATCTTCCGCCCGATTTAATTGTATCACCTGATTTAGTTTAATTACATCCACCGGTTCCGGTTCGTTGTCTCATTAATTGACATCCACCGTTCCGGTTTAATTTGCATTCACCGCCCAACAGTATTCTGTTTGTCTTTTAAACTACGACTTCCGCCAGCTTATTTATTTCTGCTTCCTGCGTTATCCTTTAATTCTGTCATTTATTTCTGAAGCCCGTCTCCTAATATTATTCTGTTTCCCGTTTCGCTTTCGAATACAGGGGATGTTTTTCCCTTCCTCTGAAAAGTTTATGAGTTTACTTTTAAAGCTCATCCTGTTTATGTTAAAAAAAAATAGTCACCGTTTTCCGTCCACTGTCCCAGAGTGATGGCTCCGATCTCGGACCCCGATCGGGTTCGGATTTGGGCTGTCACAGTTGTGGTATCAGAGAGACACGGTTTTAAAACTGATTCTGTGAAATGTCTGACTGCGCGACCCGCCACGTGAGATCGCTCCACCAACTCTAAGTATTTAAGTTACTGTAATTGTTCTGTTTATTAAACTTAGGTTATTATGTTTATAGGATTTCTTAGTTATGGTGAGGGGACATCAAGAAGAGTCAAGCGAAAGCTCTCGAGCCATTGACCGACAAACTGAGCTGGTAGGGGCGCTGTCCCGTATGTTGGAACGCATGATGGCCAGAGAAGATGACAGAAACAATAACCACGGAAACAACAATCATGCTAATGCCCCACGTGACAACAGTGGAGATAGGTTCCGGCGACTCCAGCCGCCTTCATTTGATGGACTGTCTACAGACCCGACCCGTGCTGAAACCTGGATTCGAACTATGGAGAAAATGTTTGGATATGCAGAAGTAGAAGACAACAAGAAAGTTATTTGCGCCACGTTGTATCTCACCGAAAGTGCGGGATTTTTGTGGGACACAGTGCAGTCAACTACAGTGGCATTAAGCTGGGAAGGATTCACGAAGATCTTCTACGAGAAGTACTTTGACCGAGGAGTGAGGAAGGAAAAGTTGCTTGAATTCTCTCGGCTGCGACAATATGGGTCAGTGGCTGAATATGTTCAGAAATTCGAGTCACTGTCCCGATATGCAACACATATGGTGGCCACCGATGAGAACAAGGTGCACCAGTTCATTCAAGGCTTGGGGATGGACCTCCTGCGGGGGATCACAACCGGAGGATTCGATGAGGCACCGTATACAAAGGTGGTGGCTAAGGCTTATCAGTTGGAAGCCTTAGAGACAAAGTTCCAGAGACGGAGGGATTCATCAGAAAGGTTCCATCAGGATGTTCCACAGCAACCACAGCAACAACAGCAGCAACAGCAACAACAGCAAGGTCGTGACTGGCAACCACAGCAGAAACTGAACCAGGGCATCAAGAGGCCTAATGAACCAGCTGCTTATCAGGATAGAGGGAAACGACCAATGGGAGCTCCTCAACTACTTGCATGTCCGCGTTGCCATCAGTACCACAGGGGAGAATGCAGGCTCCTCACCGGCCAGTGTTTTCGATGCGGCAAAGAGGGCCATCATGTTCGGGATTGTCCAATGCCCGACACAAGACCGAATCAAGCCATGCCAAGAGTTTTTGCATTGACAGAGAACGATGATGATGCCCGACATACAGTTGTCACAGGTACGACTCTATTGTATAAAAAAAAAAAAAAAAAAAAAAAAAAAAAGCCTTAGGATGGGGGTAAAAGGGATTAAAGGACCCTTAAGTTTAAGCGAATTTTGGGGACAATTCCATTTAAGGTGGGTGGAATGTAACGCCCGACATTTTTGGCCGGGGAAATTATCCCTTAAATTATCGAACGGGATTATTATTGTATTAATACAAAGGAATGTTTTGGTGGAATAATTAGTGGAGAACTAAACTAATGTGTAACTAAACCAAAACATAAGTTTGAAATGCAAGGAATGGCAAATTTGAGAGAAATTAAGGTTGGTGGGAGTAAGCCAATGGATGATTGCCAAGTGGCAACTTGTTGAGGAAGCTAAGTTCATCCTCCTATGTGAATTTTCATTCACTTTTCTGCTTCCTCCCATCTCTCTCGGCTTTCTCTCTTCCAGGTGATTGAAACAAAACTTCCACGCTTTGTTTCTCCTGTATTTTCCCGTCTTCTTCTGAAAAGGTGAGCATCTTTTAATGCTAACAAATTTGGATGAGTAATGTGAGTTTTTACTGAAGTTTAGGGTTTCGGTATTTGGTGAAAACTCACTGTTTTTGGATGAAAACACGTTGGTGTGTTTTCTAAAGAGTTGAAATGTGTTTGCTGCATTTCCTACGAGATATTAGTTAGCATTTGTAGCGTTTAAATTCTGTACATTCATGTTACAGATCCGAGCATTCCAGGGACATTCGAGCATCTGACACCGCAGCAAACAGGTAAGTTCATACCCGTTAGGTTGACCCTTAAGGCCCTACATCACGGAGGTACTAGGTAGGTTTTATGTTCTGTCGGGTTGTCTTGGGTAGAAATGGTATAGTTTATGTTCTGAGTTGTAAATGTTCTGCTTCACAGTTTGTTCTGTCATTTCTGTTGCCTGCTGTTTAAGTTTAAGCACCGAGAAAGTCCATGCATACACGTTTTTCCCAAAAGCTCATGCAAAAATGTATTCTGCACCTGTTTTGAAGTGAAGAAAGATAAAATCTGACTGTCTGTAATGTATTGGTTAAGTGTGGGACGGGAACTGGTGTTCTGTTTCTGAATTTTTAGTGCCTTTAGTGCACTTCTGTTACGCCTGTTTTCCCTATAAGCCCCACTTTCTGACAGATAAAAGTAATGTTCTGTAATGTCACTGTATTTCTGCAAAGGTTCATGCATGGCATATGCATCACTGCATTTTCTGATATGTTCTTACTGAGCTCTAGGCTCATAGTTGAACTCTCTGATGTAGGTACTGAACCCGAATCTGAGGACTGTGTGCCTCAATCTGATGATCTGACGTAGTTGATGGCTCGAGCTCTCGGGGTAGTTGCTGTAGTTAGACAAATTCTGACCCGAGGTTTAAGTTTTCTGGAAGATTCTGGTTTTTGTTGTGAGAACTTCTGTTTTGGAAAATTCTGTAATCACATGTTAGATTCTGTACTGTCTCTGAAACTCTGAAACAATGCATAGCTTTTGCGTCAATGTTTAAAACCACTGTATTTGACAGTTAAGTTTAGATTCTGAATGTTTCTGAAATTGTTTGGGGACATTTCTGTTAGTTTGTTTGCGCATGGATGACTTCTGGTTTTGGAACTATCCATGCAGTCTGTTTCATTGACTCTGTATATTGTAGAGTACGTTTTACAAATCTTGTTTTTGAATTCAGGTATTGAAAGTCTACAATTTTCATACCTTCTGTTTGCACTGTATTTGACAGTTAATTATGTTCTGAAGTATTCTGAGATGGTTTGGGATATTTCTGTTAGTCTATGCCTGGATGGTCTCTGGTTTTTTTTTTAGCTATCTATGCAGAGTGAAATATTTAAGTTTCTGTCGTGCTCGAGAACCATGTTTTGATGTGGTTTGAGAATCTGAGACGTTTATGTCTTATGTTTTATGCTCTCCGCCCGGGTGTATTTCTGTTAAAAGTTATCAAATTTTGCCTTTAAAACTATGTCTTCCGGCTGACGTCATCAAGGTCATCTGTCCTGTGTATTTATGTCTTCCTGCTGATGTCAGCATAAGTCTTCCGTCCAGTTTAAAACTCCGTCTTCCGACTGACGTCACCCAAGTCTTCCGCCAGTGTAATTACATCTTTCGGTGACATTATCTGTCTTGTCTTATTCGACATCCACCGCCGGCTTATCTCTTCCGCCCGGTTCATTCACAGTTTCTGTCTGTATCTTCCGGCTGACGTCATCCATCTTCCGGCTGACGTCATCACCTCGTCTGATTTCATTTACTGTCTGTATCCTCCGGCTGACGTCACCCATCTTCCGGCTGACGTCATCATTTCATCCGAATTCCTTCTGTTGCCTATATCTTCCGCCCGACGTCATCCTTATTTCCGTCTTTGCAACTGCATCTTCCACCTGACGTCAGCTCACATCTTCCGCCCGATTTAATTGTATCACCTGATTTAGTTTAATTACATCCACCGGTTCCGGTTCGTTGTCTCATTAATTGACATCCACCGTTCCGGTTTAATTTGCATTCACCGCCCAACAGTATTCTGTTTGTCTTTTAAACTACGACTTCCGCCAACTTATTTATTTCTGCTTCCTGCGTTATCCTTTAATTCTGTCATTTATTTCTGAAGCCCGTCTCCTAATATTATTCTGTTTCCCGTTTCGCTTTCGAATACAGGGGATGTTTTTCCCTTCCTCTGAAAAGTTTATGAGTTTACTTTTAAAGCTCATCCTGTTTATGTTAAAAAAAAAATAGTCACCGTTTTCCGTCCACTGTCCCGGAGTGATGGCTCCGATCTCGGACCCCGATCGGGTTCGGATTTGGGCTGTCACATTTGATTTGCCGATTTTTTTAGTACAGAGGGACTAACTGAAATAAAGTGCATAGTAGAAGGTTAAAACCGATAATTACCTGAAAATAAAAATAAAACAAAACAAATATTAATTCTACACCTCTTAGATGCAAAATATATTATTTTATTTTAATTATTTTTTTATTTGACCAAAAAAAATTGAATTTATTTAAAAAAAAGTTTAACGTGTCATTTCTTACATCAATCATTACCTAAGATTGAAGTCTGTAAATACTAAAAGTAGATGAGTGGAAAAAGAACTGAACTGTGATTCAATACCCATTACAATATTTTTTTATTTTCAGACAGATGATGTCTAGCAAGTTAGATTAGGACCAGGAGAAACACCCAATTGGCTACAGTACTGAGTGTAGTAATCGATTCTCCGCTGAACGGTGGCTGGGTTACCGCCGTCGCACTCGAGTGCACCATTAATGGCTCGGATGGTTGCGCCGAAGCCCTGGTTGAAGACCGGGCGGACGAAGTTCATCCAATACCACAGCGCCGTCTTGAAGGAGATGATAACGTCGTTGGCCACTGTTTCAGGAGAGTTCAGTCCGTCGAAACCGATGCTGTTTCCGGCGGGACCGTAGTTGAAATTCCAGGAAAGTTGGATGGGTCCTCGGCCGTAGTATCCTTTGCTTGGATTGCAGGGGTATTGCGTGTTAGTTTCGTCGCAATAGTCTCTAGAAGCTCCATCAATCTCTTCTATGTAGCAAAAATCTGCAAAAAATATAAAAATTAAAAATCATTATCGAGATTCTTCTTTTCTCTGATTATCCGTAGATGGACAGATAAGAAACAGGTGAGAAAGATCTTACGTCCAGTTTCATGAGTAACATGGCCGAAGAAAGCGGCGATCTCGCGCTTCGAATCCTCGACGCTGCCGATCCTACCGAAGCCATTGAAGGACTCATGAGCTTCAAGAAAAGCAGCTCTAGTGTAAAATCCCTTTCCTGCACAACTAGCAGCGGCCTGACCGATAATACCATTGAAGAACTCTTCCGTAACAACGTCAGCCACAACTACTTCAGTATTAGGGGTCAGTGGGGGCGTAACACAGGGCCCCGCTTGACACCCATCTCCGCAATAATCATTGCCGGTGCCGCAGAATCCAAATCTGCTGCAACAAAGCGAAGAATCACAGCCGCAGTTCTGCGCCATTACAGAATTGGGCGAAGCTAATGACAGAATCCCAATGATGAAAAGGGTTAGTAGAGTGCTTTTATCTGCGAGAGAAGCCATTTTTGAAGAGAGGAGGTGGGAAAGAGAGGAAGAGAGAGGGAGATATTTATAGGTGAAAGTAAAAGACTTGACAAGTCAAAGTCGGCATTTTAAAATTGATTTGTGTTTAATTTCAATTTAAACATGCAGAACTTGTAATAAAAGAGTGGACTTGGAATTGTCAAAAAGTAAACGGATTTAATTTTAGAACTTGCTATTTTAATCGGGTTATTAATTATTATAATTTTGATGTATTATGCTGGAAAGTTGAGCGTTTTGAGAAGTTAGTCTGATTTATTAATCAAAGTAATGCGTCAAATTTCTAATTTTATTTAATGTTTTATTATTATACATAACTTGATTATGTTAATTGCAGTAATTAGATTTATTTAGTTCTTAATATAAATATAATAATTCATCAATCATGCCAGCTTAATTTATGTAAAAGTCAAAGGCGTGGGCTTTCTAGATGGGTGGGTCGGCGAAAGTAAGCGGATGTAGAGCAACTCCACTGACGTTTGACTTTGACCAATTACTCTCAATCTTAATCACTTACAACAGACATGGTCAATAACGGAGGTTGTTATTTTGCTATTTTAATCTTATTATTCTAACAACTTAAAATACAATAATTTTTATTATTAAAATATAATTAATATAATAAATTATAAATAGTTAATTTATTATATTAATAATTATTTAACACGTCAATAAGTATTTTAAAAGAGTAAAATAACAAGTTAAACATAGCATTATTTATTCGTAAGGTGGATGATTGCCTAATGAGGTTCTCAATTTTAGGGGTGGAATTGATCGAGATTGATTAAGTTCCACCCCCTAATTGAAACCAAACTGATTAGTTCAATTTCAATTTTTTGAAACTGAAACCAAATTGATCAGCTTCAGAAACCGAACCAATATTTTTGGTTTTGTTCGGTTTGGTTTGGTTCTTAATTTTTTTTTTTTCAGTTTAGACTAGGTTTTAATTCAATTTTACCATGTTTAAACTCGGCTTGAACCAATTTTGACCGGTTTAATTCAATAATTTTTAATTTTTAATATATAATATATATATATATATATATTATGTTCCGTTCGGTTCAATTTCGATGGTTTTTTAAAAAAAAAACCGAGAACCAAACCAAAAATCTTCTGTTGGAAGGTGAAACCCAGTTTTGTGTTGCCCTGCTGGCTGGATCCTCAGCCCAACTCATGTGTTGCTGGAGGTGGATCTAACCCGGCCCACAACCCAGTTTGCTTGACCCACCCACCTCATTTTAAGTTAAGTCTTCTATTCTGTTTTTCCAGAGAGCAATTCTTTCATGAAGCAGCAGTTCTCCGAGGGTTTCTTCTTCTCTTTTCTTGGCGATCTCTTCTCTGCCGATGTCGAGTTCTCTGAGAGTGTGATCAATCGTTGTGCGTGGTGATCATCTTGATCATCAGGATTTAGTTTCTGTATATTTCCTTTCTTGAGTGAGGAGCGAGTGATGCGATTGTGTATTCTTTGAGAGTTCTTGTGATGTATTTGTGATATCCGAGAGATCCGAGGACTATTGCTGTACATTTGAGGTTGATGGTGTATTTCGAGCTCGCATCGAGTTGCCGTGGATGTAGGTTGTCGTTATCGACAACTGAACCACGTAAATCCAGTTGTCTTCTCTTTATCTTTTCTGTATTTTATTTCTTTGATGCTATCTTTGTTAAATATTGTTAATCTGTTAATAATAAGATCATAGAAATCGCATCTAAACATTACAGTGGTATCAGAGCCTGTTGAATCGTTACCTGGACTTTTTGTTGTGTCTGTTAACTTCCACAGATTTAGGTTCTTGATTTTATGATCTTATATTCTCTGTGCTTTGATTTGATTCTGTTATTGATTGTGCTTCTGTCAAGTTAATCTTGAGTTTAATTCTTTGGTAATTAGTCTCTTTCACTCTGATTCTTTAATTATAATATTTTGTATTAAAGTTGCCTCTGTCATCCTGTTGTGTATCTCGGTTAATTGTTTATGTTAGAATTCTGGTTTGCAATTGTCTAGAACAAATTTGAATATACTGACACAATTTTTGTTTGCTCTGATTTGAATCACTTTGCACTATGGCTGCACGTATGGAGATATTGCCGTTTGATAGAAAACATGGCTTCGGGTCATGGAAAAAGAATATGCAGGCTCTTCTTTCTTTCAACAAGGTGGCCATTGCATTGGAATCAAATGAGGACAAGTGGACCGAGGAACAAAAGGTCAAAAAGGCCGAAATAAATGAAATGACATACAACTTAATAGTACTCAGCTGATCAGATGACGTGTTAAGAAAGGTAGATGGCAATGAAACCCCTCTTGCCATCTGGGATAAACTCGAATCCCTTTATTCTGTTATTTCTATGCATAATATAGTATTTTTGAAAGGTGCTTTGTTTTCTTATAAAATGGATAATAAAAAAACACTAGATGAGAATCTAGATGAGTTTTTAAAATTAACATTATCTTTAAAAGGAACAAAACAAAACTTAGATGATGTTAGTCTTGCAATGATTCTTTTAAATTCATTACCTGAACGTTATAAGGTTGTTAAAGACTCACTTCAATACACTGGAATAGTACCTCAATTGGATATAGTGATCTCAGGCCTTAAGGCTAGAGAGCTTGAGCTAAACCAAATGAAGCGTATTGGAAATAACTTGTTTGTTAAAGGGAATAACAATTTTGACAATAATAACAAAAAGAAAGATAATAGGAATAAAAATGACAACAATAAAAACAAGAAGAAAGAAACTAGGAGCTGTCATCACTGTGGGAAAAAAGGACACTTAATAAAACAATGTTATAAGTACTTAGAGGAACAAAAGAATAAGGATAAGAATGAAAATAATATAGCTTGCATGCTAGGTTCTGATTCTGTTTTGTTTGAAGTACTTAATGTTTTTGATATTCCTTGTGATGACCGTTGGATTCTAGATTCAGGTTGCTCCTTTCATATGATTCTTAATAAATCATGTCTTGTTAATTTTGTAACGACCCTCATACTATTCCTAATTTCCCGTACGAAATTCTTTTTTTTTTTTATTCTTAGTGTTTAAGTGGAAAAAAAAATTAATAAAACGTTTAAAATAATTACAAAAAAGTTATTTAAACGAACACGTACACAAACACCTATAAAATACAAACTTTACCATTTCATTAACATACACTTTACAATACAACTTAACTTCAAACCACCGATACTCCTACATCTCCGTAATCTCGCTCAAAACGACTCGAAACATAATTAAACAAAACACATTTTCCATGAAAACGAACTGCATGGTTCCGTTTAAAAGTTTAACATTCCCTCCTGTTTCAAAGAAAATACCAAGCAGTTCCATACCATTCAAATAACTGAATTAACAAAAACGCTTTATAAACAGTTTGCCTAAAACTCTGCACATCGATCTATCAAAATACCAACCTATCAACTATCATCAAACAATCCCATAAAACTTTACAAAAACAGTTTATAAAACAGGTTCCAATGAAAACGTTTAAAACATTAAATACGAATCTAACACCTAACGAGATCCAAGCATCCTATAATTTCTATACAAACGTGTCCCACACTCTCAAAATCTATACATACTGTCCCCACGGGTCAGGTAAGCCTCGACTGCGCAACACACCACCGCACGCCATCCTCCGTCAACTGCCGTCACTCCTCAGGTGGAGGGATCTCATCCTCACCTGGCTCTATGTCACCTACACCATACAATACACTATGAGATGAAATCCCAGTAAGCTCTACGTAAATGCAATGCATGCTGTGCGTATGAGTTCGATAAATCATGCTTTATTTTATCTTACTATGCAATGCTCAATAGGTGTCACCGAGATCCTATCCCTCTAACCGGAAAGAGCTCATCCAGCGGGCGGACTACTCTTTCCAGCTAGAAGTGGGGGGTGCACGCTTACAACACGTACAGCCGTGCCTGAGCCCCACCTCGCGTGACCAATACGCCTTTCGGCCAATACGCCTTTCGGCCAATACGCCTTTCGGCCAATGCTATGCTTTACGTTATCTTTAAAACTCTGTGCGGAAGTTCATTTTCATGCTTTTCTTTAAAAACAAGTGATGCGTGAACAGTTCAATATCATAAAGTAAACAAACAATAATATGTACCATCAAGACTGTAAAGCGTAAACTATAAACTCCTAAAACCTAGCTACCCAGCCAAAACAACTTGAATAAACACAACATCACCAAGATTCCTCGAGACGACCTCGACATACAGTGTAGGCCAATAGGCCAGAGAAGATCACGAGAACTTACCTGTCTTCTGTAGCTCGCTGGAGTTACTCGGTTACTTGCCCACCTACGGCTCGACCTACGACAAATATTCAAACTTCATTAAAATTAAGCCCACATTCACCAATTTACTTTCAAACTATTATTTATAGCCTAATCCAACTAAAACTAAACTAAACGGGCCACTAATTCGGGTTTGGTAAAACCGACCCGAAACTTCGAACGCGCGTAACTTTTGCGTCGGTTATCGGAATCGAACGATTCCAGCGGCCACGTACTCCTCTAATAACCTATTTTAACCTACCAAAAGGAATTTTAAAACAATCGACCGTAGCTAGGTCAAATGCAGCAAAACCCGAACTGCCCTAACCCGGGAAATTTCCCCATTTCGATTTTTCATCAATTTACACCAATTTCCTCACCAATCAATCCTCCTCATACCTAATTAACATAAACTAACCAAAATTTAGAGGCTATTCACAGAAAACCCGAAATCCCCAATTCGGGATTCACTGAACTTCGCTCAAATTGAGCACCTCGCGGCCAAGCGACCTTCGCCGGCCAAGGCCCGGTCATTTGACGCCGAGGCTAGCAAAAAATGGCCGGTGGTCGGAGCTTAATCGAGCTCGACACCCTCGGCCTCCAAAAGAACCGAAAACAGGGCTAAAACCACTTACCGGTTCGGTTTGTGCGCGGAGACAGCCGGAAGCTCGCTCATCGCCGCCGTCTGGCCGGAAGACGCCGATGAACCGCGGTGGTTGTCGTCGGAGGGGCGTCGCACGGCTCTCCCTCTCCGTTCTCCTCTCCCTCGCGCTCGGGCTCGGGCTCAACAGCAGAATGGCCTTCGAGCCATTCTGTTGTTTTTGTTTTTATTATATTAATAATAATAATAATAATAATAATAATAATAATAACCATTAATTAATCGAATCCTCATTTACCGTTTTGCCCTCCCGTGTTTCCGACCATTTCGACTTTCGTTAAATCTCGTTCTTAATTATAACTCACGGCTTAATTTCACGAACCTAATTCAATAAACATTTTAGTTCAACCAATTTATTCACTTTTAATTACTTTACCTTTTTATTATTTTCTCTCCAATTCTTTCGATTAATTAAATTGAGGGAAAATTCTCGGGTGCTACAATCCACCCACCTTAATTAAAATTTTGTCCTCAAAATTTGACTTAGCTTGTAGTCCTTGGCATTACTGTCTCATGTCTCATGTCTTGCGGCCTTATGCTATGATTCTCCATCCCTCCGTTCTTTTCAAGTCACCTTTCTCCATCCCTCCAAAATTCTAAACTCGCCACACAACGGCTTTGATTCTAGCCTATACTTAGGATCAATCTCTATGGGTCTAAACTAGAATCCCTAAAACTAAATGACGCATCGTTAACCTCCTAACCACGTCTACTGCGTTTGATTTGATTAACCAAGTCCTTGGTTGTGCACCACGTGCTAGTAATCCTTACGTCTCAAATTTTTAATATCCCAACTGCATTAACATGCACTTAAATAATTTACACACACACGTTAGTTTTCACTTAATCGTCCATAAGTTAAGCTCCCTTTACTCTTTTGACTTGACTTTATGTTCAGGCTTCCCCAATCTAAGCCTAATTCAAGTCCCCAATTTCCTAATGAAGCAACCTCAAAGTCTTCTTCCATAGAAGTTTCTCTCAGTTACTACTTTATACCGCCTCTACGTCCAAATTTCCTAACATCAGTTAGATCGAATATCATCTAAAAATCCCTTCCAACTCTTGGGCTGTAATCCAAATTTAAATATAGTTTCATCAACTCTGTTTCCAGTCGGGATGCACACCAACTCAATTTCTATATTAACTTCGTAATCGTATTCCTCACTTTTAATTGGCCTACACGTGTCATTGCTTACGCATCGAGCCTTACAAAATTTCCTAAGTCCTCAATCGAGCGATCTCTAACTGGGTACTCGACACTTAACGTCTCGAGTACGTGTTGGTTTGCATTTAGTCACCCAAAACGTTAAACTCACTCTAACTTATTAATTGGTCTTTACTAAATATTGTCTCTTATCCTCATTCCTCGAAATAACATCAACTTCCAATGTCATTTGGGTTGACTACCTTCCAAGGATTCCTAACAACATCCAGCTTGTAATCCAAACTCCCTTTTATTTAACTTAAATTCCTCGAATTGAGTTCCTTTAGTTCCTAACTTTCTTAATCCTGTGTTTATCAAACACATGTCTAACCACTTCTTGCCCTCAAAGCTTTCTCAAACTACTTACTCCAACGCCTAATTTCAGTCACACTACGACCTCATCCATCTATCGGGTATAACAATTTCTATAGATATAGATACATCGGAGCTGCAACTAAACTCGGTATAAGTTCGTTGGCCTTAACCATAGTCACTACCACAACCATCCGAGTCTACATTCCTCTAGTATGCTCCTGTATAACTTCTTCGTCAATCAGTACCCAAATTGTACTCTTCCTTGGACATTTCACAGGTCTTAATAACTATTTCCAGGTGAACTTCTCAACTAGAATTTCCATTTTCTATATTTCTCAAGGTATCCCATCAATAATATTCTACGTCACATACTGCCTCAGGTAACTCATCAACCTCGATCCCTGTTTCGATGCGATTCCCAAGACTTAACTCTTTCCATTGCTATTTTTCACCAACTATTTTTCCACAAATACATTCAAGGCTTCAACATGTTCAACTGAGAGCTTAAATTGCTACTATTTTAAGACCAATGCACACTTGTAAACTTAATCCTATAAATCTCACATTTCATTCTAAGTCGCATAAGAAATTCCTTCGTTATGTTCTAACCGAAACATTTATACTGTCTACAATGTGCTTATTCATCTAACTTAACTCCCCGTTAACCTCGAGCATAGTCAAGTCCCTAAGTCTCGTCATAGGTTTGCTCTAAACTATTTCTTCCATCCTTAGGTCATTTGTGTATTTATTGGTATCGACTTGTCAAGTACGAGTCGAATCATTGAAATGTTCTAACGTAACCTCGTCTCTAAATTTACTTAATAGTCTCTGTGAAGTCTCTCATTCTTCTTATTCGATAATTTGTTAATTTCCCCCAAATCACGCAACATTAAACCCTAGACTAGACTTCCGATCTTAATCATTCACTTAATCTAACAGTCTCCTTCACTTCTTCCCTAAATTCTCGTAGGGGCTGCTTCGAGTCTACCGACTAGTTACTATCATTCGCTCTTTCTAGTCAGGTTCTAATTGTTGAACTTGACTCTCGTGCAATGACTCATCCAACTATCCTCTTGTTTGAAAACTTGTTGTAGATGAGTTTATGTCCTTATTCCAAATTTCTTCCAATTCCCAAATCTTACTATTCTATTTTCCTCGTACACTGATGTTCCTATAACCTGACTCTAGTTAAATCACCATTCCCTCTACAGTCATTCTAGTTACTTTAAACCTCGAAATACGACATCTGATTCAGAGTACTAAACTTTTCTTTCAAGTAGGTATCACGTTCGAGTTCTTAAGTCCTTCTTAGTTCCTAGGCTTTTTGTTTCATGACCTCTATTCAACACTACTTCTGCTATCACCGTTTACCCTTAACTTTACTACGTCTTCCCTCTTATAGTAACAATCGTCCTCAATTGGCCAGTCTTTTCAGACAAGACATATCGCCTAGAGGTCGGCCAACTTCGTATCTCGAGTATTACCTTTCGTATAACTTTGACCCATTATCGTCTCGATTTTCGTTAACCTTCCAACTTCGAGTAAATAGCCTCATCTTCTTCCTGGATGTAGGTCAATACGAACACCCCTACGTAACCGCGTCTTCAACCTTGAGTTGATCCATCACCCCTTCAACAACCTACTTAAGCTAACTTTTGTGTGCCACCGATGTCTAGGTGCTCCAAATTTCCTGTAGATTTAGGTTATTTAAATTCCTATTATATTTATTTATTTATTTTTTATCTACTTGTATGCACTAACGATATCTTGACAATCTATAACATTAGCCAGTAAGCCTTACATCTAAACACCAAATTCCTCTTCTATTGGTTTCATTCTAAACTTTAGGGGTCTGTCAATTAGGGTCTAGTTCCCATTTATTTAAACCTCACATTCCATAAGTTGTACCTTTCTTATGGGACCTGGATTTTAAGCGCTCACTTCACACGGTTATACCGGGTCATGGGCTTTAACGCGTAACTCTATCCTTCTTTTATTCAAAATCTACGTCATCCCCTCTCTAATATTTTTCATTCTCTTAATTCCCTCGAAATTTATCAACGTCTCGGTTTCGACTTGATCCATCTGTTTTCTTCATGGCATTGGCCAGTACGAACATGCCTAAGTCTTTTGTTCATAATTTAACACTGACCAATTACATTCCCTAACATTCCTCAATAGAACCGATTCTCCCTCGAATATCGTTTTCATCTAATTATCTTTACCTCACTCTAATCTAAATTATACGAGTTCTTATTAAGTCGTATTATTATACTCGACAATTTAGGTATTCATTAGTAAGCTTTACGTCGAATCTTTAACTCCCTCTTTGATTGATCACCTTCTAAATCTGTGAGGGTTCGTCAACTAATGTCAAATTTCTATCTCTTTAGCCCTTACATTTCGTAAGTTACGTCCTTCTAATAATAACTAATTCTAGTGTACCTTTTCTTGTGGTTAAGTCAGATTAATGCTTAACTCTCTGTCTATAAGTCCTCATGTCGTCCTGTATTTAATCTACCGTCTTCTCTTCGAAATTCTCCTAAGAGTCTTTCTTACTCAACTCCTACTATTCTCTTTTTCCTTTATTTCCCAACCTACTCTGATCTATCGCAAAATTATTACGGTCAAATCCTTATGGTGATCTATCGTATCGTTTCGGTCGTCTCGATCGTTTTCTCGACGCACCATATTTCTATAACTCCTATTAAAGTTAATAAAACAAATACTCTAAGAAACTAGAAATCAAATAAATCTATAAACATACTTACAGTTGATGAAGAATGTCCGCGTAGTGGCTGTGCAGTCGAGCAGTCTACAGAATCGATTTTAAAACCTGGGGGCTCTGATACCATAATTGTAACGACCCTCATACTATTCCTAATTTCCCGTACGAAATTCTTCTTTTTCTTTTATTCTTAGGGTTTAAGTGGAAAACAAATTAATAAAACGTTTAAAATAATTACAAAACAGTTATTTAAACGAACACGTACACAAACACCTATAAAATACAAACTTTACCATTTCATTAACATACACTTTACAATACAACTTAACTTCAAACCACCGATACTCCTACATCTCCGTAATCTCGCTCAAAACGACTCGAGACATAATTAAACAAAACACATTTTCCATGAAAACGAACTGCATGGTTCTGTTTAAAAGTTTAACATTCCCTCCTGTTTCAAAGAAAATACCAAGCAGTTCCATACCATTCAAATAACTGAATTAACAAAAACGCTTTATAAACAGTTTGCCTAAACCTCTGCACATCGATCTATCAAAATACCAACCTATCAACTATCATCAAACAATCCCATAAAACTTTACAAAAACAGTTTATAAAACAGGTTCCAATGAAAACGTTTAAAACATTAAATACGAATCTAACACCTAACGAGATCAAAGCATCCTATAATTTCTATACAAACGTGTCCCACACTCTCAAAATCTATACATACTGTCCCCACGGGTCAGGTAAGCCTCGACTGCGCAACACACCACCGCACGCCATCCTCCGTTAACTGCCGTCACTCCTCAGGTGGAGGGATCTCATCCTCACCTGGCTCTATGTCACCTACACCATACAATACACTATGAGATGAAATCCCAGTAAGCTCTACGTAAATGCAATGCATGCTGTGCGTATGAGTTCGATAAATCATGCTTTATTTTATCTTACTATGCAATGCTCAATAGGTGTCACCGAGATCCTATCCCTCTAACCGGAGAGAGCTCATCCAGCGAGCGGATTACTCTTTCCAGCTAGAAGTGGGGGGTGCACGCTTACAACACGTACAGCCGTGCCTGAGCCCCACCTCGCGTGACCAATATGCCTTTCGGCCAATACGCCTTTCGGCCAATACACCTTTCGGCCAATACGTCTTTCGACCAATACGCCTTTCGGCCAATAAGCCTTTCGGCCAATAAGCCTTTCGGCCAATTCTATGCTTTACGTTATCTTTAAAACTCTGTGCGGAAGTTCATTTTCATACTTTTCTTTAAAAACAAGTGATGCGTAAACAGTTCAATATCATAAAGTAAACAAACAATAATATGTACCATCAAGACTGTAAAGCGTAAACTATAAACTCCTAAAACCTAGCTACCCAGCCAAAACAACTTGAATAAACACAACATCACCAAGATTCCTCGAGACGACCTCGACATACAGTGTAGGCCAATCGGCCAGAGAAGAACACGAGAACTTACCTGTCTTCTGTAGCTCGCTGGAGTTACTCGGTTACTTGCCCACCTACGGCTCGACCTACGACAAATATTCAAACTTCATTAAAATTAAGTCCACATTCACCAATTTACTTTCAAACTATTATTTATAGCCTAATCCAACTAAAACTAAACTAAACGGGCCACTAATTCGGGTTTGGTAAAACCTACCCGAAACTTCGAACGCGCGTAACTTTTGCGTCGGTTATCGGAATCGAACGATTCCAGCGGCCACGTACTCCTCTAATAACCTATTTTAACCTGCCAAAAGGAATTTTAAAACAATCGACCGTAGCTAGGTCAAATGCAGCAAAACCCGAACTGCCCTAACCCAGGAAATTTCCCCATTTCGATTTTTCATCAATTTCCACCAATTTCCTCACCAATCAATCCTCCTCATACCTAATTAACATAAACTAACCAAAATTTAGAGGCTATTCACAGAAAACCCGAAATCCCCAATTCGGGATTCACTGAACTTCGCTCAAATTGAGCACCTCACGGCCAAGCGACCTTCGCCGGCCAAGGCCCGGTCATTTGACGCCGAGGCTAGCAAAAAATGGCCGGTGGTCGGAGCTTAATTGAGCTCGACACCCTCGGCCTCCAAAAGAACCGAAAACAGGGCTAAAACCACTTACCGGTTCGGTTTGTGCGCGGAGACAGCCGGAAGCTCGCTCATCGCCGCCGTCTGGCCGGAAGACGCCGATGAACCGCGGTGGTTGTCGTCGGAGGGGCGTCGCACGGCTCTCCCTCTCCGTTCTCCTCTCCCTCGCGCTCGGGCTCGGGCTCAACAGCAGAATGGCCTTCGAGCCATTCTGTTGTTTTTGTTTTTATTATATTAATAATAATAATAATAATAACCATTAATTAATCGAATCCTCATTTACCGTTTTGCCCTCCCGTGTTTCCGACCATTTCGACTTTCGTTAAATCTCGTTCTTAATTATAACTCACGGCTTAATTTCACGAACCTAGTTCAATAAACATTTTAGTTCAACCAATTTATTCACTTTTAATTACTTTACCTTTTTATTATTTTCTCTCCAATTCTTTCGATTAATTAAATTGAGGGAAAATTTTCGGGTGCTACAAATTTTAGTGAAACTTGTTTTGAAACTGTTTACATGGGAAATAATCAACCTTGTGAAGTAAAAGGAATGTGTGATGTGATTCTATGTTTACATGATAACAAGAAAGTAAAATTAACAAATGTTAGGTATATCCCTGAATTAAAAAGAAATCTGATTTCTCTTGGTACCTTAGTTGATATTGGTTGTAGTTATAGGGTTGAAAAAACTAAAATGAATGTGTATAAGGGTAGCAAACTTGTATTGTCTGCTTCTAAACTTTTCGGTTTATATATTCTTCATGGATCTCATATTTGTCCTAATGTAAACCATGTACTGACCATGCAGATGTTGAAAAATGGCATCTTAGACTCGGCCACATGAGTCATAAGGGCCTAAAGGTGCTTCACGGCAAAGGTATACTCGGTAAGAAACCTATTTCAGATCTGTCCTTTTGTGAAACTTGTGTTTTTGGCAAACAACATAGACTTAAATTTGATAAGGGTATTCATTTATCTAAGAATAGGTTAGAATATGTCCATGCGGATCTTTGGGGTCCTGAACAACATGCAACTCATGGAAATAATCGTTATTTTTTATGCATTATTGATGATTTTACTCGATATGTGTGGACTTTCTTGCTTAGAACTAAGAATGAAACCTTAGATAGATTTAGAGAGTGGAAAACCATGGAAGAGAACCAAACCGGGGGTAAGCTTAAGGGTTTAAGACCTGACAATGGTCTTGAATTTTGCAATTTTGAGTTTGATAAATTGTGTAAAGATAGTGGTATCCTTAGACATAAAACAGTTAGAAAAACACCTCAACAGAATGGATTGGCCGAGAGGATGAATCGAACACTCCTTGAAAAAGTGAGCTGCCTTTTGTTCACCTCAGGGCTATCTAAAGGTTTTTGGGGGGGGGGGGGAAGCTTTAAGTACAGTCATCTATCTAGTTAATAGAAACCCAAACAGTTTTATAGATTTCAAAAACCCTATAGAGATGTGGTCCAATAGGAAACCTGATCTTAGTAACCTAAGAATCTTTGGGTGTGCGTCGTATGCTCATTCCAAAGAGGGTAAATTAGATCCTAGGTCTACCAAGTGTATTTTCTTAGGATATCAGTAGCAACATGGTACTAAGGGTTATAGATTATGGGATAGAGAGTCTAGGGGGGTAAAAATTCTTGTGAGTCGTGATGTAATTTTCAATGAGGATAGCTTTCCTTGTAAGGAAGTCAACGACATTCCTAGGTCAAATCCTGTAGATCCCATTCGTGTTGAGCCTACACCTTTTGAGGTGGAGATTCATGGTGAAATTTGTGAGGTTAGTGAAGATGTTCTGCAAGTGGTTGTTGATCATCAAGTCCCTAGTATTGAGAGAGAGTCTGAACTTGCCCATCCATCTATTGAGGTGGAGGATCATGTAAATCATAATGAGGAGGTCCAGGAAGCCATTCAAAGTGAATTGGCTGACTATCAATTGATTAGGGATAGAGAACCTAGAGTTAGGAGACCTAATATGAGGTACTCCTATGCTGATCTTGTGTTTACAGCTTTGGTTGTGGCTCATAATATTCAAATGGTAGAGCCTAGTTCCTATAGTGAAGCTATGAGATCTAAAGATAAAGATAAATGGTTAATTACTATGAAATCTGAGATAGATTCACTCAATATGAATAAAACTTGGACTTTAATAGATCAACCTAAGGATAAAATGGTTGTTCAATGTAAGTGGTTGTTTAAACTTAAGGAAGGGGTAAACCAAAATGAACATCATCGGTTCAAAGTTAGGTTAGTAGCTAAAGGGTACAGCCAAAAGAAATGGATAGATTTTGATGAGATTTTCTCTCCTATAGTTAAGTTTAAAACCATTCGCATTATGTTAGCATATGTAGTCCAGTTTGACCTTGAGTTAGAACAATTAGATGTCACCACTGCATTTCTTTATGGGGAGTTAGAGGAGTATATTGTGATGGCACAACCTGAGAGTTTTAGTGACAAAATTATCCTGATAGGGTCTGTTTGTTACATAAATCTCTTTATGGTTTAAAGCAATCTCCTAGGCAGTGGTACAAACGTTTTGATTCATTTGTTTTGAGTATTGGCTTCTCTAAAAGTAGTTATGATAACTGCTTTTATTTTAAAACTGTGAATAATGTGCATATATTCTTGTTGTTATATGTTGATGATATGTTACTTATTTGCAAATCCATGTCTCTTATAAGTGATCTGAAAGCCTATTTGAATTCTGAATTTGATATGAAAAATTTAGGAAGTGCTAAAAAGATTCTTGGTATGCATATTGTGAGAGATAGGAAGAGTAACATGTTAAAATTGCATCAACAGTCATACTTGAAAAAGGTAATCTCTAATTTTGGTAATGAAGATTCGAAACCTGTTCATATGCCTATTGCAAATCATTTTATTTTGCATACAGGTCAATCACTTAAAAATTCTACTGAATCTATGAAAATGTTAGATAAACCATATGCAAATGTTATTGGTTCTCTCATGTATTCTATGATTAGTACTAGACCTGACTTGTCATATGCCATATCTTTATTGTGATGACCCGAATATGCACGTATGGGTACGATGGCTGCACGAACCGGAACCCGGATGGCGGTACGTCCGCGCGGGCTAACCGGAAGGTGACAGGTCGTAAAAAGGGGGTCTTCACAATCCCACATCGCTTGAGGAAGTATGTGGAAATGAAACATATGTAAAGAGACCCTTCCAACATAGCAAGACGCGTTTTGGAGCACAATTGACAACGGATCCCATAAGAACTCTGAAGTTAAAAGTGCTTCGGCGAGAGCAATTCCAGGTTGGGTGACCTCCCGGGAAGTTCTTGCCAAACAAAGCCGTGAGGGGAGAATATTGGGCTACGGCCCAATCCCTAGAGCGGACAATATCTTGCTGGGATAAGAGATCGTTACAAATGATATCAGAGCCTGTACCCAACCGGAAATGTGGCCAACGAGGATGTTGGGCCCCCGAGGGGGGGTGATTGTGATGACCCGAATATGCACGTATGGGTATGATGGCTGCACGAACCGGAACCCGGATGGCGGTACGTCCGCGCGGGCGAACCGGAAGGTGACAGGTCGTAAAAAAGGGGTCGTCACAATCTCACATCGCTTGGGGAAGTATGTGGAAATGAAACATATGTAAAGAGACCCTTCCAACATAGCAAGATGCGTTTTGGAGCACAATTGACAACGGATCCCATAAGAACTCCGAAGTTAAAAGTGCTTCGGCGAGAGCAATTTCAGGTTGGGTGACCTTTCGAAAAGTTCTTGGCAAACAAAGCCGTGAGGGGAGGATATTGGGCTACGGCCCAATCCCCAGAGCGGACAATATCTTGCTGGGATAAGGGGTCGTTACATTTATTATCTAGATTCATGTTTAATTCAGGAATTGAACATTGGAATGCTTTAAAATAGGTTTTGAATGATGTAAATGCTTATAGTTCTATAGGATTGATATATAAAAAATCAGACGTGTTTACTTTAAATGGTTATGTTGATTCTGATTTTGGTAGTGATAGAGATAATAGAAAATTTACTACTGCTTTCTTTTTTACTCTCGGTGGTAATTGCATATCTTGGAAATCACAAAAATAACCTTTAGTTACTCTTTCAACTACTGAAGCTGAATATGTAGCATTGTATGATTGTTGTAAGGAAGCTATTTGGTTATCTGGTTTACTTTCTGAAGCTAAACTTGTTTGTGATATTCCTGTTATTTGGTGTGATTCACAGAGTGCTATTTACTTGAGTAAAAATCTTGTATACCATGATAGAACTAAGCATATTGACATTAAATACCATTATGAGAGAGATGTTGTTGATGCAGGTACTGTGAAGATACAGAAGGTTTCCTCTGAGGATAATCCTTCCGATTTTGGTACTAAGATTGTTCATGTTTCCAAGTTCAGACATTGTTTGGACTTGTTGAGGCTTGGATAATCTTTAGGCATCAAAATTGTAGTGATGAAAATGCTTGACAGCCAGCGAAGTGCACTAGATACCGATAATATTTGTTTACAGGACTTGCTTCAAGGTGGAGTTTGTTGGAAGGTGAAGCCCAGTTTTGTGTTGCCTTACTGGCTGGATCCTCAGCCCAACTCATGTGTTGCTGGAGGTGGATCTAACCCGGCCCACAACCCGGTTTGCTTGACCCACCCACCTCATTTTAAGTTAAGTCTTCTATTCTGTTTTTCCAGAGAGCAATTCTTTCATGAAGCAGCAGTTCTCCGAGGGTTTCTTCTTCTCTTTTCTTGGCGATCTCTTCTCTGCCGATGTCGAGTTCTCTGAGAGTGTGATCAATCGTTGTGCGTGGTGATCATTTTGATCATCAGGATTTAGTTTCTGTCTATTTCCTTTCTTGATTGAGGAGCGAGTGATGCGATTGTGTATTCTTTGAGAGTTCTTGTGATGTATTTGTGATATCCGAGAGATCCGAGGACTATTGCTGTACATTTGAGGTTGATAGTGCATTTCGAGCTCGTATCGAGTTGCCGTGGATGTAGGTTGTCGTTATCGACAACTGAACCACGTAAATCCAGTTGTCTTCTCTTTATCTTTTCTGTATTTTATTTCTTTGATGCTATCTTTGTTAAATATTGTTAATCTGTTAATAATAAGATCATAGAAATCGCATCTAAACATTACATCTTCAGTTCGGTTCAATTTACCCGTTCAAACCAAACCAATTTCTAGCCTTGCTCATTTTAATGGGAAAGCTTCTCAAGTTTGGAGAAAAGATTCCAACAACTGTTTTCAAATGCATAATCTCTTATTTGTTTTCAATAGTCATTCCCGTAAAACAGTTGTATGACAACAAATTACGAGATGTAGAAAAAATCTCTTTGCCAAAAATTATCCATGTTTTTACAAAAATCTAGCCATTTAACAGGTGGAAAAGGTCAAAGACTAAGAACTTTGACAGTGAAGTCAAAATCTCATGCTAGAAGAATATAATTTTCAACTTTTGTAGGTGCCTCGTAATAACATCTTTACCCAATCTTGGGCTTCTTCTTTGATCTTGTTTCCTTCTTATCTGTATCAGCTGCCTTTCTCTTGCCTTTTTTCTTCTTCTTCTGCAGAGCATTCATGTGGGCTTTAAGGATTGTTGCATAGAAGGCTTGAAAACGTTGATGATCTTTCGACCCAACCTTTTCAACACAGATAACAATCAGCTACACACTCTCTTCAAAGAAGCATAATACGTTACAAGAGAAACTACAAGTCACAAGATGAGTTATGACAAACCCAATGCCACATTTTGTCAAAATCATGAACTAAATCACAAGTAAATTTCAAAAGAACCAATTGTTTCTACAAGAAGAAGCCATGAAAGAGAAGGCTTAGGTTCATTGGCATGAAAATCAATGAATATGATTTCAATGCAGTATCTAATATCTAATACATGCCTGCATCACACAGTTATGCCAAAATTCGTAAAGAGAGAACTAAGGGTGACACAAAGAAATGGTCCTCTTTGCAGGCTCCCTCCTTTGATTAGGGAACCCAATGCATGGAAGCAAGGTATCCATGCCCACCTTCCTCATAAATGAGGAAGGTCTCCATGGCCGCTCACTTTCCTCATTTAGGAGGAAGGTGTCCGCTCACCTTCCTCATAAATGAAGAAGCTCTTCAAGCCTCTATAAATAGTTGTTTCAAGAAGTGTTCATAGTATTCTGAAAAATGTAGATCTTCAATGATCTGTAGAGAAGAGACGAACGTCTCTGAGAAGAGGAAGAGAAATAGTGGAGTGATAATTTGTGGAGGGAGAGAAAAGAAAAGTGTGAGAGAAAAATAGGTGTAATATTTTTGTGCACAATGAGAATTCTAAGAGTGAAGTGAATATTTTCTAGGATATTTGATATTTAGAAAAATATTGTAAATCTTATTTTTCATGGTGAGATCTTTCTAGACTCAGTCTCCATGATTTTTTCCCGAGTTGGGTTTCCACGTAAAATTCTTGATGTTCATTTTGGCTATTATTTCTCTTACTTCTTGGCCGTTATAATTTTACGACAGTAATAAAATATTCCTGATATTTTTTGGATCGTATCTGTTATCGTTTTTCAAACCACTTATTTAAGTGGGCTCCATCATATTTCTTTATTATTTTTCCCAACATTCATGGTTTAATACAAAATAAGCATGCATAGGGACAGACAAGTTGGAATGATAAACAAAAGCAACCATAACCAATTAACATATATTACGAATTGAGTGTGGAAGATGGAAGTAAAATACCAATAGAAGTGGAAATTGTCTTCTTTCCATCCGCTGCCCGGACGAGGCATTTATACTCAAGTGCTTCACCATTACTAACAATTTTACTACTATGCACTTTGGACTTCAATGAGGCTGTAAAAGTAAATGAGTAAAATTAACAAAAATAGATATTTTGTGACCCAAATAGAAAGATGATACATTCCATAATAGAAATTACCAAATTTAACGTTTATATACATTGTTTGAGCGTTACCAAAACAAAATTTTTTTCTGTGCTGCGCTCAAACATACTAGCAAGTTCATTGAGAAAAGGGTCCAGCTGCAAAAGAACCTAAAAATACAGAAGCAAAACTAATTAGTTTCTCAACTAAGCCTTTTATTCCTTGCATAAATAACTCAATGAACCTATAAAGCACATAAATTAACTTAAATAATAGTTCCAAGTGTTGATGAAAGTCTCGATAAATATAATACAACCAAAATTTCCCAAAATTACATTAGCAGAAGCTTGCCACGACCAATTGCATCAGGTTTCAGATTTTGTTAGACTAAATTAAAACAATTCGTGCATGCAAAACTAATGATAAGCTAAGTTGAAGAACTGAAGCAAATGCATAAATGATATCCTAGAGGAATACGACATTCAACAATCAAATCAAATCGCAAAAAAATTAAAATAAAAAAAAAAAACCGAAAATCTACAAGTGGATAAATCAAAAGAAGTAAATTGTCACATTAAAAAGAAGAATAGCAAGTTAATCAATTAGAAACGCTACACCTAGGGACAAGGGAACAAAGCAAATACCATGACGATGGATGGCAGTGAGAAATTACTCGATCACAGAGAAAACCATAACTCCCTCTTCTCTCTCTCCCTCCCTCTCTTTCTTCTAGGAGGTTTGTAAATGACAATTTAACCAAAATTTTATATTTAATTAAATATGAAAGTTTAGAAAGTAACTTAAGCCGGTGAATGCCACGCGACATTTATACCTTCAAGCTATAAAATTATTGATTTTGGTTTATTTTTGAAAAATAAATTAAACCGGCGAGTCTGTTGTCCTCTTTTCCCTCCAATGGTTGCTCTCTTTCTTTTCTTCAGTCGTTTTATTACCAGGTGAAGTATGCTTTGCTACCAGTTATCCTTCAGCTCAGGGAGAAGAGGCAATTTGTTAACGCAGATGGGCCAAAGTTTAATAAATTATAAATTTATTGTACTAATAATTAAATGAACGTGCATTACGATTACTGTTTAAAATCAAATTACAAATATAATATTACTTGTTTGTTGAAAGATGTTTTATCACATGCTTAATATAGAAGGATAACTTGTTTATCCAGCCTCTAATTTAGGCGAATACTTCAATTTAGACACTGTGTAACTACCTTTTATATGTAACTTTTCAATTAGTTTAATCAATTTTGTTTTTGGGTGACAAAATATAGAAACGAAAGATTAGTATAAAAATGAATATAAGAACCTTAAATTCATGGAAAAAATAAATAGAAAACTAAGTTGAAAATTCAGGAGGAATGATGTAAACGAAAATGCAGTTCAGACTGCATCTTGGAGCTGAATGACAGCATCAAAGCAAAAATCCTCATCTGGTTCAAGGATTTCGAGTAGAATGTCTTTCGGAATCTAACCATTAAAAAATAAACAACCTTAAATGACAAACCAAACTGAGTCAACAGCAAAAACATATTGCAAACCAGAAAAGGACTTACATTTAGGGTCTTCACTGGTAGTCCATTGGTGGGAGAAGAAAATACCATAAAAAGAAAAAGAAAAAGAAAAAATGGGAAGAATATAGAGTTAGAAATTGGTGTACAGTATTATGTATCAAAACTACAAGCAAATACTATTAAAATTATAAGGATCTATAATTCTATTTGGATATAAATTATTGAACTATAAATTATACATTACGTTATCATAAGGTTTAAGTCCATATTAAAGTGATTTAATATGATTTTAACGGACTTTGAAGTATATTAAATATAATATGGTTATATTATAATGTGTAGAGACACCAGGGGTAATTTACCAATTTGTGATCAATAAACTGGTAAATTATCTAATTAAGTTAAATATAGGGTTATGGTCCTCAATTCACAATTGAACCTTTTATTTCTTGGAATCTCTATCACTCTAGAGAGCATTTGAGATGGCGATTGTCGAATTCGGAAGATCCACGTACCCGATCTGCGGTATTTTGCATTCAAACAATAGATTCGAGTATGTCTTTCTTGCTTTAATGATTTACTTGTAGAATTTTTAACGTATTGATTTAAGAAGTGGACTCTCGCTTCTTTTAAGTTTTGAAATTCATTTTATGTTCAATTAATTTAGTTGTTTTTATTGAATCTAACAAATACAGGAAAAAGTCATATCACTGTAATTTCAAAATGAGCACGAAGATTGCCAAAGAGGACAAGAACTACGGCAAAAATCAAACAACAATTAGACCAGTTGGCCACACGAAAGGTCACTAGCCTTTCATATGTCTGCTTAATTGTTCATTTCTTCGTTGATACTTCCAAATTTGCTCCCAAATTATAGCATATTACCTCCTTTTACTCGTCTAAACCCGGGAATTGGCTAAGCTGCAGCCACCATTCCTTCAAAAATTTTGTCAAAAACTGCTGAGTTTTTACACCAGATACCTCCGAACTAATCTGGCCATAAACAAATTTTAATTTATCACCAATCACAGTAATAAATTGATAGTTGAATAGTTTATCTACCTTCAATGTCCTTCCCTCGTCGATAATAGTAGCAGTAGGAACAAAAAAGTCTTCAAATTCAAAAGAAGAGACTCATCTCTTTAGCACTTAAGGTAAGCATAGTAATTCGTTTCAGAATAATAACATAAACTACTTGAAATAAAACAGAAACAGACGCAATTTCCACCTGACAGTACAACAGAAACAGCAGGAAGGTGCCTTTTTCTTTGATCGGATAACAAATTGAGCGAACTGCATTCGGAAATTTGTACTGAATAAGATTAATAAAAAGGTAATCATTTGTATTCATAATAATCATTAATACCAACAAGTGATAGATTAATCCAATTTCAAATTTACTTTAAAGTAATTGGTATCAATCAATTTCAAAACAATTTAGCAAGTCAAACCGAAAAGTTACCAGCTTATGGGAAGTTTTGGAGCTTTACATTCGCTTTGATGGGGAAAGGAAAATCTTTTGCAAGAAACACAGGAAATGAAGCCATCAAAGGTTGGCTTAGGTGTTATTATCTACGATAAACAATGGCATTTGAACTACATAAGGAGGAATTGTGAAACCCACGAATTGATTTGGGGGAGAAAACGTGATAGGACAATAAGGTAATTTTCCTTCCCTCGTTAAATTACCACGTGTACAACTTTTCTCCCTCCTTTCATAAAATCATCTTTTTGTTAAATTTTTATTAGAAACCCTTTGCTGAGGGCTGCGCTCACAACGAAAGAAGCAGAGGGAGAGAAACCCAATAATTGACCAGCGACCGATTCGATCGCCGATTCCAATAATTTTGGTTTTAAGCAATTCCTTTGGTATTACTCTTCAATCTTTGTGAAACAAGTTGGGGACTGGTACTCAGAATTTGGTAAGTCAATTTTTCATTCGTTTGTGTTGTTTCCAAAAAAAAAAAAAAACTTGAGTTTTTGTTTGATTAAAATCTTCGTTGGTTAAGAGGCTTTAAGCTAATTGTTGTTCCGTTGTTATTTAAAGGATTTTAGTTCTCTTTAAAGAGGAGGAGATTTTGAGGGACTCAAGATTGGTCATTGCTTTGAAAGTTTGATTAAAGGGCTGAAAATTTTAAAATTTTAGGGTAAGAACGCAAAACCTATCTTTTGTTTCCCTTTGTTCTGTACTATTAGTAGAAGCTGGACTAAAGAAGAAATTTTTCTTTCTTGGGTTGAATTGATAAATCTATGATTGTTCTGTTATGTTGGAAAAATTCATTGATGTATAGTACTATTGGATGGTTAGGGGGGGTTATTGAAGAGATTTTAACCCAAAGTCCAATTTCTATTTTCTTATGAACCAACTTGCTAAATTAAGAGTTTGGACTTTTGAACCTCAGATTATTGAGCCTTGGATTGCATAGTCCATTAGAGGTAGGAGTTTATTTTATTTTTGGTTAAGTATTATTTTTAATTCATTAATTAAATTCATTTATTTAGCATAAACTGTTCATTTAATTTTGTACTATTGTTCTTTCACACATTTATCAACTGTATATTTTATCATTGATAAAAATTGTGTGATTTTTTAACTATAAGTAATAGGACAGCTGAAGAGCCTTGTCCTTGAGCGCGAAATCCTAAACTTGATCAGGATAATTATGGCGTGCGACCGCCTAATGTCGATATTTTGACCTATTGCCCAGTGTGCTCGGAGTCCATGAGAGGCTCCATTTTCACCGAACATCTATTGAAATTGTATAACTGCATTTTTATTAAATTTATGCATAATATTTTATGACTGTTAGAAATAAACTCTATCCCTATTGAGTTTAGTCGACTCACCCCAAACGACTACTATTTTAATTTTAAGGATCAAATTAAGAGAAGTTCTAGTTATCAGCGAGGGAACAAGAATTTTCTATAAGTTTCATTTTAAATTTTTAAGGTTAGAGACTTTTGAAAAATTGTAACCCGTATGGTATTTTGTTATCTTGCTTGGACGTATATCATCATATTATCTGGTGTCTCTTGTCGGACCTGTTTAATTTATATTTTAGACTCTGACTTTATATTAGTTTATAAACTTTCCGCTGCGTGTTCTTTTTAAGTGAATAAGACTTAGAGTCAGACGGTTGACTTGATTTTTGGGTCGGTCCTCCCTCGTTCTATTGCGGTCCCATTTAGGGTGTGACAGAAAAATGGTATCAGGGCCGAGGTTCTCATCTTGAAAAGTGACACTTGTAGGATAGATGATGTGATGATATACAAGAATTATGATTGTGTAAAAAGACGTATTTTAACCTCAGAAGTAAATTATTTTTTTCAGATTTATGAAAATGCTCCCAAGAAGAGTCCATAGGAACCGTACCTTTGTAGCACCTACTGCGCAATCGGCTGAATCACAACCTACTGATCCACTTATTGCTCCTAGAGACACGCTTCATAATATATTTTAAGGAAGTGACAATCAGAACGTAGAGAACTGCCACATGAATTACTTTATGCAATGGGAGCGGATGAACTTACCAGTGTTTGTGGGTGATGCTGACCCTCAAGTTGTAGAAAATTAGTTAAGGGTGATTCATAAGAAGCTGACGGCTCTGAAAGCTCCAACAGATTATTGAGTTGGATTTGTAACCTATCAATTTGAGAAAATGGCCGAAATTTGGTGGAGGTCTCTGAAGTTGGACTACCCTTTGGAGGATATGACTTAGACCCAGTTCGAAACTCTTTTCAGAGACAATTATTACAATGTTGAACATTACTCGAAGATGATCGCGTCATATCATAATTTGGAGTAGGAAAATCTTACCGTACTAGAGTATTATGCCAAGTTTATGGAGTTCTCTCAGTATATTAATCACATGAACCCGGTAGATATTCTGGTAAAGTTTCAAATGAATTTGAGTTCCAAGATCAGACACCATTTGTCAGGTTTTGTATTTAAAACCCTTCCTGAAGTAGTTGCTGTTGCTCAGCGTGTTGAGGTAGATTTGGAAGAACAGTTTGGTGTATACAAAGGGAAAAAGAAAGATGATAAGCCTGTGGGAGACAAGATAACCAAGAAGGACTTTAAGAAAGGGAAAAACCGTGAAGGTCAGAATCAAGATAACTTTAGCAGATCCTCTGGTACTACACCTTATTCTAGTGGATGTTCTGGATCATATATTTGTCACTCTTGTGGACAGCCACGACATTTAAGAAAGTGACATGCCAAGGAGACCCATCACAAGATCACAAACTCGGGCCCATAATTTAATTACTCAATTTTCTAATGATTTTTCTCTTTTTGCAGGTTTTGATCCCATTGTGGATTTCACATGGGAGCCTAAATCAGAGGATATGGACAAGCCCATGAATAGCCTTCATTGGAACATTTACACGGAGACTTCAAGCAGCCTAATGGGAATTTGTCTTCACGGGCCTCTAAATATGTAATTTTATTTTTAAACTTATTTGGCATACATTAGCATTTTTGTATGGATTATTATATTTGCATCATGCATTAGATTGTGTGATTAGGGTTAGATGAATGTGGTGGATTATGGGTTGAAGAATTATTCAACCAATTTTTCAACAAAGGAAAAGCACTTCAACAAATGGAGCCCAAAGAAAGACTTGGTCCAAAGAAGAGCCCACAATTAAATGTATGAAATTGCAGGTACACATGTGGGTGGCAACATGGATCAAAGACTTGGACAACTTTTAGCCATTGATCAAGTTTTGGCTCGGCCAACATCTATGCCGCACAGCTGGCGCACGCGTGAGCAAGGAGAAGGGTGCGGGCAGGCAGCTTGAGGCGCGCAAGCAGCAGGCACCCGGATCGCTGATGTGGTGCGCCTGCAGTGTCAGATAGCGCATGGCCGGATCGATGATGTTGCGCGCTAACTGGCTCCAGCTGGCGCGTGTGGCCGCGCCCGATTGGTTGAAGGTGCGCGCACACGGATTCCTCCCCTAGCCGCCGATTTGATCTTTGCATCCAATGGTTCATTTTCACCTTGCCAAACCCTAATCCACCTTAGGTTGCCTATAAATGCATAGCGTTGGGGCATGTATTACAACTTTTGCTCATTTATGAAATTTCTATTTCCCTAACTCCGTGTTAGAGAAACCTTCAGGTGTTTCCTCGATTTCTATCGAGTGGAGTGGTCCTCAATTGGTATCCTAGCTCAAGGGTTGCTAGGCTAGCTCTTATTTTCTCTCATCTTGCTCTCTTGAGAGTAAGGACTTCGAGGAAGAAAACCTAGGCCTACGGTGGTCGTTTTCCTTCGGGAAAACGTGCACCAGAGAGCTCAAACGTAAGATAGCTCCTCGTGTCCGCCAAAGGTATTTTCATTTCCTTCATTTCTATCACATTTTCACACACACTCCACCTTTACATTCGGCCAACACCCCATAACATACACCTCACCTTATTTCCTTGCATTTTCTTTTCTTCTATTGTTACTCTTTCTCCACAGATTGCACACCACCATCACCTTCATCTTATTCTATTTTTTTCTTTTATATTTTATGTCCTCCTAATGCTTGTAAATCTCAGCCACATGTCACACACCTCCACCTTGCTTAATCGATAGCATTTTCTTCTCCCTTTTTATATTTCTTCTCGGCTTTGTTCACTTCACACACCCGAGCAAACCTTTACTATTTTGTGGGTTATACACGGTTCCTTTTCTAAGGGCCACTGTGTCAAGTGGTATCAGAGCTTAGGGAGGTTCCCCAATGCATTTTAGTTGCCTTTGGCGTTAGCCAAAAGATTGGCACAAAATCGGGAACGCCGCTATTTGTTTCTAGCATAATATTTAGATCTATTTGTGCTTATCTTTATGCTTTGAATATCCTCATATTTGCTGCCATTATTCTTGTCGATTAATAGCTTAATATATTAAGGAAATATGTGGTATTCATTGTGGCAAAGATCGGCCAAGGTAAGATAAAATTTCCTCTCGGTTTATGCTTGTTTACTTCTCGAATTTATACCTATTATTGCGTCGGTTTTGCTTGTTCAATTCTCGGATTTTCTTCATTTAAATGATCTATGTTTGAGCCATGTTTTGCATCTAAATGTTGGTCCAATAACTAGAGATTAAATCTAAAATTATTGGATGCATGAATCGGCCTAAAACTAATGCTACAAAATTGATTTGCTCATGCTTGTATGCACTTTTCGGTTTTTAGCCATTTTGTGCCTCGGTTTTCATATTAAATTGCTGAATGATTGCACTTGGATTTATCTTATGATTCATATATTACATGTTAGCATTTGTGCACTCTAAATTGATTTTAAAATTTGCAGCAAAGTTGAGCTAGAAATCGGCTATGTTGAATATTATGTACTTATGAAAATTCTGCTCTATTTAACTTGAAATTTCAACATGTATACCTTGATAAAACTTGTGTTCTAAATTTATTAGTTGTTGTTTTTGAAGTTATTTAGTTGGTATTAATATTATTTTGAGTGATTCTAATTTGAAGTTGTTAACTTTGTTGAAATTGGTCGAAAATTTGTTGTACTTGCACGATATTAAAATTTTCATGCTAAAATTAGTTTACTAAGTGTTATTGAAATTTCTTAAGTTGTTTTCATTACTCCAAATTAAATGTTAAGTGTGAGCATGATCCTTATTCTCTTTTGTCTTAGCTAGGAAACATTCCTTAGTGCCTAAAATTATCTAAGACATTAAACGAGATAATCACCTCACTAACTTTGGATAAAACGACCTAGACAAGAAATTAAAATTGAATTTTAAATTAAAATACTTAGACATGACTAATAGAAGTGGATTCACACGTGACACATCGCACCAAGACTCAAATCGGGTTAGGGACACTCCTCCTTCCGAACACACATGCCATGAGGGTGAGACTAGAATGCAAGGTCAAATCAATGCCTTAACGGGCTTGGTTACTAACCTCACCCAACAAATCAAGGACGTTTCCCTTGAGATAGCCTAATTTAAGGAGCATATGAACAATCCTCCTCGACGAGAATCCCATGACCGAGATCCTTCACGAGAGACCTCCTCTACGATTATACCCGAACGTCGTAGACGTCGAACTCCTTTCCAACAACCCTTAGAGGAAGAAGAATGAGCTGAGCCCCAAAGAAGGAGACCCTGTTATTATGAGTCGGAGGATGACGATTGGGCGGGAGATGATGAAGAGCAATATCGCCCAAATCGTCGTAGGGACAACGACGACATCCGTAATGTTAAGATATGAATTCCCCCTTTCAATGGAACGTGTGACAAGCACACATTTTTAGATTGGGTCGATAAAGTTGAGAGAATTTTTGAATGCCATGATTACTCCTAGAGAGTAAAAATACAACTTGCCTCCCTCGAACTTACGGGCCATGCTGCACTATGGTGGTCCAACCTTAAGTCCCAAAGAATGAGAACACTAGGATACCCCATCTCTACATGGACTTCAATGAAAGAATTAATGCACAAGAGGTTCGTTCCCTGACATTACAAACACGAACTCTTTCATCAACTCCACAACCTCAAACAAAATAGCCTCTCTGTAGATGAATACCTTACGGAATTTGAAACTCTCAATATGCGTTGTGCTATTGATGAGCCTGAGGAATAACTCATCACGAGGTTTATTTGTGGTTTTAATCGCGACATTGGCGATGCGGTTGAGATGCAACAATTGGAAGCCATGGATATGGTCATTCAACTTGCCCTTACGGTGGAGAGAAAACTTAAGAGAAAACGAAAGACCAACTTCCCGAACAAATTCCCACCTAGGCACTTGGACCAAGATAAGCCTAAACCTCCATGGAAGAATGAAGAGAAAAGGCCAATTAACCGTAATTGGCCACCTAAAACACAATTCAACCAAAACAAACCCCCTCCGATGGATAAGAATCAATCGAACCCTTCTAAAGGACAAAGAGCCCATGATGTCCAATGCTACAAGTGTTTGGGAAAAGGACATTACGCAAATGAACGCTCTAATCGTCGAGTGATGGTTATTAAGGAATCGACCGGAGAATGGGAAAGCGAAAATGACGAAGGTCAATACCTCGAAAAAGAAGAAGAAGAGGTAGAAGAAGAAGAAAGTGAGCACGAATCGGATGAATATTTGGCTCAAGAGGGACCACTTTTGATGGTTATAAGAAGAGCCCTCATTTCTAAGAATGTGAAAGAGCACTGCCAACGCGAAAATATTTTCCAAAGTAAATGTGCAGTCAAGGATAAAGTTTGCTCCATGATTATAGATGGTGGAAGCTGTGTCAACATAGCTTCCCAAGATATCGTTAGCAAACTTGGGTTAGAAACGACTAGCCACCCTAAGTCATATAAATTAAGATAGTTAGACGATAGAGATGACATCAAGGTGACAAAGCAAGTAACCATCAATTTCATTATTGGAAAATATAAAGATACGATTCTTTGCGATGTCATTCCTATGAACGCGAGTCATCTTCTACTAGGAAGACCATGGCTTTATAATCATAGGGTGCAACATGACGGATTCCTCAATAATTATAGTTTGAAATTTGGTGGTAGGGCCATTAAATTGCTTCCTATGACCCCTGAACAAATAACACGTGACGATGTAGTTAGGAAGGAAGAGAAGATTAAGGAGAATCTTTTCTTTTCTAAACGAGGATTAAGAGCTGCTGTCACTAAAGGAAAGACCTTGATTCTTGTGTTATGTAGAGACCGCGTTATGGAGCTTGGAGATATACCTTTACCGGTCCAAAATTTACTTAAATCTTACCAAGACATTTTTCCTGAGGAACTACCACCTGGATTACCACCAATTAGAGGAATAGAACATCAAATTGACCTCCAGCCTGGAGCTATGTTACCTAACCGACCAGCCTATAGGATGAGATCTGAAGAGGCCAAAGAATTACAAGAACAAGTCCAAGAGTTATTGGGAAGGGGATACATTAGAGAATCGATGAGTCCTTATGCCGTGCCTACATTATTGGTACCCAAGAAAGACAGCACTATGAGGATGTGCGTCGATAGTCAAACTATCAATCAAATCACTATTAAGTATAGATACCCGATCCCTAGACTCGAAGACATATTAGATGAATTAAACGGAGCATCGATCTTTTCCAAAGTCGACTTGAAGAGTGGTTATCACCAGATACGAATGAAAGAAGGTGATGAATGGAAAACCGCCTTCAAAACTAAATACGGATTGTTTGAGTGGATGGTTATGTCATTTGGACTTACAAATGCCCCCAGCACCTTTATGAGGGTAATGCACCATGTTCTTAAGGATCTCCTTGGAAAGTTTGTTGTCGTTTATTTCGATGACATCTTGGTGTATAGCCCCGACCTCCCACAACATGTCAATCATCTCAGGATACTTTTTCAAACTCTCTGTCGGGCTAAATTGTTTGGAAATTTAAAGTAAATATCCTTTGGTCAAGAGAAAGTTTACTTTTTGGGCTTTATATTTCAAAGGATAGCTTAGGAAGCGGACTGAAGACTAAGGTTAAGGCCATCAAGGATTGGCCCTACCTAAATAGTATCATTGAAGTCCGTAGCTTTCACTGATTAGCCTCTTTTTATAAGAGGTTTATTAAGACTTCAGTTCTTAGTTGCTCCTATTACTGATCTCACAAAGAAAGGAGTAGATTTAATTGGACTCCCAGAATGTCAAATGAGCTTCGACCTCATTAAGGAAAAACTTTGTCAATCCCCAGTTTTAGCACTTCCCGAATTTCAATAAGGCTTTTGAGATCAAGAGTGATGCCTCTGGAATTTGCATTGGAGCCGTATTGATGCAAGATGGCAGGCCTCTTGCATATTTTAGTGAGAAAGTGAAAGGAGCTGCTCTTAACTACTCTACTTATAATAAGGAGTTTTATGCCGTGATAAGAGCTATTGAGCACCGGCAACACTACCTCATATCCAAAGAGTTTGTGATCCATTCTGACCATCAATCCCTTAAACATATCAAAAGTCAGCACAAACTGAACAAAAGACATGCAAAATGGATGGAATTCTTGGAGAGATTTCCATACATTTTGAAATATTTGAAAGGATCTGATAACACCGTTGCCGACGCTCTATCACGAAGACGTATCCTCTTAACGAATTAGGCGTCCGATTCTTCAGATTTGAATGGATTAAGACTATGTATGAATCCTGACAAAGATTTTGGAACACCCTACCTAAATTGTCAAAAAAAAGTAGAAGGAGGATATAGTATTGTTGATGGATTTTTGTTCGAAGGCGGAAAATTATGTATTCATGATTGCAGTCTGAGACAATGCCTTCTTAAAGAAGCTCATGGTGGAGGATTGTCCGGACATTTTGGAGAAAAGAAAACCCTCGAGTTGTTAAAAGAAAGATTTTATTGGCCTCACATGATGAAAGATGTGCACCACTCTTTGGAACAGTGAATCGTTTGTAAGAAGGCCAAGAGCAAGGTTCTACCCCAAGGACTCTACCTCCCTTTGCCAATCCCTATGCACCCTTGGGTAGAACTTAGCATGGATTTTGTGTTGGGGTTACCACAGACGTGTAGGAACAAGGACTCGATTCTCGTTGTCGTGGATAGATTCTCCAAAATGGCACACTTTATCGCATGTAATAAAACTGATGACTCTGCTGCTATAGCCGATCTATTCTTGAAGGAAATAGTTAGACTCCATGGAGTGCCCCAATCAATCGTGTCAAACTGCGATACTAAATTTTTGAGCACTTTTTGGAAGACCTTATGGAAGAAATTGGGGACTAAACTATGCTTTAGTACATCATTTCATCCCTAAACGGACGGTCAAACAGAAGTGGTTAATAGGACCTTGGGACCCCTTCTTCACAGTGTTGTGGGTAAGAATCTAACCAATTGGGACATAGTGCTACCCCAAGTTGAATTCTGTTACAATAGAAGCCTTTACTCCACCACCAAGCAAACGCCCTTTGAGGTAGCCTATGGATTTAATCCGAACTCACCACTGACCTTCATTCCCATTCCGACCGAGGACCTTGTAAATCCTTCGGGAGCTAGCAAACCGGAGCAAGTCAAGAAATTATATGAAAAGGTCCGCCAAACCATTGAGAAGAATAACACCAATTACGCTAAGCATGCCAATAAGGGACGAAAAGAGGTAATCTTTAATGTAGGAGATTTGGTATGGTTACACCTTCGAAAGAAAAGATTCCCAGCCAAGAGACGCTCCAAACTTCTACCTAGGGCTGAAGGTCCCTTCAAGATCTTGGAACGAATTAATAATAATGCTTATAAATTGGAGTTACCTGGCGAATTTGGAGTGGCATCCACCTTCAACGTTCAAGATTTGTCCCCATACACTGGAGAATTGGGACATGAAGAGGAGGCTGAGCACGGATTTGAGGTCAAATCCTCAGCCATCTGGAGGGGATGACATGCCAAGGAGGCCCCTCACAAGATCACAAACTCGGGCCCATAATTTAATTACTCAATTTTCTAATGCTTTTTCTCTTTTTGTAGGTTTTGATCCCATTGTGGATTTCACATGGGAGCCTACATCAGAGGATATTGACAAGCCCATGCATAGCTTTCATTAGAACATTTACACGGAGCCTTCAAGCAGCCCAATGGGAATTTGTCTTCACGGGCCTCTAAATGTGTAATTTTATTTTTAAACTTATTTAACATACATTAGCCTTTTTGTATGGATTATTATATTTGCATCATGCATTAGATTGTCCGGTTAGGGTTAGATGAATGTGGTGGATTATGGGTTGAAGAATTATTCAACCAATTTTTAAACAAAGGAAAAGCACTTCAACAAATGGAGCCCAAAGAAAGACTTGGTCCAAAGAAGAGCCCACAATTAAATGTATGAAATTGCAGGTAGACATGTGGGTGGCAACGTGGATCAAATACTTGGACAAATTTCAGCCATTGATCAAGTTTTGGTCGGCCAACATCTATACCTCACAGTTGGCGCACGAGCGGGCAAGGAGAAGGGCGCGGGCAGGCAGCTGGAGGCGCGCGGGCAGCAGGCACCCTGATCACTGATGTGGCGCGCTTGGAGCGTCAGATGACGCACAGCCAGATCGATGATGTGGTGCGCTGACTGGCTCCAGCTGGCGCGTGTGGCAGCGCCTGATTGGTTGAAGGCGCGCGCACACGGATTCCTCCCCTAGTCGCCGATTTGATCTTTGCATCCAATGGTTCATTTTCACCTTGCCAAACCCTAATCCACCTTAGGTTGCCTATAAATACATAGCATTGGTGCATGTATTACAACTTTTGCTCATTTATGAAATTTCTATTTCCCTAACTCCGTGTTAGAAGAACCTTCGGGTGTTTCCTCGATTTCTATCGAGTGGAGTGGTCCTCAATTGGTATCCTAGCTCAAGGGTTGCTAGGCTAGCTCTTATTTTCACTCATCTTGCTCTCTTGAGAGTAAGGGCTTCGAGGAAGAAAACTTAGGCCTACAGTGGTCGTTTTCCTTCAAGAAAACGTGCACCCGAGAGCTCAAACGTAAGATAGCTCCTCGGGTCCGCCAAAGGTATTTCCATTTCCTTCATTTCTATCACATTTTCACACACACTCCACCTCTATATTCGGCCAACACCCATAACGCACACCTCACCTTATTTCCTTGCATTTTCTTTTCTTCTATTGTTACTCTTTCTCCACGGATTGCACACCACCATCACCTTCATCTTCTTCTATTTTTTTCTTTTATATTTTATGCCCTCCTAATGCTTGTAAATCTCGACCACATGTCACACACCTCCACCTTGCTTAATCGATAGCATTTTCTTCTCCCTTTCTATATTTCTTCTCGGCTTTGTTCACTTCACACACCCGAGCTGTAACGCCCCGAGTTCTCTAAACCCAGTTCATTACTCATAATCTGAACATAACTAAGAAACTTTAGACCAAATTTAAAACTTCGCTCGAAAGTCAAAATTTGACATTTTCTAAAATTTCAAAACATTTAAAAACTTGCAGCGGAAATTCTTTTGAGCAGAACAGAATTAAGCAGAGCTATAAAACAATGTTTGAATAATCAGTTAAATATTAAGAAACAATTCGGCCAGAAGAGATCAAGACTTAAGCGTGAAGACTTGAAAATCGTAAGAGTCAAACGCATCTGTCGCTAAATAAAGTCAACGACAAAGGGCAGAGACATAAACTGAAGACTTCTACCGATCACAAAACAACAAATTTATTATACACATCTACCGATGATGTCAGCCGGATGATTCATTCATCTAACCCCTGCCGACCACAAACGACAAATACTCTCAGCCTACATCTACCGATAGAACGTTCTGCGTCTTTTGATCGCTAAACGACAAAAGACTTCTTCTCGCATCTTCCGATCACTAAACGACAAAAGACTTCTTCTCGCATCTTCCAATCACTAAATGACAAAAGACTTCTTCTCGCATCTTCCAATCACTAAACGACAAAAGACTTCTTCTCGCATCTTCCGATCACTAAACGACAAAAGACTTCTTCTCGCATCTTCCGATCACTAAACGACAAAAGATCTTTTATTCACACACACACACACACACACACACACACACACACACACACATCGTTCACAAAACGACAAGGCTACTAGAGACTCATACCGAAGACACCCACCGATGGCTTCTACTGAATACATCTTCCGATGACATCAGTCGGATGATTCAATCCTCTAACATCTGCCAACGGATAAAACACCCAACTTCTACCGATAGACCAAAAAGAGACTCTAACAAGGAGTAAATCCGACTGCTAAACGATTTTGTGCATTTTGCTGAAATCATTCTAATCAACAAAAATCCACAATTCTTAAAAATTCAGAATAACAAGCTACAATCGAAATTAAATCATATTTCCAATTCCAAAAAAGAAGATCACAGAACCGTTAAAAGAAATATCAAACTTCTACTGTCATTAAAATTCTCAGAACACTTCATCAGAATACCTAACCACTGAAAACTCTCATTCAGACAAAAGTTAAACCGCCTCATCAGAGCACCTAATCGTAGCATAGAAGTGCTCCTCCAACTTCACCTATTCCTTAGTAAACTCAGGAAATTCACCTGTTGAAAGCTCAGCACCTACATCACAAAACTCATCTATTAGCCTAATGCTAAGTAAGTAAAGCAGTAATGAAATGAAATGCTGAACATAAATTCCTAAACATGCAGTTTCTACTTTCTCATCACAGTTGCATATGCATTCGTTTCTGATCTGATCCCCCTGTGAAATTGGGAGTTGGATCACTTCTTCCAAAGTCATACATCCTCTCTCTCGATTAAGGGGCGGATTAGTTCCCTTAACAACTATTCAGATCCCCCTGTGAAATTGGGAGTTGGATCACTTCTTCTAAAGTCATACATCCTCTCTCTCGATTAAGGGGCGGATTAGTTCCCTTAACAACTGTTACAGTCTGTTCGTTCCTTACCATGCCATTTCATGTAAATTCATTTTCGCATACTTTCAAAATATGATGCATGACATACAAACACAATCAAGCAACCATAATCCTACTGTTTTGTGATGTAGGCCCGAAGGCACAAGCATACTTCACTTACCTGGCTCCCTGGAAAAGCTCGGTTTCAACTACTTTGGAAGCCTTGCTCACCTAGAGTCATAAACAGAATATCAATTAGATCTTCACTAACCTCATCATGTACCATTCAGAAACCCTAGGAGCTAGTTTAGGACTCTGTCCTATGTGCATTCCCGATTCATACGAGACCTGACTCAACTCTAACGCCCTGCATTTCCCAGGAACATGCATCTACGATACACCTCTATCGTCTATAATCATAATGCAGTAAGATACCTTAGTAAAACTCACCTAAGTCGAAGGGAAAGTCGGAGAAGGATCTCTTAGCGCACTCTGCTGAGCTGAGGAGCTGAGAGTCAAAAATGATTTGGGAAATAGTGGCGGGTACAATGCATTAAACCCAAAACCTCTTTCCTTAAATACGTTATCCACTAATAAATTTTCAATTACCCTTATGCCCTCACCTAGTCATCCATTAACCCTACTTTTATTATTACCATATAAAATGTGCCATTAATTTAAAAAAAGATTAGAGAAGCAGTTTGATAGAACCGGATACAATCTACCCTCTTTAAAAGAATTTTGTCCTCAAAATTCAGTACCTGAATAATTATGGATGTTGGTCCATCATGTCTTGCTGGCATTCCCAGGTTGTCTCCTCCAGGTTATGGTCGTGCCATAAGACTTTTACTATTGGAACCTCTTTATTGCATAATACCTTTACTGCATAATCTAAGATCCTTACTGGTTCCTCCTTATAAGAAAAAGTAGGTTGAATTTCAATGTTCTGCTGTTCCACAATTTGATGTGGATCCCTTATGCACTTCTTCAACATAGAAACATGGAACACACTGTGTATCCCCTCCATAGAAGCCGGTAGCTGCAATTGATAGGCTGCTCTCCCAACTCTCTTCAGAATAGTGAATGGTCCAATAAATCTGGGGTTCAACTTGCCTCTCTTCCCGAATCTCACAACTCCTTTAAATGGTGATACTTTGAGGAAAACTTCATCACCTACCTCAAACTCCAATTCTCTACGTCTCTTATTAGCATAACTTTTCTGTCGGCTTTGAGCTGTCAAAATTCGCTGGTGGATGAGGGCAACCTTTTCAACAGTTTGTTGCACGATGATAGAACCAAGCAACTATGCTTCACCAACTTCATCCCAGTACAAAGGAGACCTGCACTTTCATCCATACAGTGCTTCATACGGTGCCATACCGATAGTTGCCTGAAAACTGTTGTTATAAGAAAACTCCACCAACGATAAATATTTACTCCAAGAACCCTGAAATTCTAATACACATGCACGGAGCATATCCTTTAGGGTCTGAATAGTTCTCTCGGATTGTTCATCTGATTGAGGGTGAAAAGCCGTGCTAAAAGTAAGCTGTGTTCCCATAGCCTTGTGCGAACTTTTTCAAAACTTAGATGTGAATCTAGAATCCTGATCTGACACTATGGTACCTGGAACTCCATGTAATCTAACAATCTCCTGCACATATAATTCAGCAAGCTGATCCATCGAGTAAGTCATCCTTATCGGCAGAAAGTGGGCAGATTTAGGTAATCGATCAACTATCACCCAGATTGCATCATGTCCCTTTGCTGTTCTAGGCAATCCCACAACAAAGTCCATCGTTATTTGTTCCCATTTCCATTCCGGAACTGGTAAAGGTTGCAGTGTTCCCGAGGGTTTCTGATGCTCAGCTTTAATCTGCTGACAACACAAACATGATCCTACATACTCTGCCACACTCCTTTTCATACTTGGCCACTAATAATGTTGTTTAAGATCCTTGTACATCTTTGTACTCCCAGGGTGAACAGAGAATCTGGAAGAATGTGCTTCAGAAAGAATCTCATCTCGAAGTTCTTTAATGGCATGAACAAACCATCTATTTCTAAACTTAAGGATTCCATCAGCAAAATAGTTAAAATCTGATTTGTCCGTAGAATCCATGCTTAACTTGTACTTGTTACACTCATCATTATTCGACTGAGCTTCCTTTATTTTCCCCAGAATAGTAGGCTTTAAGGTTATGGCTGAAAGTATAGCTGATACACTGGATACTACTTCTAGATTAAACCCTTGGAATTCAGACTCTAAGGCTAATGGCATATCGAAAATCATAGTTGGGGTTGATATCGTTACTCTACTCAAAGCATCTGCCACAACATTTGCTTTGCCGGGATGGTACTTAATCTCAAAATCATAATCCTTTACGAATTCCAACCATCGACGTTGCCTCATATTTAATTCCTTCTGTGTGAAGATATATTTCAGACTTTTATGGTACGAGAATATTTCACAAGTTTGTCCATACAAGTAATGCCTCCAAATCTTAAGTGCAAATACCACTGCAGCTAATTCTAGGTCATGTGTAGGGTAATTCTTCTCATGTGTTTTCAACTGTCTAGACGCATAGGATATTACCTTACCATCTTGTATCAACACACATCCAAGACCAATTTTGGAAGCATCACAATAAATGCTGAATTTACCATTTTCAACAGGAAGGGTTAATATTGGGGCATTGGTTAGTTTCTGTTTCAAAGTCTGGAAACTGGATTCACATTCCTCAATCCATGCATACTTAATGTTTTTCCTAGTTAACTGAGTGAGAGGTGTAGCAATCTTCGAGAATCCTTCAATAAATTTCTTGTAGTATCCTGCTAACCCGAGGAAACTCCGAATATCTGTAGCATTCTTTGGTTGGGGCCACTCCTTAATTGCTTGAACCTTGGACTGGATCGACAGATATCTCATCTCCAGAGATCACATGACTAAGAAAGTGAACTCTGTCCAACCAAAACTCACACTTGGAAAACTTAGCATAAAGTTGGTGCTGTCTAAGTACTCCTAACACCAAACTCAAATGCCTTGCATGCTCGTCCTTAGTACGTGAATAGATTAAAATATCATCTATAAACACAATGACAAACTTGTCCAAATACTCATGAAACACCCTATTCATAAGATCCATGAAGGCTGCTGGTGCATTTGTCAATCCAAAGGACATAACCAAAAACTCATAATGTCCGTACCTTGTGCGAAAGGTAGTCTTTGGGATATCTTCATATTTAACTTTCAATTGATAGTAACCTGACCTTAGATCAATTTTAGAGAAGACTCTTGCACCATTAAGTTAGTCGAATAAATCGTCAATCCTTGGTAATGGACACTTGTTCTTGACAATTAGCTTATTTAGTTCCCGATAATCAATGCACATCCACATCGATCCATCCTTCTTTTTTGACAAAAAGGACAGGTGCACCCCACGTTGAAAAACTAGGACGTATGAACCCTTTCTTTAACAGATCCTGTAACTGCTTCTTTAATTCTTTAAGTTCTGATAGTGCTAATCTATATGGATTTTTAGACACAGGCTCAGCGCCGGGGTAAACATCTACAACGAATTCAATTTCCCTATCTGGTGGCAAACCAGGAAGGTCATCCAAAAATACTTCAGGAAAGTTTTGGACAATTAAGACATTTTGAGGATTTGCTTTTCCTACAAGTTGTGTGTCTAAAACGCTAGCTAAGAAACACAAATACTCTTCACATGAGGGAGGTCTAGTGTTAATAGAAGTCATCACAGACATTTTCTTACTCTTCTTTGAAGCTTGAAAGGTATGTTTCAAACTACTAGGGGGTTGGAAACTAACTATTCCAGTCCTACAATCAATTGTGGCGTGGTGTTTAAACAACCAGTCCATTCCTAGGATTACATCAAATCCCATTATATTCATAATAATAAGATCAGCAGATAGACTTACGTTCCTCTACTAATACATCACTGTCAAGCATCACTTGGTTAGAGTGCATGCGTTCACCAGAGGGTAATGCAACACTAAACACATGCATGGAAGAGGTAAACTGTACATCTAACTTATCAGCAAATGCAGATGCTATAAACGAATGCGTTGCACCAGAATCTAATAAAGTAAAAGCAGACACAGAGTTGATCAATATAGTACCTGACACAACAGCGGCCTGTTCCTCACCCGACTCTATCATGGAGAATATCCTCGGTTTAATCATGGCAGGGCCACTCTTAGAAGCTGGGCAGTCTCTGCTAATATGGCCGACCTTGTTACAATTGTAGCATCTGGTGATTCTAGGTTTCAGGCATTCTTTGATCGTGTGTCCAATCTCCTCACAGTTGAAATACTTCCCAAAGCCCAATCTACACTCGCCCGGGTGGTTCTTCAAACACTTAGGACACTGGGGAAATTTCTTGGCAGTCTGTATTTTCCCACCTTGTTCCTTGGCTATTCTGGCCCTCATTAGGCCTCTTCATTCCTCTTTGTTGGTGCAGCTGGATAAACTTTTGTGGGACCCCCTTTAGTCCAGCACGCTTCCTTTCAGCTTCTTCCACTTCCAGAGCAGTGGACACAACTTCACTGAATGTCAAGCCTTTAATACCACAAAATTTAACTCCTCGGTAAATTTTCGGCTTCAGTCCATGCACAAATTTGAACACCTTATCCTCAGTCCTTGTCAGCAAAATATCCAGCAAACCTGGACAGGGACTCAAACTGCCTACTGTACTCAGCCACAGACACTGTCTGCTTCAAGTTCAGAAACTCCAACTTTTTCGTGGTCTGGACAGTGCTGTTAAAATACTTCTCATAGAAGATGTCCTTGAATTGTGACCAAGGCATCGCCTAAAACATCAGTGGTGGTCTCTATTGTTTCCCACCAGAGTTGAGCTTCACCAGCCAAATGGAATGTTGCCAACGTGACCTTGTCTCCTTCTCCAATGTTGGCACACCTAAACATACTCTCAATCTTTCTAAGCCATCCTTCAGCAATAACTGGATCAGATGACTGTCCATCAAACGTGGGTGGTCGTAACCTCCTGAATCTATCTCCAGAATGTTCATTGCTAGAACTCAAGTTGGCACTTCCCTGTACCTCTCGGTTCAACAGCACTCCTAGCTGATCGGACTGCTGACGCACTAGGTCTGTTTGCTGACGCACTAAATCTGTCAACTGCCTAATCACGCTAGGATCTTCCTCACGTCCCGGATTCGGTATCTCTCTTGGTACTCTTGGTCTCCCTGGTCGTCTAGACATCTTACTAGATTCCTGCATAGGGTTAACTACCCTCATAAACATCTGATAACTAAGGCTAACATAAACACTTACAGTTGTTGGAGTGCTCCCACGCGACGATCAGCACTGATGAGTAATCTTTTGAATGATTTAACTGAATGTCTCTGATACCATACTGTAACGCCCCGAGTTCTCTGAACCCAGTTCGTTACTCATAATCCGAACATAACTAAGAAACTTTAGACCAAATTTAAAACTTCGCTCGAAAGTCAAAATTTGACATTTTTAAAATTTCAAAACATTTAAAAACTTGCAACGGAAATTCTTTTGAGCAGAACAGAATTAAGCAAAGCTATAAAACAATGTTTGAATAATCGGTTAAATATTAAGAAACAATTCGGCCAGAAGAGATCAAGACTTAAAGGTGAAGACTTGAAAATCGTAAGAGTCAAACACATATGCCGCTAAATAAAGTCAACGACAAAGGGCAGAGACATAAACTGAAGACTTCTACCGATCACAAACGAGAAATTTATTATACACATTTATCGATGACGTCAACCAGATGATTCATTCATCCAACTCCTGCCGACCACAAACGACAAATACTCTCAGCCTACATCTACCGATAGAACGTTCTGCGTTCTGATCGCTAAACGACAAAAGACTTCTTCTCGCATCTTCCGATCACTAAATGACAAAAGACTTCTTCTCGCATCTTCTGATCACTAAACGACAAAAGACTTCTTCTCGCATCTTTCGATCACTAAACGACAAAAGACTTTCTCGCATCTTCCGATCACTAAACGACAAAAGATCTTTTATTCACACACACACACACACACACCATTCAAAAAACGACAAGGCTACTAGAGACTCATACCGAAGACACCTACCGATGGCTTCTACTGAAGACATCTTCCGATGACTGTCAGTCAGATGATTCAATTCTCTAACATCTGCCGGCAGGACAAAACACCCAACTTCTGCCGATAGACCAAAAAGAGAGCTCTAACAAGGAGTAAATCCGACTGCTAAACGATTTTGTGCATTTTGCTGAAATCATTCTAATCAACACAAATCCACAATTCTTAAAAATTCAGAATAGCAAGCTACAATCGAAATTAAATCATATTTCCAATTCCAGAAAAGAAGATCACAGAAGCGTTAAAAGAAATATCAAACTTCTACTATCATTAAAATTCTCAGAACACTTCATTAGAATACCTAACCACTGAAAACTCTCATTCAGACAAAAGTTAAACCGGCTCATCAGAGCACCTAATCGTAGCATAGAAGTGCTCCTCCAACTTCACCTATTCCTCAGTAAACTTAGGGAATTAACCTGTTGAAAGCTCAGCACCTACATCACAAAACTCATCTATTAGCCAAATGCTAAGTAAGTCAAGTAGTAATGAAATGAAATGCTGAACATAAATTCCTAAACATGCAGTTTCTACTTTCTCATCACAGTTGCATATGCATTCGTTTCTGATCTGATCCCCCTGTGAAATTGGGAGTTGGATCACTTCTCCCAAAGTCATACATCCTCTCTCTTGATTAAGGGGCGGATTAGTTCCCTTAACAACTATTCAGATCCCCCTGTGAAATTGGGAGTTGGATCACTTCTCTCAAAGTCATACATCCTCTCTCTCGATTAAGGGGTGGATTAGTTCCCTTAACAACTGTTACAGTCTGTTCGTTCCTTACCATGCCATTTCATGTAAATTCATTTTCGCATACTTTCAAAATATGATGCATGACATACAAACACAATCAAGCAACCATAATCCTACTGTTTTGTGATGTAGGCCCGAAGGCACAAGCATACTTCACTTACCTGGCTCCCTGGAAAAGCTCGGTTTCAACTACTTTGGAAGCCTTGCTCACCTAGAGTCATAAACAGAATATCAATTAGATCTTCACTAACCTCATCCTGTACCATTCAAAAACTCTAGGAGCTAGTTTGAGGACTCTGTCCTATGTGCATTCCCGATTCATACGAGACCCGACTCAACTCCAACACCCTGCATTTCCCAGGAACATGCATCTACAATACACCTCTATCGTCTATAATCATAATGCAGTAAGATACCTTAGTAAAACTCACCTAAGTCGAAGGGAAAGTCGGAGAAGGATCTCCTAGCGCACTCTGCTGAGCTGAGGAGCTGAGAGTCGAAAATGATTTGAGAAACAGTGGCGGCTACAATGCATTAAACTCAAAACCTCTTTCCTTAAATACGTTATCCACTTATAAATTTTCAATTACCCTTATGCCCTCGCCTAGTCATCCATTAACTCTACTTTTATTATTACCATATAAAGTGTGCCATTAATTTAAAAAAAGATTAGAGAAGCGGTTTGATAGAACCGAGTGTTACACGAGCACACCTTTACTATTTTGTGGGTTATGCACGGTCCCTAAGAAAGAATTGTCATACTCATCAAAAACCTCAAAATAATTCAGCATCTTCTCTGACAATCATTGGCAGGCCTGGTTTCGGAGGTAACAGAAGATTTTCTAGTCAGGATCAGCATAATCAGCATCAATATCAGCCATCTGATACCAACTCTCAGAAGTCTACTGGGCATCAACAGAGCTTTGCTTCAAACACCATTTCTGTTGTGACTCCAAATTATATGATTAGTGCTAACCCTAGTTCATTGAGGGGTGGATTCAGAGGTGGCAATAGAGGAAAGAAAAAGATGTCTGGCCAAGCTTATGCAGTTGCAGGATTTGAACTTCATGATTCATCTGGCCATGGTGTTATCGATGGTATGATTTTCTTATTTAATATCATGATGCATGTCTTGTTTGATACTGAAGCAACACATTTTTTTATTTCCACATTTTTTGTTCATGCTTTAGGCATAGCTATGGAAAAATTTGATAATCCCCTTATTTTGAGTATCTCTTTGAACAACAAACATGAAATGAATTTCATTGTTCGTTATGTGGCTATTGTGATTAATGAGCACGAGCTACCTGTCGACCTGATAGTTATGTCTATGGATCAGTTTAATGTCATTCTAGGTATGGATTGATATAACCTTTATATGGCAATAGTTGACTGTCATCGGAGGAGTGTAACTATTACAATGGGAGATGGAAAAGTTCTGATACATCCATGTAATGCCCGTATGTTTCCTGTTAATCCTGTTTTACGAGCTTGTTTGGGAGGCCAGAGGAGATTGGAGCTATACGAAAATCTTTTTTCTATTAGCGACAACTATGTTACAATAACTTCTGATTTATCAGTGGTCTGTGATTACCCTGATGTTTTTTCTAACGATTTGCCTGGGTTACCACCCGATCGGGAGATTGAGTTCTGTATCGACTTGGTGCCCAACACATCTCCAATTTCAACTGCTCCATACCGAGTGGCTCCTGCTGAGTTGAGAGAGTTAAGAACCCAGCTAAATGATTTGCTGCAAAAAGGTTTTATTCGAAACAGTGTTTCGCCGTGGGGATCACCCGTCTTATTAGCAAAGAAGCAAGATGGTTCGCTTTGATTATGCATAGATTATTGAAAATTAAATCACGTGACGATCAAGAATAAATATCCTCTACCAAGAATTGATGATCTATTTGACTAGCTCGGAGGATCAAAGTACTTTTCAAAGATCGATTTGAGATTTAGCTACCACCAATTAAAAATTCGTGAACAGGATATTCTCAAAACAACTATTTGCACTTGATATTGACATTATGATTTCCTGGTACTTCTGTTTAGACTGACTAATGCACCAGTAGCTTTTATAGATCTGATGAATAGTGTTCTTTGGCCTCATTTTGATAAGTTCATGGTGGTATTCATCGACAATATTTTAATATATTCTAAGTCTCATGAAGAGCATATGAAACATCTAAGAATTGTCCTGCAAACGTTGCCTGAACACCAGTTATTTGTAAAGCGAGAGAAATGTGACTTTTAGATGATAGAAGTGAAGTTCTTAGGTCATGTAGTTTCTCAGAATGACATCTCAGTAGACCCCGCAAAGGTCAAAACAGTGTTAGAGTGAAAACCACCCAATAATGTTACAGAAAGTACGGAGTTTCTTGGGTTTGGCTGGATATTATCGACGGTTCGTTCCAAATTTTTTTTTATATTGCTATGCCATTAACTCAATTAACAAGGACGGATATAAAATTTATTTAGGACGATAAATGTCAGATAACTTTTGAAGAGCTTAAGAAGATGTTGACTACTGCGCCAATTTTAATAGTACCTAATGAAAGTTTACCGTATGTAGTATATACAAATGCTTCCAAAGTGGGATTGGGAATGTGTTTTAATGCAGCAAGATAAAGTAATAGCTTATGCATCTCGACAGTTAAAGACACATGAGCGAAATTACCCTACACACGATTTAGAGTTAGCTGCTATTATTTTTGCTCTGAAGATTTGGCGAAGTTATTTGTATGGAGCCAAATTTGAAATATTTTATGACCATAAGAGTTTAAAATATCTATTTACATAGCGTAATCTAAATCTTCGGCAGTGTCAATGGATGAAGTATATGGAGATTATGATTTTAAATTAGAGTATTATCCTGGAAAAGCTAATGTTGTAGCCGATGCCTTGACTCGTTACTCTCAAGGATCTCTTTCTAGCCTTTTGTTAGAAGATTGGAAGAGGTGTATGACTATAGAAAATTATGAACTGCATTACCATGATGATAATTAAGCAGTTTGAGTATTATATTTGGTTGCTACCTCACACTCCTTCATCGTGTTAAAGACATGTAGAAATTTGATGATGAATTAAAAGAAAGACTTAAGAAGATTCGGTCTGGTGAACAATTTGACGGTTGAGAAGTCAGCTCTGATGTATTTTTGTTATTCAAAAGACGAGTTGTGGTGTCTAAAGATTCAGAATTGATACAAATTGTTTTAACAGAAGCCCACAAGTCCAAATTTGCTATGCACCCAGGTAGCACTAAGATGTACCATGACCTGAAGCGTCAGTATTGGTGGGTTGGAATTAAACGAGATGTGGTAGAATATGTCTCTCGATATTTGACTTGTCAACAAGTTAAGGCTGAACACCAGAGACCAGCTGGGTTATTGCAGTCCTTACCTGTTCTTGAGTGGAAGTCAGATAAGATGACAATAGATTTTGTAACAGGTTTGCCGAGGATAGTACAGATATTTGATGTTGTGTGGGTGATTAACAAAGTCGGCCCATTTTATTCCAATCAAGATGGACTTTTCCTTAATTAAGTTAAGAACGGTTTTCTGGTCTCCTCATGCGACAAATCGTTCTCCATCAAACCCGTGATCAATTATTGGCTGATCACGGGTTGAACTACAGAAGAACGGCAAACTGTTCTAATAGAACGGTTTGCCGTTCTCCAGGCCTATTTAAATGGCCTTTTCCCTCATTTCTCATACCACCTCTAACTCTACTCTTCTCTTCTCAATCTCTCTAAAGCTTCTCAAATATTATCTTGTTTTCAAGAATTTTCAGGTATTAGCAATGATGATGGATGATATTTCAATTAGAGCGACTGATTTAGACGAGCTAACAAACTTTGATGTCGATATCAATTGGTATGCGTACGCCGCTCCTACATATGGCGATCTTAGAGCATTCGATCACGTAGGTGAAAAGGAAGAAATAGAGGTGCATTCGACCTCCAGAGCTCTTAACGAGGAGCTTCGAACACCGAGTCGGGTCGGACGTTGATGAGGTGGAAAGCAGACCGGTACGTGAAGAAATCTCAATGAGTTTTTTTTGGAAAAAAATATAGTTATATAAAGGAAATTAAAGACGAAATACGCCAATATTTGTTGAAAAATGGTTATGGTATCAAATTCCCTCAATGTGACAAACGACGACTGATGGCTAAATGCGTAGAGGGTTGTGCATGGCGACTACATGCGTCACAGATGCAAGACAAGGAAACCTATCAAATAAAGAGTTTTATCGATTCTCACAGCTGTGCGAGGGTACTTGAAAATCCAAACGCTCATGCAAAATATTTTCCAAATCATTATCTTGACAGGTTTAAAAGTCAATCTATGTGGAAAATCTCTTCCATTATCGAGACAGTCAGGAAGGATTTCGCTATCAACATTACACTCAGTATTACCAAAAGAGCAAGAAGCATAGCTCGAACACATAACGAAGGCAGCGACGACGAACAGTACAAGCAAGTCTGGTCGCACGTAGCAGAAATTTATAGATCAAATCCGAGTAACTTGTTTTACATACATGCTTACGAGGTGGACTCTAACACGTGGGCATATCAAAGAATGTATCTGTGCATGGTTGCGTGCAAAGTAGGTTTGTTGCAATTTGGTAGACCTATTATCTGTTTGGACGGTTGTCATCTGAAGTGGTCGTGCCCCGGACAATTACTCACAGCCGTGAGTATTGATGGCAACGGTGAAATATATCCCGTTAGAGAGTCCGAGGACACATGGACGTGGTTTTTACAACACTTAAAACGAGACTTGAACATTGCCAAGGGAGGCGGATGGACATTTATTTCGAATCGACAAAAGATATAATACATTTCTAATTGTGATTCTTAGATTTATATAAATTTTTGTTTGTCTTTCAAATTTTAGGGGTTGTTGAATGCCGTGGGAAAGGAATTTAAAGATTCCAAGTAGCGCTTTTGCCTCTGGCATATGTGCGCAAACTTCAAATCCCTATTTCGGGGCAAAACGTATAGAGATGCGATATGGAATGTGGCCAGAGTACCAACAAAGTATCATTTCAACCACAAAATGAGCAAATTATTTCAACTTAGTCTAGATGCCCACGGGTGACTACGAGCAGAAGAGCCTAAATATTGGGCTTCTCATGCCTTCTGTTGGGTCCCCAAGTGTGAAATAGGCCTGAATAATTTGAGCGAGTCATTCAATACACTTCTGCTGCCTGCAAGGGGCAAGTCGATCCTAACCATGTTCGAGCTAATCCGAAACTGCATGATAACTCGCATCGTAAAAAAATTTGAGAAGTTGGTCCAATCAACAGACTTTCTGTGTCTCAAGATCAAGGATAAGCTTGACAAGGTAGGAATGACAGCTCGATATTAGAGTGCTCAGCCTACGGGAGATGCACAATTTGAGGTGAGTAACGACTACGAACAGTACACAGTCGACATGAGTACGAGTGTGTGCAACTGCACCAGGTGGATGCGTACTAGAATCTCGTGTGTCCATGTCATTCAATGCATCCGTTTCATGAGAATGACACCAAAAAATTACGTGCATCCATGCTACCACTAGGTGACTTACCTGCACATGTACTCATAGTTTATACGACCTAAGCGGCAATCAAATGTGGCCGGTAGTGATTGATGTGAAGCAACTCATCCCGCCGAGAAGATATCACCAACCTGGTAGACCGAAAAAGACAAGAGTGTGAGATGTCGACGAGCTGTCGAGTTCGATAATAAGTAGGTGGAGCTCGAAGATGACATGCAATGTGTAGGCAGAAAAGGCACAATAGTCGCACTTGTCCTCACCGGGGATCCACTTCAGGCATTGCTTCTCAAGACACATTTATGGGCTTCAACATATTTGAGGTGACACAGGAATCTGTGACGCGCGGCCTACGCAAAAATAATTAACCGTTATAACTTATGTTGTAATTGACCGTTATAATTATATTCAAATCATGATAATTTATTTCTTTTAGTTTATGTGATACAAAAAATAAAATTAAAATTAAAATTAATAAATAATTTATTAGTAATTTAAATAATGTAATTAATTTAATTATTTAACAACTTATTAATTAATGAAAAAAAATTTAACAGAATTTCGTTTGTTTTATGACTCCCCCATAGCTATCTTCAAACAATTCCTGCATATTCAGATCGCAAATATATACCCAACAGCCAGATCCAGTACACAAATAAAATAAACTAAACTACATAACAAAAATAAATTATACTATTATGCCAAACATATACTAAATAACTAATAGTTAGATTCATCGTATATCTTAAACTACTAAATGTCAAACATAAAAAGTACATTAAAAGAAATAGAAAACATAATTTACACTACGGTAAGGGTGGGGCATCATCGACATCGTCGCCGTCGCCGCCGTCGCCTGCACGCCAACGCTCGAACGAGTCTTTGAGCCGTAGTTGGGACAATCTCATCAACTCCTGCCTTTCCTGAATACTGTCCCACATTTGATTCTAGTTGTTATGCATCACGTCCCACGTCTGCCTCATCTCGACAAGATAGTTTTCTATCCTATCAAATCTCTGTTCCCACATACTAGCCTCGTGACGAGGGGGGTGGCACTGTGGCTTACTTTGTGTATGGGGCATCCTCGGGGGCAAGGGCGAGGGCAGTCCTCCATCGGAACATCCCGAGATATGGAGGCTCCGGGATAACCCTTGGGCATCCAAGATCCGTCGACTTCGACTAGGCTCATCCGAATCAAATGATTCTTGTCAAATACATCGACGGATCTGTGGGCTCGCAGCTGCTCTCCTGTAGAAGGCTGAATCTGAGCTCGCTCGAGGATCTTCCAAATTAAGGTCCCATACGGCAGATTCTTGTTTTTTGTTCGCCTGATCTCTTCCATGTGACCTGCAATCATGTATCTTGGGTCGAACATTTGGCTGGTGTAGAGCTTCTCTATCACAAAGAGATTCATCCAACTGATAAGATCTCTATGTCCATCCTTCGGAAGAATGGTGTGGCTGATGATGTAACGCCCCAATTTAAAACTCTCCAATTTAAAACCCTATTTTTGGAAATCCTATAATTTTTCCCAAATTGATTTGAAATTGAGCGCTAAATCATAATTTGAAAATTTAAATATTAATTGAAAACTTTAATTTCTCGGAAGCCTTGAAACAATAAGTTTATCAAAATCTTGAAACAATTTATGAAACTTTAAATAAAGTTCAACATAATAATTCAAGTCTTAAACTGAAATAAAACATTAATATCAGTTTGAAAATTTAAGCATACTAATTTAAATCTTTTTCTTTGAATTCAACAATCTTTTCTTCATCTGTATGCTCGCTTGCCACTTGAGAGTTCTCAATAGCAGCTATTTCTTCCTCAGACAAAAATTCACCTACATCACAAGTTAAAAATTATAAGAAATCTCAGGTAAGTGGAAATACATGCAAGTTGCAAAACTTTTACTTTTACCGAATCCTGTTAACAGTTTTATACTGGTTAAAAGTCAACCTTCTTTTAAAACTTAGCAATCTCTGGCTTCGTCCTCTTTTACTTTTACTTTTAAGACTTAGCCATCTCTGACTTCGTCAACTTTTACTTTTACTGATAATGATCAAGCACTTGCTATCACGTATTTGCCGTCAATTTCACCATTTTCATACACAAGCAAATGTCCTATCCATTTTATCTTTTAAACAATTCTATGTCGATGCTCTAATATGTGTGTTCAATCATCAAAAACGTGCAATAAAATAAAACAGTAATAAAGAAAATAATATCTATCTTGTGATGTAGGGCCGTAGTCCAAAATGTTGTAAAATGTTGTATTTACACTTACCTGGATTCCGAGCGGTTATCGTTTATAAGGATTTTTCCAATATCTAATATTTCAATAATATCCAGTTTAATTAAAATCTTGGTATTAAATGCCTATTTAAATAAATCCAATTTGACAGAGTTTGGACAGAATTTTCTTACGTGTGGTCGTGGGTCGAATCGGGTCAATGTTGACAACCTCTAGGAATTTTTCCTACCTAAATAAAATTCTTAATATTATTTTTCCACTTTAATCCATAAATTTCACAACAACTTAGGTAGAAATTTCTTACCAAATAAATATTCGATCGGTCCGGTTTGATTCGAGTGGAAATTTGATACGGGTCCCGTTCGAATGAATAGTGCCAGTTCGGGTCGGGTCAGTGAATAGTACCGGTTCGATTCTGGTCAAATGAACAGTGCTGAGTCGGTTCGGTTTGGATTGTTCTAGTCTAGGTTCGGTTTGGGCTGCAAAGAATCGGTTCGGTTCGAACTTAGGTTTAATGAACCGGTTCAATTTTTAAATACAATTGAACCTATTTTTCTCCTTCATCGCGCACCAGAGAACAGAGAGAAAGAGAGAGAGTGATGGAGAGTAAGAAACCGAGAGCGTGAGGGACCTGGTAGAGAGTTTCATCGGAGGGACGTTCGGCCGAGAGAGAAGACTTTTCGTTGCGAAATGGATCCCGACCGAGAGGTGTTCGCCGAAGGAAAATTTGGAAGAGAGAGAAAGAAGCTTTGGAGGCCGCAATTTCCTCCTCCTCGGCAAAGTTTGCCCGGGTATGCGGTGATTAGAGATTCGGCAGAAATTTTGGCGAGGCAAGTCTTTTTTTTTTCTGTTTGAAGAAAACAGGAGGGAAAAGGATTCGTCCCTGTTTGAAGAATCCGAGAGGGAAGGAGAATGTTTTTGGTGATTTCCACAATCACTGAAGACTCACTTTAAAGGAAGGTTTCCCAACCTTTCATTGAAGATCGGGAACGAATCTGACCAAGAGTTGGTCAGATCTGAAGATGATTTCGGTCCAATTTAAATGTCATGTTTGTTTGTCCCCTACTCCAATTAAATGTGTGAAATTGTTGGTGGAACAGTGTCAGTTATTATAATCTATCCACCTTAAAAGAAATTTCGTCCTCGAAATTTAAATAATTACTTGAAAAGTTCAGGATAAATCCTTCTCATTTCTTCTTCTTTTTCCCAGGCTGCCTCTTCATTACTTTGATTTTTCCATAGAACCTTTACAAGCGAAATCTTCTTATTCCGTAGTTCCCTTTCTTCTGACTCCAGAATTTGAATTGGTCTTTCTTCATAAGATAGATCGGGATTTATTGAGAAGTCTAGAGATCTCATAGGTAATATATGTGAGGAATCAGGAACATACTTCTTCAACATCGAGACATGAAATACGTTGTGCACATGCTTGAATGAGTTCGGCAATTTCAACTGATATGCAACTTCTCCTACTCTTCTGGAGATTTCAAATGGGTCCTATAAATCTTGGGCTTAATTTTCCTTTCTTTCCAAAAGGCATCACCCTTTCATTGGCGAGATTTTCAGGAAAACTTGATCTCCCACAACAAACTCCAATTTTGTTCTTCTCCTATCGGCATAACTTTTATGTCTAATCTGAAGCAGTAAGAATTCTTTTCCTGATTAGTGCAATAATTTCTGCAGTCTGTCTCAAAATATCTGGCCCAACAAGTACTCATTCGCCCACTTCGTCCCAATGCACTAGAGATCTACATTTTCTACCATATAAAGCTTCATAAGGCGTCATTCCGATCGAAGCTTGATAACTGTTGTTGTAAGCAAACTCCACCAATGGTAGGTTTTTACTCCAATTTCCTTGGAAGTCAATAGCACATGCTCTTAACATATCCTCAAGAGTCTGAATCGTTCTTTCTGATTGTCCATCTGTCTGAGGGTGAAAAGCTGTACTGAAATTCAACTGAGTACCCATAGCTTGCTGCATACTTCTCCAGAATTTAGAGGTAAAACGCGTATCTCGATCAGATACGATAGAGACAGGTGTACCATGTAATCTGATAATCTCTTGAACATAAAGCCGAGCATACTGATCCATAGTGTATGTGGTCCTTACTGGGAGAAAATGAGCCGACTTGGTCAATCGATCAACTATAACCCAAATAGAATCGTGACCTTTAACTGTCTTAGGAAGTCCCACCACAAAATCCATAGTGATATGCTCCCACTTCCACTGAGGCACCATAAGTGGTTGCAATGTACCAGCAGGTCGTTGATGCTCCGCTTTGACTTGCTGACAAGTGAGACATTTCTCGACAAATTTAGCTACATCTACTTTTAATCCACACCACCAATAATATTGCTTTAAATCTCGATACATTTTGGTTGACCCAGGATATACCGAGTAAGGAGTTGAGTGTGCTTCCTCCAATATAACCCTCTTTAATTCAGCAACATCTAGTATACACCATCTCTTTTTGAACTGGATAATCCCACCATTAGATACAGAAAATTCAGAAACTTTTCATGCTTCCAAATCACTCTTTACTTTGCAAATATAGGCATCTTCTCGTTGTTTATCTTTTATTTGATCAAGTCAACTTGGCTGAAGCATCATAGCAGACAATCTCTCTAGTAGCATAAATGGTACAACTTCGATGTTGAATTTTTGCATCTCCTCGGTTAACTGTTCTGGAATTAGTTGTAATGAAGAAATTTGAGACGATGTTCTTCTACTCAATGCATCAGCTACGACATTAGCTTTGCTAAGATGATAAATAATTTTGCAGTTGTAGTCCTTTACCAATTCTAACCATCTACGTTGCCTCATATTCAGATCCTTCTGGGTTAGAAAGTATTTCAGGCTTTTGTGATCAGTATAAATTTCACACATTTCCCCATAAAGATAATGCCTCCAGATTTTTAATTCATGAACTACCGCTGCAAGCTCCAAATCATGAGTTGGGTAGTTCTTCTTTTGTTCCTTCAACTGTCTTGAGGCATCGGCTACAACTTTTCCTTCTTGCATGAGGACACATCCTAATCCATACTTCGAAGCGTCACTATATACCACAAATTTTCCTGATCCAGATAGTATAGTAAGTATGGGTGCAAATATCAATCTTTTCATTAGTTCTTGGAAACTTTGTTCACACTTTTCAGTCCATAAATACTTGGCACCTTTCTTGGTTAGCTTGGTGAGCGGGTTGGCTAATGTTGAAAAACCTTCTATGAATCTCCGATAATATCCTGCAAGACCAAGAAAACTCATTATCTCAGCTGCATTCTTTGGTTGAGGCTATTTACTAACAACTTTAATCTTCACTAGGTCCACTACTACATCATTCTTTGAAATAATGTGACCAAGAAAATTCACCTTCTTCATCCAAAATTCACACTTGGAGAATTTTTCATATAATTTTTCACGTCTCAAAGTAGATAAGATAATCCTTAAATGTTCTTCATGCTCCTTCTTGCTCTTTGAGTAGATAAGGATGTCGTCAAAAAGACTATCACAAAATCATTCAAAAAGGTCTTGAAAGTCCGATTCATCAGATCCATAAATGCGGCCTGGTGCATTACTTAATCCGAACGGCATAACTCAGAATTCAAAGTGGCCATATCTGGTACCAAAATGTCGTCTTGAACACATCGTTCTCCTTAATTTTCAGCTGATGATATCCAGACCTTAGATCAACTTTCGAGAAAACTGCAGCTCCCTTCAACTGATCAAATAAGTCATTGATTCTCGGCAGAGGATACTTGTTCTTGATAGTAACTTTGTTGAGCTCTTGATAGTCAATGCACATTCTCATCGATCCATCATTTTTCTTTACAAATAAAACCGGAGCTCCCCAGGGTGAGAAACTCGGTTGGATAAATCCTTTCTCCAGCAAATCGTCAAGTTGAGTCTTTAACTCCTTTAATTCACTTGGCACCATTCTATAAGGAGCTTTAGAGATCTGCGCCGTTCTAGGTAACAGCTCAATACTAAATTTCACATCTCTCGCAGGTGGTAATATCGTCAGGTCATCGGGAAAGACATCAGAAAATTCATTAACTATCGGCACCATATCCAATGTCGTTGCTCCATCAGGTTCAATACATATAACACTGGCTAGAATTCCAATGCATCCAGAATTTAATAAGCTCTGAGCTCGCATTGCTAAAATTACTGGAACTCTTGAACCTTTAGAATCTCCATAGAAGGAAAATGGCTTTTTTCCACGCAATTGGAAATTTACCATTTTCTTGCGACAATCAATAGTTGCATAGTGTTTAGTAAGCCAATCCATTCCCAGAATTACGTCGTAATCGTGCATCGCCAGAATAATTAAATCCGCCTCCAATTGATTATCTCCAATACACACATCGCACCTTCTAATAATAGAATCGGCAATCAGAACTTTGCCCGAAGGTGTAGCTACTCCCATATTACATTCTAGAGACTCTACTTTAATATCAAACTTTTTAGCATGCTCAAGAGATATAAAAGAATGTGTAGCTCCAGAATCAATTAATAAGCTAGAAGATATGCCAGAAATAAATATCGAACCTATCACCACAGATGCATTTCCTTCAGCTTCATCTCTAGTCATGGCGAAGACTCTAGCAATTGTCTTGGTTTGTCGGGCATTCTTTGGGCAATTACTAATATAATGTTCGGGTTGACCACATTTAAAACACGTGTTGGCTTGTATGCGACACTCTCCATAATGTGACTTCTTACATGAGGGACATAAAGGTGCATTCGTCGTCGTAAGTTCCCTCTTCACAAACTTGAAAAGTCCTCTAGCAAACTTAGAAGGTCCTCTAGCAGGTCCACTGCTCATGGGTCACTTAAATCCAGCAGATTGTTGTTGTGGAACTTTATTTCGTGCAGCTTGAGTCGCATGACTATATCTCCTTCGCAATTCCTGGGCCATTATGACATCTTTCTCTCCTTGCTCTGCAGACAGTGCTTTCTCCACCACAAATGCGAACGAAGAATTTTTGGAGGTAATGAGACGAATGTCCTTGAGTATCTCCGCCCTTAATTATTGTATGAACCTTTTTACCTTCATAGCCTCGTTACCAGCAATATGAGGAACATAGCGAGATAATTGTTCAAATTTGTGCAGATAATCCATCACGCTTCCGGTCTGCTTGAGAGCCATAAATTCTTCATCCTTCGCATCCATCATTGAATCCGTAAAGTATTTTCTCGTTGAATAACTCCTGAAATTTCCGCCATTTCATAGTGGTGACTGAATGCATCGCCTTTACGGAATCCCACCAATAACGTGCCTCCATCCGAAACATAAAGATGCACAAAGAACTTTCTCTTCCTCAGAAATTTTGGCAAGCTCAAATATTTCATCAATGGTCCTGATCCAATCATCTGCTGCTGCCATATCTGCCAAATTGCCATAAAAATTTGGAGGGTTCAGACGTCGAAATCTATCGAAATCCATATTCGCATGTCGAGGCCTATCTGGAACTTGGGCCTGCATATTTACTGGTTGAGCCGCGGCTGTGGCTGCTTGAGCTTTCGCATTAGCTGCTTGCGACAATTGTTCATTTTGCCTAGCCTGCATCTCGATCATGTCCATCATCCGATCAAGTATAACATCCCGACCATTTCTATTTCCTCTATGATTGGCCATAGTCTACATCATAATGATTTTATTTTAAGAAAATCTATATTATATACTTATTTTTTTAAATGTACCATAATATTTCTAACATACTTTTATCAAAATATAGACTTTTAATACAGACTTACTTGCTGATTGACAATCTTCCAAGTGCACGTGAGCATACAGAGTAGTCTATAGAATTGTTTTACAAACCTTGGGCGCTTTGATCCCATGTTGTAACGCCCCAATTTAAAAATCCCCAATTTGAAACCCTAATTTTGGAAACCGTAGAATTTTCCCCAAATTGATTTGAAATCGAGCGCTAAATCATAATTTGAAAATTTAAATATTAATTGAAAACTTTAATTTCGCGGAAGCCTTGAAACAATAAGTTTATCAAAATCTTGAAACAATTTATGAAACTTTAAATAAAGTTCAACATAATAATTCAAGTCTTAAACTGAAATAAAACATTAATATCGTTTGAAAATTTAAGCATACTAATTTAAATCTTTTTTCTCGAATTCAACAATTTTTTCTTCATCTGTATGCTCGCTTGCCACTGGAGGGTTCTAAATAGCAGCTATTTCTTTCTTAGACAAAAATTCACCTACATCACAAGTTCAAAACTATAAGAAATCTCAGTAATGGAAATACGATCAAGCTGCAAAACTTTTACTTTTACCGAATCCTGTTAACAGTTTCATACTGGTTGAAAGTCAACCTTCTTTTAAGACTTAGCCATCCCTGGCTTCGTCCTCTTTTACTTTTACTTTTACTTTTAAGACTTAGTCATCTCTGACTTCTTCAACTTTTACTTTTACTTTTAACGATCAAGCACTTGCTATCACGTATTTGCCGTCAATTCCACCATTTTCATACACATGCAAATGTCATATCCATTTAATCTTTTAAACAATTCGATGTCGATGCTCTAACATATGTGCTCAATCATAAAAAACGTGCAATAAAATAAAACAGTAATGAAGAAAATAATATCTATCTTGTGATGTAGGGCCGTAGCCAAAATGTTGTAAAATGTTGTATTTACACTTACCTGGATTCCGAGCAGTTAGGGTTTATAAGGATTTTTCCAATATCCAATATTTCAATAATATCTTGTTTAATTAAAATCTTGGTATTAAATGCCTATTTAAATAAATCCAATTTGATAGAGTTTGGGCAGAATTTTCTTACGTGTGGTCGTGGGTCGAATCAGGTCGATTTTGACAACCTCCAGGAATTTTTTCTATCTAAATAAAATTCTTAATATTATTTTTCCACTTTAATCCATAAATTTCACAACAACTTAGGTAGAAATTCCTTACCGGTTAAATATTCGATCGGTCCGGTTTGATTGAGTGAAAATTTGGTTAGGGTCCGATTCGGATGAATAGTGCCGGTTCGGGTCGGGTCAGTATTAGTACCGGTTCGGTTCGAGACAGATGAACAGTGCTGGGTCGGTTCGGTTTGGACTATTCTGGTCTGGTTTGGTTTGGGCTGCAAAGAATCGGTTCAGTTCGAGCTTAGGTTTAATGAACCGGTTCAATTTTTAAATAAAATTGAACATGTTTTTCTCCTTCATCGCGCACCAGAGAACAGAGAGAAAGAGAGAGAGTGATGGATAGCGAGAAACCGAAAGGGTGAGGGATCGGGAGAGAGTTTCGTCGGAGGGACGTTCGGCCGAGAGAGAAGCCTTGCCGTTGCGAAATGGATCCCGACCGAGAGGTGTTCGCAAAAGGAAAATTTGGAAGAGAGAGAAAGAGGCTTTGGAGGCCGCGATTTCCTCCACTTCAGCAAAGTTTGCCCGGGTCTGCGGTGGTCAAAGATTCCGGCAGAAATATTGGCGAGGCAAGTCTTTTTTTTTTTTTTTTCTGTTTGAAGAAAACAGGAGGGAAAAGGATTCGTCCGTGTTTGAAGAATCCGAGAGGGAAGGAGAGTGTTTTTGGTGATTTCCACAATCACTGAGGACTCACTTTAAAAGAAGGTTTCCCAACCTTTTATTGAAGATCAGGGACGAATCTGACCAAGAGTTGGTCAGATCTGAAGTGATTTCGGTCCAATTTAAATGTCATGTTTGTTTGTCCCCTACTCCAATTAAATATGTGAAATTGTTGGTGGAATAATGTTGATTATTACAGATGAGGTTGTGAAGAACTCTAGCTTTGACATTTAAATCCTTCGATCTTGCCTTCACGAACCCGGCAATCTCCAAATTCTAGTGGATTTGCTGCATGAAGCTCGTCCTTCTTCTGTTCTGGCAAAGTCATACTGTTTGGAAGCGTGATAATATTGTTCGGCGTCGTCTATGCCAAATCCAAGCAGTTCCTTGAAAACAACTCCATTTATGGTGATGTTTGTAGCGAAAAGGTAAGTCTTCAATTGACCCGTCATCTCGGTACTTCTCATGTTCACATAAAACAGGTGAACAACTCTATCGCAGCTCTTGCCCCGCATGTTGTACACCCCGTGCAGAGAGATGTCGTTAAACATCTCCTTGATCCCCAAACACTCTAAACTGCTAAAGTTGGCAGTCTTCCAATAAAATATCGAGCGGATTCCCATATTCTGCTAGTTCTGCTCCTTAGCCGCCCGGTTTCGAAACTCCATCGAATAATAACCAAGAAGTGGTTGCGGCTCTTCATCTGGCGCCCAGTTTGATGGGCCACCTTGTACATTATGTCGAGGAGCTTTTTGACCTAAAAACATTCTCGGGGGCATTTTTGGGATTTTGAAATTTTCCAGATTTTCGAATGTTTGAGTTTTTGTTTTTATTTTTGACGAAATAACGGCACGATATGAGAATTTTCAGCACTAAAATACTCAAATCCGGCAAAATCGGTCGCTTTTTCAGAGCTGACTCTATTTAGGGTTGGTTGGCTCGGATTTGGCTTTGTTTATGCTTGGTTGGCTCAGTTTTGTAAGATTTCGGCGAAACAACAGTCGGATCTGATGATTTCGGGGGCACAACGGTGGAATCTGGAGGTTTGGCCGAGAGAAAAGTCGGATTTTGGATGAAAAAAATGTCAAAATGAGGTTTGGCTGACGTTATACTAACTCAGAACGGTTTGCCGTTGGAGGGTGAACAACCCTCGCGTGCGTGATAATGGTTAGCCGTTCAGCGTATGCGGTAAACCGTGTTTTGCGGGGCATTTCTGAGGGTGAAGACCCCAGCGCACCTGAGGGCCACGTGCATGCAGGGGGTTTTCACCCTCTAAAATGCCCCCTCGTGCGGAGAACGGTTTGCCGTTATCCACACGCGGCAAACCGTTCTCACGAGGGGGCATTTCAGAGGGTGAAGACTCTCAGTACGTGGCAAACCATTATCCTTCAGAACACTTTCCGCGGAGGGTCAACGATTTGCCGCAACGCTATTTTTTGTTCATTTTCTATACTTTGAGTCATTTTTTGCACGAAAAAATTATTTGATCTATTTTTTGTACTTGACTTAAAATTGAAGCTAGATTTTATATTTTACCCAAGAAATTAAAAGATTCACATCCAAAACAAAGACATTAAAAGAAATTAAAAAACAAAAAGATTATAAGAAACAAAAAGGTTTATGTTTTATGGTTGATAAAGAAAATCAACAGTTTCGTAAAGATGAAGAGTTAATTTTTTTTATTAATGTCTACTAATATTAAAAGAAAAATAATTTAATGTTCAGAAGTGTTTAGTAATGAGATATTTTTCAATCATTGTAATTTGTACTTGTTTTTATGAATATAGTTTAAAATATATTTTTTATTACGCTTGCAATGCACGTACTTAGGAGTGGGCAGACCCGAAACAGACCCGAGAAACCGAACTGACCCGAGCGTTCGGTTCGGGTGCAGGAGTTTTTTTTTTTTTTTGTGTTCGGGTCGGACTCAGTAATAAGCTTTCGGGTTCGGTTCGGGTGGAAGTCAAACCCGAACCGAACCGAAAAACCGAAACCATTATATTTATCCTCCTCTCCACTTCCTCCACTCTTTTGATCGCGGGTTTTCCGTTTCACTCTCTCTCTCTCTCCTCGATAGGTGAAAGATCCATTAAAAAAGAAAGTGACGCTATAATCAAGACGACGCTTTGAAGCTGGGTGTTGGGAGAAGTGAAATCGCGGTTCGAATCGGTGAGCAGGGCGCGAGTGGCCAAGAAAACGGTGGGAGTGCCGTGAAAGAGCGTTATGAAATGGCTGGAGGCGTCATTTCGGATTTTAGGGCTCCATTTTCAGAAGACGATGAAATAGGCTAGAAGGTAAACTCCGAAGAATATGGTGAAAAATAAGGGGAGAACGTGAGATTGCGATTCCATAAGAAGTCTTTGAACCAGACGAGTTGCAGAAACACAATGGAAGTCGAGAATTGAAGAAGAAGAAAAAGAAGAAGAAGAAGGTAGAAGAACAGGTGAAATGTGTTTCAAATTAATTTAATGATCAATTAATATATTTAAATAAGAGCAGGAACTGACCAGATCCGAACCGAACCGAAACTTAAAAGTTCGGTTCGGGTTTGGTATAAGTCAATCGGTTTCGGTTTCGGGTTCGGAAACCAAAACCGAAACCGATGAGTTCGGTTCTGTTCGGTCCAAAACCGAACCGAACCGAACTCTTGTCCACCCCAACACGTACTGACCACAAATAAGTGAAAATGAAAGGAAAAATCGATTCAATAAATACAAATTTTTTATTATTGTGAAAAAAGGATGTCGTTTATGAGAGGATAAGTTCCAGCCCCAGCATGGCGCCCAGAAACCCACTTTCTCGAGGAGGATTTATTTGTTATTGGTAGGAAACGGAAGCTTAAGCATGGCGTCCGCAGTGATGATGGCGATGACAGTTCTTTCTTCAGATATCCAGGCACTCCATTTCTCTAGAGTAAGAACTTTTTTTGTTTGGCCGGAGATGATATTCGATAAGAGGACAGAAATGTCGAAACCAAACTGCTTCCCTTTCTCAGCTACCAAACAAAAGGATTAGCCCGAAGAAATGATTGAAGAACAAATGCATTCTATCAATCATAAATTTAGTGTAAAAGAATTGCTTGATTGTGTACTAAGGTATTCCCTTTTGATTTTCTCAGATTTTAGTTAAAAGAGACGGCCAAAATATCCTCAAATGCCTGAACACTACGAGCAGTGGTTTCAATTTCAACTATAATGATCTCTTTAAGAGGTAATGAGATATTCAAATTTTGATATTTTCCTTTCCCTCTAGTTTGATTTACAGCTTAATGCACGATGAAGATTGAAAACGAAATTATCTTTAATTTTTTTTATTTCAATTGTGTCAACAACTGCCCCAAATAGGTTTTAATAGGATTCTAATTTAGTTTGTTAAATTTGGACCAATGAATTGAGGAAGAGCTTTTTGATTACTTGATTTGATTGTTTCCAGGCAATCGCCATCAACCTTTCATAGTCCCCGAAAGAGGAATTCTAGATTCCTGTTCAAACCGTTAGCTAGTTCAGGTGAATAAAACTCAAATGTAGATAAATTGTAGACTGATGAATGTTGACCAGATATGTTGTTATCTTTCTGTGTTTGACAAATTTTCTATTCCGGTGGTGTAGGTTTGGAGGCATCTATTGCAGATCCCAAAGAAAGTTCTATAACTCTGAAAAATGCTAAAATAGTAGTTGAATCTCAAGACGAAAACACTATGCAAGTAAGGCAGAAGACAAACGTTTAACCCTTAGAATTAATCTTGTCAGAGTTTGCTTAGACTTTTTCATTCAACAAAATTGTTAGATTCTTGGTTCTGTGTATGTGAATTGTGAAGCATATTGGTCTTGTTGAATGCCTTTTCAAATAAAATCCTGATAAACCATAGCTGTGATATGTTAGTGTAAAAATATAAACTTAGAACTAGTATTGTTTTACTATTAAGAGTGAACTTTACTATAAGTTGGAAAGATTTGTGGATGACTTCTAAATATACTAAGTATCCAAATTACTTAATTAATTAGTTAATCTAATTGGTTACCAGCTAGTATAAACTAAATGAATATCTTGAAAAAAATTTGAATATGTGTCTTAGAAGCAGCTTTGAAATTTAGTTTCAAGCTCCCCTTTCTGTTTGAAAGTTAATCAGCTGTGATAAATTCAAATGGAAATTTTGATAGTAGTTACCAGTATCCTTGTGTTCGTTTAATTGGCGCTTCAAATTGGCAGGTAAGAGTAGATTTGGCTGGAGATGAGACGCAAAAAGTATTTGATCATGTCTTAAAAAATTTAGCTCGCTCAGCTCCACCAATTCCAGGATTTCGTCGACAAAAAGGAGGTAACTCGATGTCCATCATTCCCAACCTACTTTTCTAACTTATATTATACAGTAGTAACAAAAGACATTTTCATTCTTAACTATTAAATCATAGGTAAGATTTACAAATGATTAAGTAGCCGCAATAAACATGATCATAAATGTTAAATTGCTCTTGAAATGAATTAATAATTAACGGTAGGATTAAACTTTACATAATAATTGGTCATAATTGTGTTGAAATTCTCATGGTAATTTGTCTTTTTACTTTAATCAGAATACTGTTAATAATATTGTTGAACATAATAATTTCTTTTTCAGGATCTTTTTATATACTGAATACATTTATACACGAACTTGAAATAAAAATAAGAAAACTAATTTCTAAGAAAGGTTAAAATGTGTAAATATTAAGAAAAATTAATATTTTTCAAATTAAATGAGATTTGATTTTGTACTGAATTAGTAGTGAGCAGTGAATTTTTTTATTCGTCATTTTGTCTTAGTGAGCAGTAAATTTTTACTTCATCATTCTGCTCTAGTGAACGGTAAATTTTTTCTTTATCGTTCTACCCTAGTGAGCAGAGATCCAAAATTAAGGCTACAAGGAACCCTAACCGTCACAGTTGGTTGACGGAGTTTAGACCATTGCCGCTGCTGTTTCGACCTGGTCTTCTGAGTTCATACTACTATCACTGTTGTTTTGCCATTATTTCACTAATTTCGTCGCTAGCACTGATTTCATCAATCACGGATCATCCAGTTTGATCTCTTTCTGATGACAGTTGTTTCAGTCCATCATTGCTTGTCGGCTGTCTAGTTTGCAACACGTAGGGTTTCACCCCCCCCCCCCCGGTTAGCACCGTGTTTCGTTTGGCCTAGTGAGCAAACTGTCAAAGGAACTCTTTTACCCGAGTCCTTCCCTTTTTTGAAGATTAGATTTTCCTTGTGGTTGTTGTGTTACTTTGGTTAGGCTGTGTGAAATTGTATCTTGGTGGGCGTGTTTTAGAATACCCAATTGTGTGGTGAATCTCCAACGTAGTTCTCGGATTTCACATACCACGTAGAAATTCTACTTTATTGTATTTTTTCACGAAAGACTTGACAATCAATTTCAAAATACTTAGTGCACTCATGAAAATGACGATTGTGTTAGAATTTGATGTGACCCGAATTCTAGTTGGGCCGGATCGAGCCCGTATATCAATATTAGGGTTTTACGTTTTCTCTATATATTGATGCTTGAGTCGCAAAACTCATTGTACCGAATTTGATATTAGTGATTCTCTCATCTGCCCGTGGTTTTTTCCCTTTCTAAGGTTTTCACGTAAAATTCGGTGTCCATTATTTTCTCGTTTTTCTTTTTCGGTATTTTCTGAGCGTTCGTTACAGATTGATTATGGCATCCAATCCTAACAACTGGTATCAGAGCTTCAGGTTGAAGTGATTTTCGAAAATCAGGGTTTGATTCTTCGAAGGGTATCGATCGATTTCAAGTTTGCAATTTTCGGTTAGTAAAGTTTGCAATTTTTGGAAAAAGGAGAAAAAGTCACACTTGGAGGAAATAAAAAAAAAAGAAATAGAAATAGAAAAGAAATTTTAATTTCTTTTCTATTGCCTGCGTGAAGAAAACAGAAAGAAGTCTGTTGTTCTTCTTCGACAGAAAAGAATAATTTCTTTTCTATTGCGTGCGTGAAGAAAACAGAAAGAAGTTTGTTGTTCTTCTTCGACAGAAAAGAATAGAGGGAGAGAGGAGAAGCTCGAGCTCGCCGCCGACCGCCGCGAAAACAGAGAAGCTGCAGACCGTCACTCCGATTGCACATCGCCGACGCTCAGACCCGAGCCGCACCCTGTCTACGAAGACCACGAAGCTCGCCGGCGTTCTGCAAACCTTCCGCCACCAGCGAAGGAGAACAGGAGCAGAATCGCCGCTAACGTTGCTGGCCGCGCATACCAGAACTGCGCCGTCGTCGCGCGCCCAAGGAAACTGCCGCACTCCGATCTTTGATTCGAAGCTGCTTGGGTCGAAGCTGCCTTGTCCGATCCAGCCAAAAGCATATCGAAGATTGGATTGAGAATTTGAAAGTTTCTGGATTTGTTATGTTTGAACAGTTTTTTCAATTTTGACAGGGAAGTGTTGCTGCGAAGAGAAGGGATTGCAATTTTGGAAATTAAAGTTGCAATTTTTGGGAGATTGGCCGAAGGAGAACAGAGAGGTTTTGCTCTGTTCTGCCCGAGCAGCGACTAACAACAAATTTTTGGTAATAAAATTATCCGTTTTTGGGCAGACTTGGATTGATTATTGAGTTTAATAATTAATCAGGAAATTATCTGTTTGTTGGGCATTTTTGTTGGTTCAGAATATTTTGGGGATTTATTCTGAATATTTGAGATTAATTATTGGGATTGAATAATTGATCTGGAAATATCTGTTTTGGCATTGATTATTGATAACAATGGCAGGTGATGATAGCACAAGACACGATATTGAAAAATTCAATGAGACAGATTTTGCGTTCTGGAGAATGCAAATTGAGGATTACTTGTACGGAATGAAACTTCATCTTCCTTTGAGTGCGAAACCAGAGAAGATGGAAGACGGTGAATGGAATCTCCTTGATAGACAGGTTTTGGGAGTCGTTCCGATTGACACTAGCCAAAAGCGTTGCTCACAACGTAGTGAAAGAGAAGACCACCGCGAGTCTGATGAAGACTCTGTCTGATATGTACGAGAAACACTCTGCGAATAATAAGGTATTTTTGATGAAGAAATTGTTCAATCTGAAGATGATTGATGGTACTTCTGTCGCAGCGCATCTGAATGAGTTCAATACTATTGTGAATCAATTGCTATCTGTGGAAATTGATTTTGAAGATGAGGTTCGTGCCCTAATTTTGTTGGCGTCTCTACCGAATAGTTGGGAGCCTATGAGAGCAGCAGTTAATAACTCAGTTGGAAATGCTAAACTGGTATTCACCGATGTGAGGGATCGTATTCTTGCCGAGGAGGTTCGTAAGATTGATTCTGGTAAAACATCGAATGGTTTAGCTCTGAATGTTGAAAATAGGGGCAGAAGTCAAAGTAAAGGTCCGAGCAATAGAAATCGAAGTCAAAGAAAATTCGAAAAACACGTCAACTTTGAGTGTTATCATTGTGGCAAGAAAGACACATAAAGAGATTTTGTCACAAATTTCTTCGGGAGAATCTGAATGCCAAAGGAAAGGAAAAGATGTTCGAAGAGGGTGACACAGACGAAGAGGCAGACACAGCCACCGAGGAATTCTTTAGTGTGTACGACGAGGATGTCGTAAATTTTGTTTGCCAAGATACGAGTTGGGTGATTGATAGTGGCGCTTCAATACATGTCACTTCGCGGAGAGATTTCTTTGCATCCTACCCTTCGGGTGACTTTGAAAGTGTGAGGATGAGAAATGGTAGCGTTGCAAAAGCTATTGGTATGAGAGATGTGCGTTTGGAGACCAACATCGGCAACACCTTGGTTTTGAGAGGTGTGAAGCACATCCCTGGATATCTGCAAGAATTTGGTCTCGACTGGCGGTCTCGACGACTGAAGGGTTTGGCAACACCTTTCGTGATGGAAAATGGAAGCTTACCAGAGGTTCATTGATTGTAGCGAGAGGAGAAAAATACTCCTCATTATATGTGATGCATGCGAAGATTGCGGATTCCACAGTCAATGTGATGAGTAATAAGGCTGCAAAGTTTGTGAATTCACCTTATAAGAGAAAGGTTGAGAAGACTCAGAAGAAGTCAGGTTCTCGGGTGAAGTTCAGGTTAGGATCTGAGGGTACATCAGAGCCGGTGAGTCAGCCTATTACAGATGTTCAGTCATCAGTGTCAGTTTCACGTCAGAATGGTATCGTCAAAGACAGAACCATGCAGAACGTTAAAACTCCGGGACGATATGATGAAACTGTGGGTTATGCATTGAATGTGTTCGAGGGTAACGATTCCTGTGTGGAGTCTTCAACATGTTCAGAGGCAGTTCGTTGCGACAACCCTGATAGTTCAGTGATACCATGGAGGAGGAGATGCGATTTCTTCTCAGGTAAGTCTCTCAAATTTAAGCGGGGCTTAAACTTGAATGGTATCGGATGCTGAGTTGGCCCATCTGAGGCCTTTGTGGTAGAGGAGCTTTTTTAATGGAGTTTTGTAGATTTGTTTCCTTGCACCGGAATTTTGTTGAAGGTGGAGATTGTCAGAGTTCAGTGTTCTGGATTCGCTTTGGATTGGGCCGAATAGCCCGTTGGATCTCTCAGTGGAAATCGTGTCAAGGTGGAGTTTGTTAGAATTTGGTGTGACCCGAATTCTAGTTGGGCCGGATCGGGCCCGTATATCAATATTAGGGTTTTACGTTTTCTCTATATATTGATACTTGAGTCGCAAAACTCATTATACCGAATTTGATATTAGTGATTCTCTCCTCTGCCCGTAGTTTTTTCCCTTTCTAGGGTTTTCACGTAAAATTCGGTGTCCATTATTTTCTCGTTTTTCTTTTTCGGTATTTTCTGATCGTTCGTTACAGGTGGATTATGGCGTCTAATCCTAACAGATTGAAGGCAATGTGAAGACAGCTTGGTTATCACACCATAATTTTGCTCATAATGAAGTCTTAGAGCCAACTTCTTCTAACAATTGATATACCCACATAATTTTACATCTATCTCCAGTCAAAGTCGTATATTCTGATTCTGCACTAGATCGAGACGTGACCCTTTGCTTCTTACTTTTCTATGAAACCAAATTTCCTCCAACAAACACTCAATAACTAATAGTTGATCTTCTACCTATTTTTGATCATGCCTAGTATGAATCAGAGAAACATTTAATATTAGTATTCCTATGATTTTCATATAATATACAACATTCAGAAGTTTCATTTTAGTAATGTAGAATTTGTTATAAAACAGTCTAATGGTTCACTGTTGGAGAAGCCATGAATTGACTTATGATACTGACATGACAAGCAATATCGGGACGAGTCACAATGAGATAATTCAACTTTCCCACTAATATTTTGTATCTCTTGAGATCTTTCAGTATTTGATCAACTTGTGAGTTGTAGATTAAGAATCATAAACGTACTCGTTGGTTTAGCTGCAAACTTTCTAGTCTAGTTAATAAATCAAGTATACATTTTCTTTGAGATAGAAAAATGTCTTTCTTGCTTATCTCAACGCGTAAAAAGTATTTCAACACTTTTAAATCTTTAGTATGAAATTGATTATGGAAAAAATATTTAATAGATGAAATTCTCATAATATCACTTCCAGTAATAACAATATCATCAACTTATCAACCAGAAGAATGATGTCAGCTTCAAATTGTATGTAGAAAACAGAGTTATCATATTTGTATTTTGTCATTTCAAATTTTTTGACTACCTGACTAAATTTTTTGAATCAATCTCTTGAAATCTAGGTCAAACAAAAGTTTCTGGTCACTTGGGCAAAAAAAAAAGAATAATAATAATAAGAAATTTAATTATAAAATTATCATCCTAATATTTATATCTATGTGTACATTTCTCTTTCTTTTCCGCCCAAAACTTTTATTTTTAGCTGATTATGTCTTACCTTTCTTTATATTTTAACTTTGTCTGTCTTCTATTTCCAGGAAAAACTTCCAATGTAAGTTACTCTCATCTGGTTACCCATTTTGAACTGCAAGTTATCTGCATATTTTTAACCATCCCATCACCTTTACTTCTCCCGTTTTCCTGGAAAATCAAATCATCAACAAGATTTCTCAACTGTGATACCACGTTAACAATATTGTTGAATTCTTGGTGATCTTGATTACATTCTTGAAATAAAAATAAGAAAATTAATTCTTAAAGATACAAAATCAAATCAACTTTAATTATAAAATTATCAATCCTAATATTTATATCTGTGTACATTTCTCTTTCTTTTCCGCCCAAAACTTTTATTTTTAGCTGATTATGTCTTACCCTTCTTTATATTTTAACTTTGTCTGTCTTCTATTTCCAGGAAAAACTTCCAATGTAAGTTACTCTCATCTGGTTACCCATTTTTGAACTGCAAGTTATCTGCATATTTTTAACCATCCCATCACCTTTACTTCTCCCGTTTTCCTGGACAATCAAATCATCAACAAGTAATGGATAAAATATAGTAATGAAAGATAATTAGGTAGTTTGTTTTGGTAGTCTAAAGTAGTGAATAATCGACCAGTTGACAAATGATAAAGCGGTTTTGTTATTTAAGGCTTTGGTGTCGTGAAACCACGATGTGGTATTATCAAATGTGGCAAGATTGATCAGCAATGAAGACGGACGAGATGTTTTAGGCATAATAAGTGAATTATGTTTTTTATATTTACTATTTTTGCTTATGAGACGGTACTTTTTGAACCACCAGGTTCCAACAAGCTTCCTCTTAGACGTTCTTGGTAAAGAGCGGGTGACTAAGTTTGTCATACAGGAAATCGTGAGCTCAACCATGGCTGATTATGCTGAGAAGGCTAGTCAAACCATCACTATTACGCTGTTAATATAATGCTTCTGCTTAAATAACATTGTGTTTTCTTCTCATCCAATCAAAACCAGGAAAAGTTGAACGTGAAGGAAAAGAAGATCAACACAACTCAGTCGTTGGAAGAATTGAAGCAACTTTTCGCACCAGGAAGTGAATTTGGATTCAATGCGGTTATTGAACTTGAATCTGCTTCAAAATCTGAATCTTTGAGCTGATCCACCATTCTTTTAAACACCCAGAGATGATTTATGTAGTGGATCTCTTTTCAAAATGATTGGATTCTTCTCTTCTTTTTACTTTATATACTTTTTGTTTTATTGATTTTCTACAGACAACTCCTTAACCAAATTGGTAACTACTGGCCCCTAACTTTTACAGAAAACACAAAATCTGATGCAAATAATGACAGTCTTGATGGTGAAACTGAAAACAAAAGTCGAGAAATGTTTGACTGCATGCTACTGTAACCTTGAAAATTGTTCTGTTTGTTTCCTGAGAAAATTTTAGGCTGAAAGAAACATTCCTTTCTGCTTACACTTTCTCTCAGTATTTCAGCATGATGATGGTGATATTTTTTTAACGTAAACGTTACATTTGGTGGTAGAGGTGTTCAACTCCCGGAAGTGGTAAATTACTTCTTTCTTCGTAACTTTTTACACTGAATAATTTACTTCGAGTTCCTGATATTTGTTCTTATCTTCTTTACATCCAGGACAACTTAGCTAGCCTTTATCTGCACCAGTAGCTTTTGTTGGAGCCAAAGTTATAAACACTTTGTGGTATCACCTTCTAGATTGTCTTTCTTATAATTTTCTTTGCTTGAATTTCTACTAACATGATTTAGATCCCAATAATGTACATTCTGCTTCTTAGTAGTGTGTTTGCATGCATTGTTTAAACAGTTAAATGTGAAAACTTGACTTGATATTTACTTTATCAAGTTCAATTTAAACTTTTTACCTTAAATTACTTCATTGTGATGTCAGGTTTCAATATTATATGCATGTTGCGAAAAATCCTATGCAAGTGAACGTGTCGCAAAAGTAATAAAGTTCGTAAGTACGAGTCGATCCTACGAAGGCTAGTTTCACTAATTATCAAACGAAATTAATTTTAATTTATAATGAATACAGAACTTTGATGATTTTGAATTTAATAAAACACAGCAAAATAATTTAATTAAATTGCAGAAATTAAATGAGTTTGAGAATATAATGAGAAAGCTCTAGGGTTTTCGATTTCACCAAAATTAATCATATTTAGTATTTCTAATCCAATTTATTATTTTCTATTTTTACGTGTTGATGACAATTTCACAAAAGTATTTATCAATCTCTTTCGAATAATAACAAACTTATCCAACTAATGAATTATTACCTCTCGGTCTCTAATCCTTAGAATTAATTGAATACATTAAAACGAAAATTAAAATACCACATAAACGCATTAGTTATCTTTAGTCTAACATCTTTTTCATGGTAAATTATTTAGCGCACGATTATTTTGCAACTCTCGTATCTTAAAATAATCCTATAAACATGCTTTTGGTGATAAAGTAATCACAAGCATTAAGAATAGAATAAATTATTCAACACAATTACGAAACAGAAAATCAATAACTTGAATTAAAGGAAAAACTAAATAGTCATAATTTGGCTACATCGTAGCCCTAGAAAAAAAAAAATTAGTTCATGATAAAGTAAAGATAATCCTAAAGAGAAATAAAAATAATCAAACTTTTAGAAAAAGGAAAAGTGGAAGAACAAAGAAAACTCGGTTCGTCAATAACTTGCTTCCTCTATCTCCAGTCGTCGTCCTGATGCTCTGAATAGCCTTCTGTTTTTTTCGTCATTCAGTTTTCTTTATTTAAATACCACGAACGGCTGAGATTAACCTAAATTAGGTTAATCTCCTTTATTCTACTGCTGCCGATCGATCGGCTACTCTTCTGTTCGCTAGCTTCTTGCATTAAGCTTGGCCGATCGATTGCCAAAATAGCCGATCGATCGGCATATTCTCTGGATTTGCTCTTTTTATCATATCATCAGCCGATCGATCGACCTGATTTCTTCCTTTCTTCCTTTCTTCATCTGATGATCGGCCATGATAATTGTGAGTCGATCGATCGGATATTGCTTTGCTTTTCTTCCGAATTGATTTCATTGACACCTGTAATTCTCTAATTTTTCTATACACTTGCACCAAATATATCAAAGTCTTTCGTATACTTGAGTAAAATTCATTAATTCAAGTATTAAAAAGTATAATAAAGTGTGTAAAATACACACTTATCACACCCCCAAACTTGCATAAAAGCTTGTCCTCAAGCGAACAAAACTAATCAAAAATCTCAACAGATATATAATCCAAACCTATATACTAATCACAATACAATATAATGGTAAAGCAATCCTCATCAGAGTTTTTTTTTTTTTTTTTTTTGTCATTCGTCTCAGTTTGAACAATTCATATTAAAAGCTACCAAGATTAACACTTAGCAAGAGAATTACTCATAATATTGCATTGACAGTCGCTTACTTAGAAATCCTCATGTGTGTTCATTCTTATTTTTCTCTAACTGTTTGGTTAACGAACATAGCTACTGGAAATGAATACACTCATAGCTCACTAGGGATCACTCCATTATCTCTAATCATTCATCGACTTTGCCCACCATCCAACTAATAGAAATTATTAATTAAACAAAATAAGAGTCGATAGGTCTTGAAAAGCTTGTAATGTAAGGTTGGGTTAAAGAGTATGAATTTTATGGATACAAACGAGTAATCAGAGCACAACATATCCTTCCTTATGTCACCAACTCAATATTTTCTTCTCGGTACTCGCTCACTCATTAAACTCGCTTAAGCTTTCCTTTGATCTCTCACCCCCAAACTTGTTTCATTCAATATCACTCATATTAACTCATTTGTCGTAATTACAAAGTAAAATAAATACACAAAAAGCCTGAAAATAAAATTATACTTTCGAATTTATCTTTTTTTATATATATTATTGCAACTCAGACTAATAATAACAAAGCAACGTAAAAATAAATTAACAGATGACAAAAGAGTTTTTATTTATCCTCACTACTACATTCTCCTACTCTCCTTCAAATATATCAATAAACCTCGTGCTCTTTAGAAAAGGTAGAAAAATCTATATGTGGCTAGGCTGAAATAGATACAACTAAACAGTTAAATCATAAGCTCAAAAAGGGTGACTAAAGGTGTCATTAAATGACACAAAAAAGGTAAGGCAAGAAAGCTCAAACGGTTCAATGATGGCCTAAGTCATTCTCTTAGTTCTGTAAAATTTTAATTCGCATTCGTGGATGTTAGGAAAAACCAATAAAGATTTTTATCTTAATATCACTCGTTAAGTTTTTTTGGAGCTACTCCCTTACCGTGTTTACGCTCTTTAACTTCCTTAAGATGTTTGGGTTTCGATATATGCAGACTATATGAGTATAACTCCAACAGATCAAGTTAAACAAGAATGAAACGTGCTCAGGGTTTTAAGTTTAACTTCGTAAGCTAAAGTCAATGCTAACTACTACAAGTCATCTTCTACTTAGAGTTTATCTAGGTGCTAAAACATAAATTTGTTCAAAATTTAAATCATAGACACCTAAACCAAGATTTCAGATTGCATAACCAAAATATAGCAAAGTATTAACTTACGCTAAAATTACCCCCAACTTAAAACCAACATTGTCCTCAATATAGAAAATAACAAGTAAGGTAAAAGTATCGTATCTCATAATGTTCCAGGCATATCATTATCCTCATGTTCTTGTGGAGGCTCATACGGTTGAAGTAAATGTGCTGGATAAGTGGGAAAGGGTGGATTTGGGTAGCCATGGTGAGCGCTTAAGGCGTGTATGTATTGTGCAGTAAATTGTGCATGATCCTGTTGACAGGAATGAAGGTCCCTTAGTCGTTGCTCCATATGTCTTTGTTGGATAGCTAGATTCTCCACCATACGTCCTACATCATCAATAATATAAGAATCTGAAGGAATGACGGATGATGAGGATGCGCCCAAAGTGTGAAGAGCAGAAGGATGAGCTTCATAGCATTGTCAGATGAGTACATCGATGTTGTAACGACCCTAATTCTTTACCCTGGATTTCCCGTATAAAATTTTTCTTTTTAGTCCTAAGTAAACTTTATAACGTTTAAGCAGAATTTAAATAGTTAAAAGCGTCCGGAGAATTGAAAATTGTTTAAAACAAACATTTAAATCAATTAAATAAAATTATTAAAACATAGAAGTAATCGGCCTAAGAAAACAGGGGCATAAACGGCAAAATGCCGGGCCAATCGATCGGCTGTGTTAAAACTTTGAGGGCGATCGATCGCCCACATAACAGGCGATCGATCGCCAAAGTACAATATCACAGCCGATCGATTGCCCCTTGTGGCGATCGATCGGCACACCCTCTGGAAAAAATTCCACAGAGCTTTACCTTCATCCTTCTTCATTCGCCCTGCACATTCTTCTTGCTACATATTCACTTCCATTTTCTCCTTTAACTTCTAATACACATTTATCCTATCAACACTTTCAACATAAACCACCAAATAAACGACTCCAAAACATGTCCTAGAACGTATTTGAAAATGTAGTAAAATTTCGTAAAAACGAACTGCGTGGTTCCGTTTGAAAACTAATCAAGTTCCTACGAAATTGAACCACCAAACAGTTCTCGTGAATAATTTGCAAAACGAGTTTTTCCAAAACATCAAACCTTTGTATATCTACTATCCAAACCAAGCATCCTAAAATGATCCACTATACAATTTTCCAATTCTTCTATCCATCAAAATCCCTAAAACACTTACTTACATCCCTACGGGTCAAAATGTGCACCGACTGCCCAGCACACTCTTGCGGGCCATCTTTCTTCAACAGCTCATTCCAAGGGTGGAGGAATCTCGTCCTCACCTGTCTCGAAATCATCTACACCATACAGACACCTATGAGAATAAATCTCAGTAAATTCTACATAAGTGACAATGCATGAACATGTATATGCAATTTTTATAAACTTTCGTGCATTCATTTCATTTATCAGTTCGTGTTAGTCGTCACATTTCAATCGTCTCAGTCGTCTCATTTCAGTCGTCTTATTCGTCTCATTTCAGTCGTCTCATTTCAGTCGTCTTAGTCGTCTCATTTCAGTCGTCTTAGTCGTCTCATTTCAGTCGTCTTAGTCGTCTCATTTCAGTCGTCTTAGTCGTCTCATTTCAGTCGTCTCATTTCAGTCGTCTTAGTCGTCTCATTTCAGTCGTCTTAGTCGTCTCATTTCAGTCGTCTTAGTCGTCTCATTTCAGTCGTCTTAGTCGTCTCATTTCAGTCGTCTCATTTCAGTCGTCTCATTTCAGTCGTCTTAGTCGTCTCATTTCAGTCGTCTTAGTCGTCTCATTTCAGTCGTCTCATTTCAGTCGTCTCATTTCAGTCGTCTCATTTCAGTCGTCTCATTTCAGTCGTCTTAGTCGTCTCATTTCAGTCGTCTCATTTCAGTCGTCTTAGTCGTCTCATTTCAGTCGTCTCATTTCAGTCGTCTTAGTCGTCTCATTTCAGTCGTCTTAGTCGTCTCATTTCAGTCGTCTCATTTCAGTCGTCTTAGTCGTCTCATTTCAGTCGTCTTAGTCGTCTCATTTCAGTCGTCTTAGTCGTCTCATTTCAGTCGTCTTAGTCGTCTCATTTCAGTCGTCTTAGTCGTCTCATTTCAGTCGTCTCATTTCAGTCGTCTCATTTCAGTCGTCTTAGTCGTCTCATTTCAGTCGTCTTAGTCGTCTCATTTCAGTCGTCTTAGTCGTCTCATTTCAGTCGTCTTAGTCGTCTCATTTCAGTCGTCTCATTTCAGTCGTCTTAGTCGTCTCATTTCAGTCGTCTTAGTCGTCTCATTTCAGTCGTCTTAGTCGTCTCATTTCAGTCGTCTTAGTCGTCTCATTTCAGTCGTCTTAGTCGTCTCATTTCAGTCGTCTTAGTCGTCTCATTTCAGTCGTCTTAGTCGTCTCATTTCAGTCGTCTCATTTCAGTCGTCTTAGTCGTCTCATTTCAGTCGTCTTAGTCGTCTCATTTCAGTCGTCTTAGTCGTCTCATTTCAGTTGTCTCAGTCGTCTCATTTCAGTCGTCTATTTAAGTCATCACATTTCATTTTCTTTCGTGAAATCCATGCATAAATCTATTTTTCATGACATTTGTAAAACGATGATGCATGACAATAAAAGCGTAACGTAAACATACAACGTGCGTACCATCAAAACAATACAAACATAACCTACAAAACAACTAACCCTAAACTACCCAACCAAAACATATAAACATAAATATCACCAAATAATCCTCAACATCAAAACTCGACTTATGGTGTAGGTCAATCGGTCACAGTAAGTCACGAGAACTTACCTGTCATCCTTAGCGCACCGAGCTCCGTCTACGGGCTTTGGTCACCTAGAATATGTCACAATGTCCTTTATCAAAATCGAGCCTAAATAATGAAATTTCGTAAACCAACGGAACTTCTAATTAAAGAAAATTTCTTAAAATTCTAATAAACTTCTCTCGGGCATTTCATCGAGCAATTTACGCTCACAAATCATAAGCTCCATTAATAGAGGTTTTACAAAGCTCCAATTTCGATTTTTCAACCTAAACATCAAATACTTCCATTATTTCCCCCAATAAACGTTAATAAGGTAATTTCTAACGTTTCCTAACAAAACTCGACTATTTCTACGAAATTTCTACGAAACCCTAAACGTTCAAACCTCTAAAACTCGAGAACTAAAGTCGGAAAACCATAGAGACTTACCTAGAATCACGAGGGGAGAAGAAAATGTAAAGGATCTTGACAATCGGAGGAGCGGTTGATGAAGAATCGTGGATAAATGCCGTGGAGGAGCTTAAAGTCGCCAAAGGGTTGAGAGAAAACCCTTCTCTGGAAAATTTCAGAATGGAATACGTGGGAGGGAGGCCTATTTAGTGTATTTAACTTGTCAAATGACAAGTTTGCCCCTCCATTTGTTTCTCCGTTTAACTCAATGTTCATTTATCGGTTCGGTTTCTCCAAAATTTTCTTATTTCCCCTAAAATCCATATTAATCATAAGGATCTTAATAAAACTCTCCGTTCATAAAACGGACTTATTTTACTTATTTACAAAAATACCCTTTATATTACGAGATACATCAAAACTCGTAATTCGGCATTACATCTCTAAAAATTCTCTCATTTCTCGAGATACTCCAATTTATATATAAGGTTCCAATAAAACTTCTCATTTGCAAAACAGGCTTAATTTGGCATATTTACGAAAATGTCATCCATATGCGGAAAATTGAAAACCCGTCGAAAACCGGGTGTTACATTCTACCTACCTTAATTGAAATTTTGTCCCCAAAATTTGACTTAGCTTATAGTCCTCGATATTATTGTCTTTTGTCTTGCGACCTTATTCTTCAACTTATAGTCCCTCTGTTCTCTTCGTGTATCTTTCCTCCATCCCTCCAAAATCTCAAATTTCTCTTTAAAAACTTGAGATTAATCTCTGTGGTTCTATTCCATACTTCTGTAACTGAATGATGCAACAGTAGCCTCTTGACCACATCTACTGTGTTTTCTTTAACTATCCACGTCCTTAGTTATGCATTAGGTACTATTGAACTTCTAGATCTCCAATTCAAGGCTTTCCGTAGCTATACTTTCAAGTAATACCTATACTTAAAATCTTTTAACATTGTTCAGGCTGACTAAAATTTAAAGATCTCTACATACTTTTAGTTGCAACCCAAACTTTCGCATAAATTTATCGACTTTGTCCGTAGTCGGAATGCATGCCAACTCTAATTCCCCCATTCTCTCTAGTAATAATCATTATTGACTAACCTATCAATAGCACCCCTTGGTCGCATACCTGCCTGGGCAACTTGGTGACTATTGTAGGTTTCTCAACTAAGTTCCCATTGCTAGACCTTGCAAACCAAATCATCAAAATACCTCAATGTCTCAATGAGTCCAACTAGTGCTAACGTCGCTACTATCTTAAAATCCTTGTTTCTTTATGAATAAAATCCTATAAACATCGCATTTCATTCAAATACTACCCTCGTATTCATGGTTGTAATGTCATCCTCGATTACACTACGGCCTTAACCACCTATCGGGTACTGACGATTTCTACATCCCCAAAGTTCTAAACTCTTCCAACAATGCATTTTATCGCTCAATCAGTCGTACGTCCATTGACTTAAAACTCTCAAATTCCTCCCTTTTTAATTTATCCAATTTCCCTCACTTATCTTTAAGCCCACATAACATTACTTCCAATCATTCATAAGATCTCGACACTTATAACTATGTCTAATCTTTCACAGGACTTCCTCCCATAAAAATTTTTCTATCTGATCTACCTTCTTCCATTCTTCCTAATCGGGTTCCGAACACTCTTCTCAATCTCCTTACAATTATTCGTCTCACAACGTTCTTGTTTATAAACTTGTTGTAATTAAGTTCACATCCTTAATCCAAATCTCCTTAAGTTCTCCAATCCTACTCTTTATTTCCCAACAATTTGGAACATCTATTCACTAAGGCTACCCCTTCTAGTTCCTCGAACACTGATGTTCCCACTTCCATGCCAGAGGTAAGCCTCGGCTGTGATTCTTAACTTGAACAGTATTAACTATAGGCTCATAACTAAACCCCTATACTTTTAAGCCAAAAGAATTTGCAATTTCTTACTTTATCACCCTTCTTTTTTTTTTACAAGTGATACTCACTCTCGTCAATTCACCATTTCTCTTAACGTTATACACGTCACACTTAACCTCTAAACATGACTCTTAATTTAAGGTGTTAATCCTTTTTTTGATTAGCTAAAGTATTTGGGTTTCTAAGTTAGTCCAATTCCTATATTTTAGTCCCACATTCCTCGATCGAGTAGTACTAACGGTCTGACACGTCGGCGCTTTACTCATCTCTTATCTCAAAATTTATCAACGTTCCAACTCCAATTTGACTCCTTTATTTTCTTCACAGACATTGGTTAGTACGAACATGCCTAAACTACACCTCAATCTTTTGTCCATAACCCAGTATTGATCAATCACGTCCTCTGAAATTCCCAAGTAAAAACCACTTCTCATTCGGATATTGTTTTCGTCTAAATACTTTCAACCTCACACGGATCTACATTATACGAGTTCTTACTAGGTCTTCTATTCACTTAGACGTACTATTGTACCTCGACAATCTAGGGTATTCTTCAATAAGTTTCATATTTAAGCTTCGAATTTCTCTCTGAAGCGTCATATTCTAAAACTCTGAGGTTTTGTCAATCAAGGTCCAGTTTCTATCTATCGCACGATTATTGCCTTCAAATCTTCACTCTATACTACGTCTCTATCCTAATGTCCTTCATTTTATTAATCTTTAAGATAAAACCATACCTGGAACAACTGGAAGTCTGGCCTCATTACCAACGTCACCAGGCTCAATGAAGGCAAATACACTCGGGGCAATCCTCTTCTAATCGGTAACCGTTCTTGGACAATTATGGGCGTAGTGGCCCACCCCGCCACATCTAAAACATCGGTCCGTCCCCAATCTACAGTGCCAAAATGAGCCTTCTGGCACTTCCGACATACGGGCCTCTCAGTAGATTCCTGGATTTGATTTCCTCTTCCCTGGTCGCCCTTTTCATGATAAGGCCTCTTAACGCCTCTATGTTGTTGTTGTTGTTGCCCTCTTAGTTGCCAAACCTTGTTCTGAGGTCGAGACTATATCTCCTGAAAGAACCCTCTTGCTGGCTCCCTCAGTTTGACGTAAGTTGGTTCAGCTGCCTCAATCTCTAGAGCTCTTGCCACAATCTCTGTATAGGGAACATTCCGCACCCCTGATATGATGACGCTTTTTCGGATTTCCTGACCTAGCCCTTGCATAAACCGACGCACCTTGTCCTCATTAACACTAACCTGGCGTGGTGCGAACCAGGATAGGGCCTCAAACCTCCTAACGTATTCAACAATGAGCCAGTCTGTCTCAATTGCATGAACTCCATTATTTTTGCCTCCCGTACCATGTGGCTAAAATATTTGTCATAAAACATGGCTTTAAACCGCTCCCAAATCATTACCGCCACATCGGTTGTTGCTTTGATGGAGTCCCACCAAAACCGAGCGTCTAACGCTAAATGGAAGGTGACGTATGCGACTTTATCTTCCATTCTCTACCCTTGCATACCCCAACATGTCTTCCATAGTTCGGATCCACTCCTCAGCTAAAGTGGGGTCCGTAGACTGACCATTAAATACGGAGGTTGTAGCTTTTGGAACCTCTCCATACCCTGATGGTTTGGAACGACCACCTCTCGAGCCCTGTGATCCTCACGATTTACCAGTCTCTCGATTTGCTGAGCCTGCCTGTCTATATGTTGAGCCTGACGATCAAGCAAGTCAGTCAACCTGTCTATGGCTTCGTCCCTAGCATCCCTACCTCGTACCATTTTGTCACTCCTATAAAAGTTAAAACAAGTAATCCTAAGAAATCGAAATCAAAGAAAGCATTTAAATGTACTTACAGTTAAGGAAGCATGTCCGTGTAGTGGCTTGCGCAGTCGAGCAGTCTACAGAACCGATTTTAAAACACGGGAGCTCTGATACCATAACTGTAACGACCTTAATTCTTTACCATGAATTTTCCGTATAAAATTTTTCTTTTTAGTCCTAAGTAAACTTTATAACGTTTAAGCGGAATTTAAATAGTTAAAAGAGTTTGGAGAATTGAAAATTGTTTAAAACAAAACTTTAAATCAATTAAATAAAATTATTAAAACAGAGAAGTAATCGGCCTAAGAAAACAGGGGCATAAACGGCAAAATGCCGAGAAAATACATGGTCGATCGATCGGCCATTTCAGCCGATCGATCGGCTGTGTTAAAACTTTGAGGGCAATCGATCGCCCACATAACAGGTGATCGATAGCCACAGTACAATATCACAACCGATCAATCGCCCCTTGTGGCGATCGATTGGCACACCCTCTGGAAGAAATTCCAGAGAGCTTTGCCTTCATCCTTCTTCATTCGCCCTTCACATTCTTCTTGCTACATATTCACTTCCATTTTCTCCTTTAACTTCTAATACACATTTATCCTATCAACACTTCAACATAAACCACCAAATAAATGACTCCAAAACATGTCCTAGGACGTATTTGAAAACGTAGTAAAATTTCGTAAAAACGAACTGCGTGGTTCCGTTTGAAAATTTATCAAGTTCCTATGAAATTAAACCACCAAACAGTTCTCGTGAATAATTTGCAAAACGAGCTTTTCCAAAATATCAAAACATTTGTACATCTACTATCCAGAACCAAGCATCCTAAAATGATCCACTATACAATTTTCCTATTCTTCTATCCATCAAAATCCCTAAAACACTTACTTACATCCTCACGGGTCAAAATGCGCACCGACTGCCCAGCACACTCTCGTGGGCCATCTTTCTTCAACTGCTCATTCCAAGGGTGGAGGGATCTCGTCCTCACCTATCTCGAAATCACCTACACCATACAGACACCTATGAGAATAAATCTCAGTAAATTCTACGTAAGTGACAATGCATGAACATGTATATGCAATTTTTATAAACTTTCGTGCATTCATGTCATTTATCAGTTTGTGTTAGTCGTCACATTTCAATCGTTCAGTCGTCTCATTTCAGTCGTCTTAGTCGTCTCATTTCAGTTGTCTTAGTCGTCTCATTTCAGTCGTCTATTTAAGTCATCACATTTCATTTTCTTTCGTGAAATCCATGCATAAATCCATTTTTCATGACATTAGTAAAACGATGATGCATGACAATAAAAGCGTAACGTAAATATACAACGTGCATACCATCAAAACAATACAAACATAACCTACAAAACAACTAACCCTAAACTACCCAACCAAAACATATAAACATAAATATCACCAAATAATCCTCAACATCAAAACTCGACTTATGGTGTAGGCCAATCGGCTACAGTAAGTCACGAGAACTTACCTGTCGTCCTTAGCACACTGAGCTCCGTCTATGGGCTTTGGTCACCTAGAATATGTCACAATGTCCTTTATCAAAATCGAGCATAAATAATGAAATTTCGTAAACCAACGAAACTCCTAATTAAAGGAAATTTCTTAAAATTCTAATAAACTTCTCTCGGGCATTTCATCGAGCAATTTACGCTCACAAATCATAAGCTCCATTAATGGAGGTTTTACAAAGCTCCAATTCCGATTTTTCAACCTAAATGTCAAATACTTCCATTATTTCGCCCAATAAACGTTAATAAGGTAATTTCTAACGTTTCCTAACAAAACTCGACTATTTCTACGAAATTCCTACGAAACCCTAAACGTTCAAATCTCTAAAACTCGAGAACTAAAGTTGGAAAACAATAGAGACTTACCTAGAATCACGAGGGGAGAAGAAAACGTGAAGGAACTTGACGATCGGAGGAGCGGTTGATGAAGAATCGTGGAGAAACGCCGTGGAGGAGCTTAAAGTCGCCAAAGGGTTGAGAGAAAACCCTTCTCTGGAAAATTTCAGAATGGAATACATGGGAGGGAGGGGTTTTCGCCTATTTAGTGTATTTAACTTGTCAAATGACAAGTTTGCCCCTCCATTTGTTTCTCCGTTTAACTCAATGTTCGTCTATCGGTTCGGTTTCTCCAAAATTTTCTTATTTCCCCTAAAATCCATATTAATCATAAGGATTCTAATAAAACCCTCCGTTCACCAAACGGACTTATTTTACTTATTTACAAAAATACCCTTTATATTACGAGACACATCAAAACTCGTAATTTGGCATTACATCTCTAAAAATTCTCTCATTTCTCCAGATACTCCAATTTATTTATAAGTTTCCAATAAAACTTCTCATTTGTAAAACGGGCTTAATTTGACATATTTACAAAAATGGCATCGATATGCGGAAAGTTGAAAACCCGTCAAAAACCGGGTGTTACAGATGTTCTCTTGTCGCTCATGTGCGATGGCGCTTTGTGCAAATGTCATGCCACTGGAACTATCGCGCTATACACGAGGCATAGGCATTAGTTGAGGAGGAATTTGTGCATTGGCATCTGCCTCATCGAATCCCAGCCCATTATATCGGTTGCTGCCATAGGGCCAATTTGTTATTCTTGAAATGTTGGCAGAGCTATATACTATCTGCTTGATCCATGGCTCGTCAGTGGAGCTCATGGGGACATTCGCTGCTGCACAAAGGTGAGTAATAAGCACCGGATAGATGTGGCCGGCTGGGGATCCTTAGCGATAGGCGAGAATGTTGCGGTGGATAATCTATCTGACATTTATAGTTCGTCCTGTGAGAATGCAGTAGAGCAACACCGCCTTATCCTTGGTCAGTTCGGATTTTTGAGATGTGGGCATCAAATTTCTCCGAATGAATTTGCACCACGCTTGAGCATAGCGATTGAGGCAGCTTGATATGAGGTGTAACGGTTGAGTGGGATGGGCAGCAGAATAAATCCATTGTGAACCCGGTGGTCCATCTCTCGTAGAATCATGTCGTAATCTGACCCGACATCCATCATTGTTTGATACTTGTTGGCCATCAAATTATCGAGGCCGAGGTGGGTGTTGATGGTGTCAGCAGAGAAGTCGATGAATTTGTTCCGAACTTTGACAGGCCCATCTTTCTTTGCTACCCAGAGGTTGGCATAAAATTCGCGAACGACATTCACGTTTGCATCACCACCAAGCACTGCAATAGTCTCCCACCTTCGCTGTTGAAGCATGGCCAAGATATTGCCATCAATTACTGTAGGTTGGAATTGAATTTCACAGATGATGGTCTTATCTTTGGTCATGAACTCATTAAAATAATTGGCCGTGATGGGGCTAATGAAGGAATGGTTGATTGGACTGAAAGAGACTAAGCTAGTCGTGACTTTCAATCGCTTATGAGGCATCTTGGATTGTCAAACGATTTATATAATCTGTTTCTGCACACAAGAAGCAAACACATCCAACCCAGCATACACATGCACGATGTTTATGCACGTGAGAAAAGCACATAAAAAATTTGGAATAAACAAAATGCACAATTTGGAAGTTTCATGTGACTCAAACAATTCATCGAACACCTGGTGGGCATGCACAATGAAATTCTAAGCACAACTTGAGTATTACCTTAACCACCCTCAAAATTTACTAACAATGGGAAACGTTACGATCATAGTATGAAGAGAAGTTAACACACTCTAAAAATTTTTGCAAAGTATAAGCGAATCCAAAGCAGTCAAAACATAGTTCGAAAATTTCCAATTGCTAGAAAGATAAAGGGCGCAGTAGGAGAGGTCTACCTTGGAGATAATCGGGTGGTGCGTTGCTGAAGAAGACGTTAGAAATGGTGCCTGGTGGGCGCCGATCGATCGGGCGAGAGTTTGGTAGAAGAGCAATTACGGAAGGGAGAAAGGGTGTGTGTCTCAAAGGGGAGGGCTTCGACAGCGAGAGGGGATTTAAAATTGTGAGTCACCAATCGATCGCCTATTTTTAAGATGTGAGGCGCCGATCAATCGCCAAAATAGCCGATCGATTGGCAACTCTTCTGGATCAAATCTTTAATGTGAGTCGCCGATCGATCGCTAAAATAGCCGATCGATCAGCAACTCCTCTGGATCAAAACAAATTTTTTTTATGTGAATCACAGATCGATCGCCAAAATAGCCGATCGTTCAGCAACTCCTCTGTTCCGAGTTACAATTTTTTTTTTATAAAAATTCAAAACAGCTTAATGTAAAATCAAAAAATAAAATACATAGAATAAAACTTAAAAAATTAAATGAATGGGTTACCTCCCACCAAGTGCTTGTTTTAACGTCATCAGCTTGATGTCGGGAGAACTTTACTCCTCGGGTGTGAGTTGAGTGATAGATGAATCACTCTTAATAATACCACCAAAATACGGCTTTACTCTTTGACCATTAACCTTGAATGTCCCCACATCTGCTCCACGTAACTCGACTGCACCATGAGGAAATACTTGAACCATCCTAAACGGGCCCGACCATCTCGATTTCAGCTTTCCCGAGAAGAGTTTTAGACATGAATTAAACAACAACACCTGCTGGCCCGCCAATAACTCTTTCTTCATAATATGCTTGTCATGCCACACTTTTGTTTTCTCCTTGTAAATCTTGGAATTTTCATATGCATTGGTGCGTAATTCATCGAGTTCATTAATTTGGAGGTATCGTTTGTGGCCATTGGCTGTCAAGTCAAAATTTAATCTCTTCATAGCCCACCAAGCACGGTGCTCAAGTTCGACGGGTAAGTGCAATGCTTTACCAAAGACCAACTAATATGGAGACATTCTCAATGGAGTTGTGAACGCGGTCCGGTAAGCCCACAGTGCATCATCCAACTTATATGCCCAATCTTTACGTGAATTACTCACCGTCTTTTCCAGAATAATCTTAACTTCTCGATTTGAGACTTCTGCTTGACCATTTGATTGTGGGTGATACCTCAATGCCTTTTGATGTTTGACGCCTTATTTTAAAAGTAGTGACTTAAATGGCTTGTTACAGAAATGTGTACCTTCATCACTGATTATTGCGCGCAGTGTACTGAAACGAGTGAATATGTTCTTACGTAAAAACCTCAAAACCACTTTGCCGTTATTGGTAGGCGTAGCTATTGCCTCGACCCATTTTGAAACATAATCCATAGCAAGAAGTATGTATTTGTTGTTAAATGAGGTTGGAAACGGGCCCATAAAATCAATCCCCCATACGTCGAATAGCTCAACTTCAAGGATGTTTGTCAACGGCATTTCATGTCGGCATGATATATTACCTATACGTTGACATCGATCACATGCTGTGACAAATAAATGTGCATCTTTAAACAGGGATGGCCAATAGAAACCACATGGAAGTACTTTTGCTGCTGTTCGATTTCCTCCAAAATGACCACCACATTCAAGAGTGTGGCAATGCTTCAAGATTCATCTTCAGGGAGACAACGCCTTATTACTTGATCAGTGCAATGTCTATAAAAATTGATTCTTCCCAATAATATCGCTTCATGTCGGAGAGGAATTTCTTCTTTTGATGATAAGACAACTCAGGGTGGCATGATTTGACAAGCAAAATAATTTACATAATCTGCATACCACGGCAGTTCAGAAATTGCAAGGAGTTTTTCATCCGAAAAGTCATCATCTATTTGCTCATCACTATCCTGCACATGGGCTTGAGTCTCTAGACGTGAGAGATGATCAGAAACAACATTTTCCTTTCCCTTCTTATCTTTAATCTCAATGTCAAATTCTTGTAGTAATAACACCCAATGAATAAGGCGGGGTTTTGCATCTTTCTTCTCCATAAGATACTTTATTGCTGAATGATTAGTGAAGACAACTACCTTGTTACCAATGACGTACGACCAGAACTTTTCAAATGCAAATACGACGGCAAGCAATTCTTTCTTAGTGGTTGCATAATTGAGTTGAGCATCGTTAAGAGTGCGACTCGCATAGTAGATTGTCTAAAAAATTTTATCTTTCTTTTGGCCCAAAACTGCCCCTACTGCAAAATCACTCGTGTCACTCATGATCTCGAAAGGTAATTCCCAATTAGGTGCCACAATAACTGGTGTCGTTACAAGCTTTGCTTTTAAAACATTAAATGCTTCCAAACACTCGGCCGTGAATATGAAAGAGACACCTTTTTCTAGCAAGTTACACAATGGCTGAGTGATTTTGGAGAAATCTTTGATAAAGTGGCGGTAAAATCCCGTATGCCCAAGAAAACTTTGCACTCCTTTAACCGTAGTAGGAGGTGGTAATTTCTCAATTGAACCTATTTTCGCACGGTCCACCTCGATGCCTTAAGCTGAAATCTGATGTCCTAACACTATGCCTTCTTTTACCATAAAGTGACATTTTTCCCAATTTAGCACCAGATTTGTTTCCACATATCGATCTAGCACTTTGGATAAATTTTATAAACATATATCAAATGATGACCCAAATACCGAGAAATCATCCATGAAGACATCGATGTAGCGTTCAACCATATCTGAAAAAATTGTCACATACATCGTTGGAATGTTGCTGGAGTATTGCACAATCCAAAGGGCATCTGGCGAAATGCAAACATGCCATATGGACAGGTAAAAGTAGTCTTTTCTTGATTTTCTGGGGCGATGACGATTTGATTGTATCATGAGTAACCATTGAGAAGACAATAATAAGAATGTCCAGACAGCCTATCAAGCATTTGGTCAATGAACGGCAAGGGAAAATGGTCCTTGCGTGTGGCTTTGTTCAATTTCTGGTAATCCATGCAAATTCGCCACCTTGTGACAGTTCTAGATGGTAGAGCTCATTTTTGTCTTTTTTTATCACTGTCATCTCACTCTTCTTTGGCACACATTGTACTGGGCTCACCCAAGAGCTATCAGATATCGGATAAATAACTCCAGCGTCTAACCATTTCAGTACTTCTTTTCGCACTACTTCTTTCATTGTCGAGTTTAAACGTTGTTGGTGTTCAACTGATGGTGGATGATCTTCCTCCATTAAAATGTGATGAACACAGAATGAGGAACTAATTCCTTTTATATCTGATAGAGTCCATCCAATAGCAACCTTATAAGTCCGAAGTACTCGTAACAATTTTTATTCTTCCGCTGTGGATAATTCAGCCGAAATAATAACATGAAGAGTAGAGTTGTCACCAATGTATGCATAACGCAGATGCGATGGTAGAGGCTTAAGATCAAGAGCCGGCGGGCTTTCAATAGACAGCAGAACCCATAGTGGTGATTCCTCTAAACTTTCAAAATACTTTATTCGGTTATGCTCAAATGAATCCATCAAGATAATATAATCTTGTACATATGATGTATCATTAAGGAAAAATTCATGGTTGAATAAGCATACTTCAAGAGAGTTTCGTGGTTGAAGTGAAGCTTCCATTATCACAGTGTTAAAGTCTTCCATCCAAAACACATCATCGCTAGCTTTCGGGTACTTTATTGAATTGAATACGTTGAATGTCATTTCTTCATCTTGCACCCGCAATTTAAGCTCTCCTTTTTGCACGTCAATCAATGCACCTCCTGTTGCTAGAAATGGTCGACCCAAAATGATAGGGATATCTCGGTCTTCTTCCATATCCAGAACCACAAAATCGGCAGGAAAAATGAATTTGTCGACTTTGACTAAGACATCTTCAATCACTCCGTGTGGATGTTTAATAGAGCGATCCACCAAATCACTCCGTAGGTTTCGCTTCGCCAAGACCCAACTTTTGAAAATAGATAAAGGCATTAAATTGATACTTGCCCCCAAATCACATAATGCTCGCTCAAAAATAGATTCCCCAATTGCGCATGGAACATTAAAGCTTCTCGGATCTTTCAGTTTCTGTGGGAGCTTTCGTTGAATAATAGCGCTACACTCTTCGGTCAGAGCAATTGTGCCACATTCTTCAATCTTGCGTTTGTGAGACAAGATTTCTTTTAGAAATTTTGCATAAGTAGGCATTTGCTCTAGAGCCTCGGCAAATGGGATGTGGATGTGCAGTTTCTTAAATATTTTCAATAATTTTTCAAACTGTTTGTCAGTCTTGACTATCTTTAAACGTTGAGGAAAGGGGACCCTTGGTGTAATTACCTTCAGTTTTGGTGATGGATCCTTCTGTAGCTGTTTGGCTTCACTTTCACATGGAGAAGATGTTGTTGACTATTTACTTTCACTGTCAATTACCCTTTTAGTTGCTTGCTCAGAATTATCAATCACCATCCCACTTCTAAGAGTGATTGCATTGCAATGATCTTTCAGATTTATTTCTATAGAACTCGGTAGAGCACCTTTGAGGTTGTCCATTTAGAACGTTAGCGATTTGGCCCACTTGTGTTTCCAAGCTTTAGATTTGAGCAAACTGATTTTGCAGGGTCGTTCGTGTCTCAGCCATGAACTTGTTATTGTGCTCACCCATTTTGGCAATTATATCCTCAAGATTGAGCTTTCTTTCTTGGTATGGTAGAGTTTGTTGAGAAGTTTGTGGCATTTGCACTGCATTGTTCTGATTTTTCCATGAGAAATTTGGATGATTGTTGCGCGCCCCCGTATAGTAGTTATTTGAATTTTGAAAATTCGGTCTATTGTAATTCCCAACAAAGTTTTCTTTTTCTAACGGATTATTTTCCATTTTATTCCCTTCTTGCTATTCTTCACTCGTATGCGCTCCTTGGCACCATTGGCATGCTCCTATTGGAGAAAAAATTGAGTTGACCGGAGCTTGGTTATTCTGTAGATGTTTGGTTGGAGATGTGACTTGAACAGTCAAAGCCTTTACTACGTCCATCTCAGGAGTACCTGGTTGCTTTTTCAGAATTTGTCGCTCGACAGGACATTGATCATTATTTAATGCTAACTCCTCCAATAAAGTAAATGCTTCTAATTTTGTCTTTTGGAGAAATGAACCACCGGCAGCTGCATTAACCAGAATCTCCTTGTGGAAGCTGATAAACCAATAAAAAAAATGTCTGGAATTGCATCCAACCGGGCAAGCCATGTTGTGGGCACTTCCGTAATAATTCCTAGCCCACGATTCATATAGCGTCTCTCCGTCGAATTGGCTGAAATTAACAATCCCATTTCGGTACTTTGCAGTCTTCTTAGCAGGGAAAAATTTAGCAAGAAACTGTTGACATAGCTCAGTCCATGTGGTAATAGAATCAGCCGATAATGAATTTAACCAACTTTTTGCTCGATCTCGTAATGAGAATGGAAATAATCGTAGCTTTACAGCATCCTCAGAGGCATTATGGCAATGTGGTCATTCGGATCCTCAGATGGCAAACTGCTAAATTGTGACTGCTGAATCATATGAATGGTTCCTGGTTTGATCTCATAATTGTGGCCCGTAATTGCTGGTTTACGAATTGCAGATTGGACACCAACCACAGATGGCATCACATAATCTAATTATGTCAGTTTCTCAACTTCTTCAATTTGTTCAAGATCCATGGCCGCTGTCCTCGTCTCCTTTCGATTATTATGACAGGTCCGTTCAATTTCTGGATCGATCGAAACTAGGTTAGGCAGCACCGTGTTTTCGCATACACATAAAAAAGATAATAAAACTAAACAAATCAAATACTTAAATTCAAATATAAACTAGAATTATGTAATTTAATAATAGCAAACAAATAGTCCCCGGCAACAGTGTCAAAAATTTGTTGCGAAAAATCCTACGCAAGTGAATGTGTCGCAAAAGTAATAAAGTTCGTAAGTACGAGTTGATCCTACGATGACTAGTTTCACTAATTATCAAACGAAATTAATTCCAATTTATAATGAATACAAAACTTTGATGATTTTGAATTTAATAAAACACAGCAAAATAATTTCATTAAATCACAGAAATTAAATGAGTTTGAGAATATAATGAGAAACCTCTAGGGTTTTTGATTTCACCAAAATTAATCATATTTAGTATTCCTAATCCAATTTATTATTTTCTATTTCTATGTGTTGATGGCAATTTCACAAAAGTATTTATCAATCTCTCTCTAGCAATGACAAACTTATCCAACTAACGAATTATTATCTCTCGGTTTCTAAACCTGAGAATTAATTGAATACATTAAGAACGAGAAATTAAAATACCACATAAACGCATTAGTTATCTCTAGTCTAACATCCTTTTCATGGTAAATTATTCAGCGCACTGATTATTTTGCAACTCTCGTATCTTAAAATAATCCTATAAACATGCTTTTTGTGATCAAACAATTGCAAGCATTAAGAATAGAATAAATTACTCAATACAATTACGAAACAAAAAATCAATAACTTGAATTAAAGGAAAAATTAAATAGTCATAATTCGGCTACAACATAGCCCTTGAAAAGAAAATTAGTTCATGATAAAATAAAGATAATCATCAGGAGAAATAAAAATAATCATAGTTTCAGAAAAGCAAAAGAGGAAGAACAAAGAAAACTCGGTTCGTCAATAACTCGTTTCCTCTATCTCCAGTCGTCGTCCTGATGCTTTGAATACCATTCTGTTTTTTTTCGTCATTCAATTTTCTTTATTTAAATACCACGAACGGTCGAGATTAACCTAAATTAGGTTAATCTCCTTCACTCTACTGCTGCTGATCAATCGGCTTATATGGCAGATCGATTGGCTACTCTTCTGTTCGCTAGCTTCTCGCCTTAAGCTTGGCCGATCGATCGCCAAAATAGCCAATCGATCGGCATGTTCTCTGGATTTTCTCTTTTTATAATACCATAAGCCGATCGATAGCCAATAATTGACCGATTGATCGGCAACTCTTCTGATTTCTTCATTTCTTCCTTTCTTCATCTGATGATCGGCCATGATAATTGTGAGTCGATTGATCGGATATTGCTTTCCTTTTCTTCCAGATTGATTTCATTGAGACCTGTAATTCTCTAATTTTTCTACACACTTGTACTAAATATATCAAAGTCTTTCGTATACTTGAGTAAAACTCATCAATTCAAGTATTAAAAAATATAATAAAATGTATAAAATACACACTTATCAATATGCTTTATTTGATGATTTTTCTCGTTAAATTAACTTCATTGTACACACAAAAACACTGGTTATTGAAGTCCAAAGAAAGGCAATGGATCCAAGTGGCACATCACACAGGCCGTGCAATAAAACGACATCGTTGCAACTGAAGCATCATTGTTTTAATTCTGGTATCACTTGATTGCTGCGTCGTGCTTTTTCTCATAAATAAAATGCCATATATTTGCACAGCAAATCTTTGTGCCGTCTTAAGAAGCAATGCACATGCCTTCGGCTGCTGGTTCGTTGGATACCATGGGTTCGGCTTTCGCTGGAATTTCGTTTGTGATGATGATGGGATATTGGGATTGATTCGCCCACGTTACTTAAATCTGCGTCGTCCTCTGTGGGGGTCATGTCGCTCATGAAGATATGATCGACATAAAAAATTTCAGGCTTGTATTTTATTTTTATTTAAATAAAAGGTTTGTTTTGAGTCTGACTATATAATAAGTCGGAATTTCCCAGGAAGAGAGGAAACTATAGTACAAAATTTAGTAATCAATATATCGCGCTTTTAATTAATTACCATCCTAATTATGTGATTACTTTCTTCAATCGCCATTGATATGATAATTTTTTGAGTTGACTTATTTGGTGTGTTAAGAAGAATCACTACTAGCAAGTTTCTCTAAATTGTATAATGCATTTTGAGATAGCATTCAAGATGAAATTGTAGAAAGATTGAGTCTAAATCAGACAATATATTTCAGCTGAAGCAAAACTTTATCGATGGTATCGAGTTAAAGTCTAACCAGAAACATAATCAACGACGATATTAAATTCCAAAAAAGATGACTATGACAACCTGTCATATGAAGTCGAGAATGATCTAAGATCACACGGTAAAGACCTAGCTCATACAAATAAAAAAAATGTACAATCTTAAAAGAGAAGGAAAGAAAAATAATTCATAAATACAGTTCTGTCATCTAATTAATACGACACTTCGGAGATACAAATTTAAAGACCAAATTGCTTCAAGTTTCTGCTCAGATTAAATAATATTGGTTATTGATTGATGAGACGAGACTTTACAGGAGAACCATGAACCTCCCAGTCCACCTAGTTACAAATGGATAGCGATACATTGAATCGTCATGATTAATAAGTTTATACAAAGATCTATAAATATGAAACAAATGTATTATTTTTTTATGATGCCAGCTAGCAGCTAAAGTTGTTCAAATTTTTATATTTAATGGGTTTAAATTATTATATTTTAATATTACATGTCTAAATCTAGTCGAAAAGATGGGAAAAAGAGACCTGCGTAAATGCAAAGTCTGCGAGGGAAATTTCTTGGAAATTCAGTGGATTAGTCGATGAAATCATCAAAAAGCTGATTGACGTCTATGATTTGTTAAAGCCAAGTTATTGACATCAGCAATTGCTAGCGAAACTATGGCGAAACTCACTGCATTTATATTCACTGAAATTCTATTTCAGTTTGCTTGGAGGTTTCAATGTTTGAATTTCTTCCCTTCGCATTCGATTATTCAAGAAGATTTGACCATTCTCTGCTCATTGTTTTCTATAGTTAAATAATACAGATCAAGATCCATGCGTGTCCAATGCACATTTTTTCTGATTTTTATGCAATCATGTAGCATTAAGATCATCGTAGTTTAATGGTATGAAAATCAATTTGAACTCTAAATTATGAGTTTAATTTAAAACCTTTCTTAAATTAAAAATTCTAATAATTAAAATTTTAAAGAATAATTATCGATTTTAACCCTATGCTATACACTTTATTTCAGTTAGCCCCATATACTAAAAATACTGGCAAACCAAACTCTGTACTTTGATTCTGTTATCAGTTTTGACATTCATCAACAATTTCGTTAAGCCCTCATTTAAAAAATTACCAAACCATATTGAAGTCACTTGAAATTTTTATCACATGTTCACTACTTAATGAGAAGAAAATCTGAAAATTTTCGTGATTTATTAACACATGCACTATTTATTGTCATTTTATTTTAGTATTTTATAAAAATATTATAATAAATCATACAAGTTTTAGAAAATCACGAATATTTTTTCATTATCTACCCATAATAGGGTAAAAATGTGAAATTTTTTTCAAATAAAGCCAATATCTTTTGGTATTTTTTTAAAATTAATCTCAGTTTCTTTTTTACTTTATAAATTAATTTTTAAACAAATACCAAACGATATTGAGTTTATTTGAAAATTTTTGCACATGTTCATCCTATTATGGGTAGATAATAGAAAATTTTTCGTGATTTTCTAAAGCTTCTATGATTTATTATAATATGTTTATAAAATACTAAAATAAAATGACAATAAATCGTACATATATTAACAAATCACGAAAATTTTTAGATTATCTTCTCATTATGTAATGAACATATGGTAAAAATTTCAAGTGAATCAAATATCGTTTGGTAATTTTTTAAATGAGGGTTTCACGAAATTATTGATGGAAAGTCAAAACTGATAACAGAATCAAAGTACAGGGTTTGGTTTGCCGGTGTTTTTAGTACAAGGTGCTAACTGAAATAAAGTGCATAATACATAGTTAAAATCGATAATTACCCAACTTTAAACTATAAAAAATATAATAAATCAAACCATGTCGGGTGGCGATCACCCCCCATTATCAATTTACACCTAGAACGGAGGCGATCACCCCACATTCTGAATTAACGTCGAGTACAAGTGGCCGATCACCCACCGTTCTGTCCAGTGCTTATGTAGTACTAAACGTATTGGGTTGGGGGGTGGTTGTAAGGGGCAGGGAACCCTCGTCCAACATGTACTGCACATGATTGGAGAACGGGTGGTCCCCGCCCCTCAACGGCCCCCCAGTTTCTGCCTCTCCATTTTAGAAGTATTCGGGAACGGGGGGTCAGCCCCAAAACGGCCCCCCGTTTTCAAGAACAATGTTTAATAACAGGGGGTGATTTCAGGAAGGTGACCCCCGTTCTCTCCCGAAAATATTAGGAGGTGAGTCACTGCCCCGAAACGACCCCTCGTTTCTCTGCCTCCCTATTTTAGAGGTTGTTCAGGAACAGGGGGTCACCGCCCCGAAACGGCCTCTCATTGTTGGCCATATTTTTTGGTAAGATTAAAAACGAGGGGTTGTCGCCCCGAAAGGCCCCTCTGATCTCAATTATTTTGCCTGAGAACGGGGCCGACCTCTGACATTATATGAGGAAACAACCCTCTATTCTCACCTTCAGCTGGTGAAAACCTAAAACCTCTCCACCATTTTTTTGTTCAGACGAATTTTCTTTATATTAGCGACGTCGATGAATTTTGATTCAAGTAGATCGATTGAGTAAGACGAGACAACAATTTGTGATGCCAATATGAACTGGTACTCGTACTCTATGTCCATATATAGTGATCTTCGAGCATTCGATTACCTTGAAGGTAATGAAGAAATAGAGGTGCAATCGACATCAAAAACTCTAGGCGATGATCTTCGAACACCGATCGACTCGCATGATGATGCGGTGGAAAGCATACTGATAAGAGAAAAAATTTCGATGAGATTTTATCTAGGAAAAAAAACATAGTTCTTTAAAGACAATTAGAGAAATAATAGTATAATATGCTTTGAATAATGGTTATGGGATCAAATTGATTAAAAGTGAATCTCGGCGACTGACAACTGTGGGTGAAGACAGATGTGGTTGGCGACTGCATGGTTTGAAGATGCAAAACGAGCTTACATTTCAAATAAAGAGTTTCAACGATTCTTACAACTGTTCAAAGAAAATTGAGAATTGACACGCTACTGCAAAATGAGTGGCAAATCATTATTTGGATAGGTTCAAAAGTCAACCTACGTTGGAAATTCTTTCCATTATCGAGATAGTGAGAAATGATTTGAATGTCAACATTATACAAAGTTTTGCCAGAAGAGCAAGAAGCGAAGAGCGAAAATTTAATGAAATGAATGACAACGAACAATACAAGCTATTGTGGTTGTACACAAAAAGAATATGTAGATCAAATCTGGGTAGCACATTGGGCCTACAGACTTACTTGATGGGCTCTGCCGATAATGAGTCATGTATATTCGAAAGAATGTATATGTGTATGGCTGCTTGCAATGCAGGTTTGCTGTAGTGTGGTAGACCTATTATCTGTTTGGATGTTGTCATTTAAAGGGCTCGTGTCCCGACCAATTACTGATAGCCGTCAGTATTTATGGAAACGATGAAATATATTTTGTTGTTGTTGCCAATGTGAAATTAGAATGTATGGACTCATGGACGCAGTTTTTGAAATTATTGAAAGAAGACTTATAGATTAAATCGGGATACGGATGGACATTTGTTTCAGATTGACAAAAGGTATAATGCATTTCCAATTATTCTTTCAAATATTAGGACGTTGTGGTAGTTATATTATTTTATGTTGACTCTCTTGTTCTTTAAAATTTCAGAGGTTGTTGTCTGCTGTGCAGCAAAAATTACCGTTAGCCAACCACCGCTACTGCCTCTGGCAAATGTACAAAAATTTAAAAACTAATTTCGGGGCAAAGTATACAGAGATGCAATGTGAAATGCGGCCAGGGCAACCACAACTTTTCATTTCGAGATAGAAATGAGGAACTTAAATCAGTTTAACCCGGATGCTCACTCATATCTTCGAGGCACAAACCATAGGTATTGGGCTAGTCATTCATTTTCTTCATTTTCCAAGTGTGAATTGGGATTAAATAATTTATGTGAGTCATTCAATGTAGTTTTATTACCGGTCAGGGACAAATCGATTATGAGCATGTTCGAGATGATCCAAAAGTGCTTGATAACTAGGATGCTCAAAAAATATGAGACGTTGGCCTCGTCAACATACGTCTTGTGTCCTTAAATAAGAAAAAAAAACTTGTAAAGCTAGTACGTGCAGCTCGAAATTAGAGTGCTATGTTTGTGGGAGCTGCACGATTTGAGTACGTGTCGATATGAATATGTGTGTGTGCAACTGTTACCGGTGAGAGCTTAGTGGAATCTTGTGTATCCATTTCATTCCATTCCTTGCATTCATTTTATGAGACTAGCACCGAAAAATTACGTTCATCAATACTATCACTAGGAAACTTATCTCCAGATCTACTCACACTTCATTCATCCTATTAGTAGCTAACACATGTGACTGCCCGTATAAAATATGAAGCAAATCCTTCCGCCCATAAAAAAAGCGCCAACCTAATAGGCCGAAGAAGAAAAGAGTGCGAGATGTCGATGACCTGTCAAGTTCGACAATTACTAGGAAGAATTCAACGATAACGTGTGCTATTTGTTGGTGTCAGGGGCATAATAGTCGCACTTGTTCTGGTAGGGGATCTACTTTAAGCGCTACTTACGCTTCTGCTTCGCAAAATATATTTATGAGGTTCCACATATTTGATGGGACGCAGGTATATTTTAACACATTTCTCTTATAAACACAACTTCATTATTGTCTAATATAGTTTTCATTATGTGAAGGAATTTTCTACACATGGCAGAGGCAGAAATGTAACGACCCCTTTTCCCAGTAAAATATTGTCCGCTCTAGGGATTGGGTCGTAGCTCAATATCCTCCCTTCACGGCTTTGTTTGACGAGAACTTCCCAGAAGGTCACCCAACCTGGAATTGCTCTCGCCGAAGCACTTTTAACTTCGGAGTTCTTATGGGATCCGTTGCCAATTGTGCTCCAAAATGCGTTTTACGATCTTGGGAGGGATCTCTTACATATGTTTCATTTCCACATACTTCCTCAAGCGATATGGTATTGTGACGACCCCCTCTTTACGACCCGGGATTTGCCTATACTCGAGTCCGGGATTCGCCTACACTCGGCTTAGGTCCCGAGGTTTGCCCTGCAACCCGAGGTTTGCCTTGCAGTCGTACTCATACGTACACATTCGGGTCATCACAATCACCCCACCTCGGGGGCCCAACGTCCTCGTTGGCCACATTTCTGGTTGGGTACAGGCTCTGATAGCATTTGTAACGACCCATTTTCCCAGTAAGATATTGTCTGCTCTGGGAATTGGGCCGTAGCCTAATATCCTCCCCTCACGGCTTTGTTTGGCGAGAACTTCCTAGAATGTCACCCAACCTGGAATTGCTCTCGCCGAAGCACTTTTAACTTCGGAGTTCTTATAAGATCCGTTGCCAATTGTGCTCCAAAACGCGTCTTACTATCTTGGGAGGGATCTCTTACATATGTTTCATTTCCACATACTTCCCCAAGCGATGTGGTATTGTGACGACCCCCTCTTTACGACCCGGGATTCGCCTATACTCGAGTCCGGGATTCGCCTACACTCGGCTTAGGTCCCGGGTTTGTCCCGCAGTCGTACTCATACGTACACATCCGGATCATCACAAGAAATGTATGACTATTCAAACTATAATTTATGTGTTTATTATACTGTATAATATGTGTATTTATTATAATATGTAATTTAGTGAGATAAAATTGTAAAAAATGGTAGAGTTTCCTTTGTTTAATGACTCTCACATAACAAACTTTAAACAATTTTTGTATATTCAGATCAAAATTTTACAACCAACAATTGGTTCTAGATAATTAAGTATCATTCAAATACAGTCATAAAGTAAAATATAACCATACATCACATAGCATAAACTAAAATACAATAATAATACTCATAACATAAACTAAAGTACAAACATAAAGTAAAATACATAAAATAAAATAAAAAACATAAACTAAACTACGGTGAGACATCGTCGTTATCTTGCTCCATCCAATCCGTGAGGGTTTTCGTCAGCTCTCTCTGTGTGACGGTGAGCTCCTCGACTCTGCCTACAAGGAAATCTAGTCTCTGCTTTATCCTGTCCCACCTACTAGTCGTCTCGGTGACTCAGTTGGCGATCGTAGGGCTTCACAAGGAGCACCTATGACGACAGTGGGTGGTTTGTCAGACCCCCTCGAAATGGTCCTCCTTGTGACATCGATGGACGATTTGGCGGAGGCCGTTCGGTAGGTCCACTTTATGACGGAACAGTTTTTCGTTTAATCGTCAATTTGGGTGTCATTTGAAGGGAATTTGGCAATTTAGGTTGAATTGGGGATTTTGATGATTTATGGCTCGAATTTGTAGAAATTTTTTATGATATTGGGAGGCAAGGATTAGGGATGGAGAAATCTACACGGTAAGGGCGTGAAATGGTTGAATTTTGTGTTGGAATCACGGTTGGAGTCGAGACGAAATTGGATTTTTTTAGCAATGGAGGGTGGCAAGAAGGACCGATTTTTTATATACTGTCGGGGATTGGTCCCCCGTTCTCAGCCCTAATTTTAAAAAGGGGGGAGGGAGGGTCACCACCCCACGTTCTTAAACATTGTTATTGAGAACGAGGTCATTTCGGGGCGGTAACCCCTCGTTCCCAAATACCTCTAAAATAGGGGGCCGTTGGGGGGCGAGGACCCCCTAATTCTCTAATCACGTGCGGTACACATTGAACGAAGGTCCTCGCTGCCCACATCGGTTCCCACCCCCCAATTGACCCCCCGACCCAATACTTATAGTGCCATATAAGCACGAGATAGAACGTAGGGTGATCGGCCCCCCATTCTCGGCGTTAATTTAGAACGGGGTGATCGACCTCTCGTTCTAGGCGTAAATTGTGAACGGGGTGATCGGCTATCCGTTAGTGTTGGATTTGTTACATTTTTTATAGTATAAGGGTTTAGCTGTTAGGATTTTAGTTCAAAGAGTGTTTCAAATTAAACTTAATTTGACATTTAATTTGGTTTTAGCCCAGCTTTAACCTTGCGTTGCAGAAAGTTGAAGTTTCTTTACCATTAATGGTGGAGAAAACCCGTGCGAAAGAAATTCTTATATCATACAGGATTGGTTCGGGATCAAATACATGAAGAACATATAAACATAACTACAACATTTGCTTATCAATCATATTAATTAAACCAAAAGATTTTTTTTATTGAATGAGACGAAGGTTGACACCCAAAGATGCAGTTGAGATTTCAGGAATAAGCATAGATTTGCCATGGATGCCGGACGATGCAGCGAAGACAAGTATGGCAGCGGCAGAGGCTGTGGAAACTAGCGCAGAGTAAAAGAATAGCCTCGACAACGAGGATTTGTTTGCTGTTAGCAGCGCGCAGAGGGAACAGGTGAAAGCGAAGATGACGCAGACGATGAAGCCATGGAATTCTCCGGCGAGTCCTCTGAAAACAAAGTTGGGAATCGGATACCCGTCGCGATCATATTCATGTGGGAGAATAGCGGAAAGCGTTCCAGCGGAGGATGAGATGTACAACACGGCTTCCATGGCCAGAGCTCTGGCATGGGAGTTGCCTATTTTCTTCCATCCCTCAAGCTTCATGGAGTGAAACACAAATCCAGCTACGACCAAGTCTTCGACCTTGTAAACGAATCAACCTACAACCCGATCATTTATATAGATGATTTAAAAAATAGACAAATGCCCACCTCCCAATTGCTTCTTCAGAAACACGACCGACTTAACTTTAGGATTTAATCAAGTTAGTTTATTTTTATTGATAATACTCCCTAATCTCAAACTCTTTCCTCTTTCTTTTCTTGTGGTAATGCACCAACAAAATGACAGATTCAGGAAAACTCCTCAACTATTGCCATGGCAATACGACAACACTCTGCTTTGGCTTCGATCTAAGTTAGAATAACTACGGAGTCATTTATATATATTGTCTTTCTTTTAAATAAAATCTATGGTGAAAACTGAAAACTACTACTCTTTGTTCTTCTTATTTACCTTTCCATGGTCCCGATGGATGGAGGCTTAGTTGTTGTTACGACTCAAATCAAAGGAGATCCAAAACGAAATAGGAAATGACCCGACCCTAAAACAAACTAGGTTGTCCAACCTATAAGATTAACAATTTAAATGTAAGTGGAAGACTTCAATGAAATGAAATCTTAGATAAAGTAAAAATATAAGTTTAAGGTAAATGTGCCAAAATAAAATAGATAAAGTCTATACAAGTCAAATGTCACAAAAAAAGAGTTGACTTAATTCAATAAGGATAAAATTTAAGTTTAACATTTACATTTTTAATTAAAATGAGGGAGCTTGCTAAATATAAAACTGATTATAACCTCATACATATATAAAACAGTACGTACTCTCAAAAACTGGTGATAAAACTTGAAGATTTCGTCAGCAAATGACGAATCTCTCTTCTTTTACAGCGTTCTCTCCCTCCACGTCTCTTATGTCCACCCAAGGGCCAAGTCAAAGGGAGAATACTCCTTTTTTATAATTTTTTATTATAATATTAATATTTGTTTAATTTATATATAAATATATTATAATATATTTTAAATCCTGATTAAGTGGAAAAGCCAACGTTATTTTTTAGACAACTTTGATATACCTATCTACATTTCAATTTTTAGCAACCATTCAAATTTTTTCTTTTCACTAATTTTGATCACTTGACCAAGTAGAGTTTTGGAGATGTGAATAGAGTTGCTGAAGAAGAAAGCTGAAGAAGATTTGCAGAAGAAGATGAAGATGAAGGTGAAGACGAAGCTAAAACTGATAGAAAAGAGCGAAGAAATCTTTTCTGTATATTTTCACTATCGAAAATGATGAAAGGAAAAAGACAGTTAACTAACAATTACATTTGAATTGAACTATATGAATGTTTTGTTAACATCCTCCCTCAAGATCAAGACCGTACGTTGGAGATCTTGAATAAAAAAGCATTAAATGTTGATGGTGGAAGAGGCTTTGTGAGAGCATTAGTTAGTTGATGTTCGGACGGCGTAAATTTGACAAAAATTTTTTTTGTATAACCTTTTCCCGAACAAAATGAAAATCGATTTCCACATGTTAAGATTTAGAGTGTAGAACCGGATTGGAAGCAAGATACGTGGCACTTAGGTTGTCACAGAGAATAAGAGATACCTTGGTGGAGATGATGCTCAATTCCTTTATGAGTGATTGTAACCATAGGATTTTTGCTGCGCCATTAGCTACACTTTGATATTCTGACTCAGTACTAGAGCGAGAGACGACTTTTTTCTTGGATGAGGACCAAGAAATGTGATTCATTCTGAGAAAAACATAGAAACTACTTGTGCTTTTGCGATCATCTGGACAAGAAGCCCAGTTCGCAACTGTATAACATGTCAAGTCATACTTCAGAGATTGCGAGAATGAGATACCTAATGATGAAGTGTCTTTGAGATATCTCAAAATTTGTTTAACTGCTTGCCAGTGAGAGTATGTAGGTGTGTGCATAAATTAAGAGACCTTATTGACAGGAAATGCTATATCTGGCCAGATAAGACAACAATATTGTAGTCCTCCGACTATACTACAAAAGAGACAGTCATCCTATAGAGGAATTCCAGTGTTGCTAGATAGAATGGGTCTACAACCATTGGAGTTGGAACTGGCTTGCAAGAAATCATGTTGGCCATGTGAAGTAACTCAAAAATATATTTAGACTGAGAAAAGTTCATACCCGTAGGAGTTTGAGTCACCGAGATGCCAAGAAAAAAAGATTGGACCGAGGTCTCGGACTCTGAAGTGGGAGTGCGGATAGGTTAAAAGTTGATCCAATAAAAGTGGGGAGTCACCTGTCAGTATAATGTTGTCGACATAAATAAACATAATTATAATTGAGTTATGCATGCGACAAACGAAGAGGGAAGAATCGAACTTTGATGCTGAGATTAGAGCATGGTGTAGCTTAGTGTAACGACCCACGTCCCGAACCACGTACCCCGGCCCAGGCCCGTACACCTGGCACCGAGGCCCCGGCCCAAGCCCGTACACTTGGCACCGAGCCACGTGTCCGGCCACGTGTCCGCTACTCACAGAACTTCCCTCTCCCTGCAGAGGATTTTTTGCCTTCCTCCCCACTCGAACCCAGGACCTCAGGGTTAAGTACCTGGGCTACAAGTGAGGAGTACCACTTGAGCTAGTAGCTCAAGTGGTACTCCTCACTTGTAGCCCAGGTACTTACCCTGAGGTCCTGGGTTCGAGTGGGGAGGAAGGCAAAAAATCCTCTGCAGGGAGAGGGAAGTTCTGTGAGTTGGGCTTCCTAGTGCCAGGTGTACGGGCCTGGGCTGGGGATCCATGCCAGGTGTACGGGCCTGGGCCGGGGTACGTGGTTCGGGACGTGGGTCGTTACAATAAAAGGCGCCTTTTATTGTCAAGCCCCGGCCCAGCCCAGTCATTCCTGGGACCCCTGGAACCGCACCCAGCCCAGGGTCTTAACCCTGAGGTCCTGGGTTCGAGTGGGGGGGAAGGTAAAATTCCTCTGCAGGGAGAGAGAAGTTCTGTAGTAGCGGACACGTGGCCGGACACGTGGCTCGGTGCCAAGTGTACGGGCTTGGGCTGGGGCCTCGGTGCCAGGTGTACGGGCCTGGGCCGGGGTACGTGGTTCGGGACGTGGGTCGTTACAATAAAAGGCGCCTTTTATTGTCAAGCCCCGGCCCAGCCCAGTCATTCCTGGGACCCCTGGAACCGAACCCAGCCCAGGCCCGTACACCTGGCACTGGATCCCCAGCCCAGGCCCGTACACCTGGCACTAGGAAGCCCAACTCACAGAACTTCCCTCTCCCTGCAGAGGATTTTTTGCCTTCCTCCCCACTCGAACCCAGGACCTCAGGGTAAGTACCTTGGCTACAAGTGAGGAGTACCACTTGAGCTACTAGCTCAAGTGGTACTCCTCACTTGTAGCCAAGGTACTTACCCTGAGGTCCTGGGTTCGAGTGGGGAGGAAGGCAAAAAATCCTCTGCAGGGAGAGGGAAGTTCTGTGAGTTGGGCTTCCTAGTGCCAGGTGTACGGGCCTGGGCTGGGGATCCAGTGCCAGGTGTACGGGCCTGGGCTGGGTTCGGTTCCAGGGGTCCCAGGAATGACTGGGCTGGGCCGGGGCTTGACACTTAGTGTACCAAGCCCTTAGAGATTTCTTGAGGCCATATAGCGCTTTGTGTAGTACGCACACTGCCGATGGGTTTGAAGAATTGATGAAACATGGAGGTTGTTGCATGTACACCGTTTCTATCAAATCCCCAAGTAAAAACACATTGTTGATATCAAGCTGCCGAATAGTCTACTTAAAAGAGACAGCTAAGGACAGAATGGTGCGAACTGAAGTGGGTTTAACCACTGGGCTAAATGTCTCATCATAGTCAATACCTTATGTTTGGTTATAGCCTTTTGCCACAAGTCTAGCTTTATACCGAGAAACTGTGTCGTCTGAATTCAGTTTAGTTTTAAAGACCCACTTGCAGCTGATGGTTTTGGCGCCCTTGGGAAGAGGAACTAGTTTCCAAGTATTTGTTTCTTTCAGTGCTGAAATTTCCTCCTTCATAGCCGTTAACCAATGGGTAAATTTCGAGGCTTGTTGAAAAGTCCTGGGTTCATAAGAAGATTCAATGGAGAAGACTTTTGGTTTAAAAATATTATCTTTAGCTTTGGTGCGCATAGGGTGCTCACGTGGTCGGGTGGAAGAGGGGGATAGGTGGGGATGGTCGAAGGTGAGTGGGAAGGGGAAGGTTGGTTAGCGGGGTATGGAGAAGGGGAAGATATAGAAGAGGAATGGGATATAATCGGGGAGGTGGAGTAAGGGAGGAGGTGTTTGGTTTGTGGAAGAGATCATAAAAGTAAATGAGGGAATTTGAAAAGAGAAAGTGGAGTTTGGTGGGGTAGACTGATTTAGCGTTAAAAGGGAAAAGTATTTTCGTCAAATGTGACATGAAGAGAAATGTAAAGTTTATTTGACTTAGGATCTAAGCATAGATTGTCTTTATGATGATAACTGGGTCCTAGAAAAACACATGGTAGAGAACGAAGTTGTAGCTTATGCTGAGTACAGGGTCGTAGGAAAGAGAAATGAAAGATTACGATTAGTTATGCGGTGTCACACAGGATGTTACGTATGACACCGATAATGAATGCAATGACGAACAATATAAATATGCGAAATAAATGAGATAGGAGGTTGTTAACGCAGTTCGGCAACCAGCCTACGTTTGCAGGGCACGCCCAGATATAAAAACATTTCTTTGAGTTCACAAAGTTACAAGACAATCGGACTTATACAAATAAAGACTCCATCTTATCTTTGTCGCCACCTTTAGCTAACTTCCTCAAGAAAACTGTTTTTGCGAGATCCCCTCATCTTTAGAACGACCTCTCCCGAGATTTAGTTAACAACAAGGTGTTGATTCCTCTCGGAACCCGTGTTATGACAAGATCCCCTCGCCCACGATCAAAGTGACAAGCTCCCCTTGTCTAAAAACAGAACTCCTCCCGAGACTGAGTTTTAATAAAGAACAAAGAAATATTGCCTCCTAGGACACCTCCTGAAACACCAGAGTGAAGTCTTTGGACGCAATAGTCAACACACTCAATAAATCGATGCAATCCCTAACATAAGAAGAGTGTGTAAAACAATACAGACCCAAACACAGAAACGTTGGGAGTGAAAGAAAAGCGACGGCACAAGAAACGAATAAAGATTTTCACGCGAAAATCAAAACTCCGTCGTCAACAGCTTTCACAGAAACGAAAGCTTTAAATATCATTAGTAGCTTCCATATCTTCGATTCAGTCAGTTACCAAATTAGCTATAACGTCGCAAGAGTTAAGGAAAACAAATCTTAACAAATTCGGTTGTGTGACACACCGTGTGACACTTTAGGAAAGTATCTCTAACAAATCCGATATTCGCCCAAAAAATTAGGAAATCATCCCATTAATCATTGGAACTCGAAGCCCAGCAGATTTGACTAAATTTTCATCAAAACGACTAACCAAATAAAAGTTTTTCAAAAAGCAAGTGCCGATAGCTTTTTTAATAACTTTCTTATTAAGCTTGTTTCCTTATTTTTCTCTTCAAGAGAATCTTCATGATTGCAATATGTATCCATCCATAAACTGAATATAATATTTCTTGATCACCAAGAAAGAAATTATCAATTTGAAAAATAATGGAATAAAATATTATCTCCATAATAATATATTGCCAAAAAATCAATGCCAACACATATGCAAAATCTTTGCATTTACAAGAAACATAGACATCTGAAAACACGTAGAGAAGCATAATCTGGAAGATAACCTAATAAACATTGAAACGAAGATTTGTAATTTAGGACATGAGTTGGAAGAAAGTTGATTAAAGTAGTGGTTGTGGAAAAAGTGTACGTCCAGAAGTGTTTAGGAACTGAAGAGTGAAAAAATAGAGCAAGACCAACTTCGACAACATGACAATTTTTTTGCTCAACTCGACCATGATTTGGGGTGGGGTATATGGACACGATATACGATAATGGATGCTGAGAGATGAAAACAAAGGAGTAAGAAATTAAAATTCTCCACCCAGTCCGATTGGACGAATTTGATTTTAGATCCAAATTGAGTATGAACTAAATTATAGATGTGCAAAAAGGTATTATGAACTTCGCTTTTTAATTTCAATGGAAAGATCCAATTGAAACGGGTACAGTCATTAACAAATAACACAAAATAACGTGCACCAGTAATAAATGTTATGGGAGATGGACCCCAAACATCAGAATGTATAACATCAAAAGAATAACGAGCATGTGAGTCAGATAGAGGAAAGGGCAAGCGATGAGTTTTACTCATTTGACATGAAACACAAAACTTATGGAAATCAGTTTGATTACATTTCAGATTGCAAGTTTTTAAAACATGCTGCAAAACAGGAACAGACGGATGCCCCAAACGAAAATGCCAGAGTTGAGAATAGGGAGTAACTTGAACTAGCAGCTATGCAGACAGGGACCGAATTGGGCCGGCGACCGAAATATGATAGAAGTCGTCATTGAGGGAACCCCGAAGCAAAGTCCGGTAAGTATCCCGATCCTTGACAAAAAAACAATTGTGATGAAATTTCACAAAGACAGAATTTTATCGGGTCAATTTAGCTATACTGAGCAAATTTTGAGAGATATTCAGAGAATGACTGACATTGTCTAATCTGAGTGGACGAGAAGAAGTGGGAATAACAGTAAAATTGAGTTGAGAAATTGGAAGAGAATTACCATCAGCAGTGATGACTTGGGAACGTCCAGCATATGGTCGAAGCTGGTTGAGGTGGGAAGAGTCTGGCGTGAAATGGATAGGTTGCACCAGAATCAAGGACTCACGGTGCGGCCGGTGCAGAGGTTGATGTTGTGGGTAGGAGGCTGGCAGTCTTAGTGGAAGAAGGGTAGTGTCGGGAGGCAGGGGAGATGACTGAAGGAAAGGTTGGTTTGGAGCTGTCGGGGCAAAGGAGAAATGAGCTTGATGATAGGCTGGTCGGGGTGAGTATTGGGCTTGGGTGCAAGGGCTCGGTATGATAAATTTAACCTATGACAGCACTTCTGGGCCAAGTGGCCAGATTTGTGGCAAATTTGGCACTTAGGCCGGTTTGGACAACAAGACTGTGGTTGAGAAAGAGGAACTATTTCGTGCTGCTGCGGACCAGATGCGAAAGTCGGTCGGAACTAGTTGTTCAGCCGAGGAACCCACTCTTGTCGGAATGAACGCTAAAAGACAGCATTAGCCTGCATTTGGGTTGGCGTCGGAAGAGAAACGACGGGATTCTGTCTTTCCAGGCGAAAGTCATAACTTTGAAGAAGATTGTGTATTTCCTCTAGAGACGGCTAGTCGGGGCAGTTGGTGATGGAGGTAACAAATGAATTGTATTCACTACCTAGGCCGTTCAGAAAATAGATGACTTGGTCCTTGTATGGGAAATGTTCTCCGATGGCCGCCAGAGTGTCATTGTAACGTCCCTAATACCGTACCCAATTTACCCGTACTATTTTTTTTTACACTTATTATAAACTTTAAACCTAACCTGAAGCGGAAATCCAATCGGAATCGAAATCGAAAACCATGTTTTAACCATTTAATAAACTCAAAACAATTTAAATTAAAACCATTTAAAACTAAACAATAAAATTAAAACATTTATCTAATCGACCAAGGATAAAACCGGAAGGCAGAGGCAAAAGAAAAGCAGCGACCAATCGCTGCAAGCGCTGTATTATGCAGCGCCTGATCGCTACACAATGCAGCGACCAGTCGCTGCATATTGCAGCGACCAGTCGCTGTATTGCAGCGACAAGTCTCATCTCTGGAATCCGAGACTCCAGAGACACTTCTCCAATTTCAACAGTTTCATAAAAATGCTCTCTGGAATTCGAAATTCCAGAGAGCAAAACACCAAATCTCTTTCACCTTCCCTGCACACCACACACCTAAAATTTCAACACTTCAAACTCCTTTTAAACACGACCAATTTTCCTAAAAATGAACTGCGTGGATATGTTTAAAAATTGACTAATCCACCTGTTTTAAATCCAGAATCGTTCCGATGAAACCTTTACAAAAACACGGTTTATAAACCAGATTCATAAAAACATTTAAAACCTATCAAAACGTGAACCTATCATCTAGCCAGATCCAAGCATCCTAATATGTTTATCTATACATTCGTATCATCCATTAAATCCCCCAAAATACTTACACAGACGTCCCCACGGGTCAAAACGCACCGACTGCTCAGCACACTCCCACGGGCCATTCTTAGTCAACTGCATCATACGTCAGGAGGAGGAACGTCGTCCTCACCTGGCTCGATGTCACCTAAAACGTCACCTACACCATACAGACATCTATGAGATAATGAAATCTCAGTAAGCTTCGTAAATGCAGATGCATGCGTGCGTATGCCATTCGGAAAAACATGCAGATTTCAGATTCAGATACAGATACAGATACAGATACAGTTTCAGATTCATTCATTTCATTTTATTACGTCGCAGACAGATTGTTACCGAGATATCAGCCCTCTAAATGGAAAGGATACATTCCGCGGTCGAACTACCACTTTCCACCTAGAGGAGGGGGGTACATGCTCACAAACCCTACAGCCATACCTGAGCCCCACCTCGCGTAACCAGATACAGATTACGTAGATTAATTACAGAGGTTTGTTTCTTTTCTTAAAAAACACGTGCGGAAATTCATTTTCATGACATTTGAAATACGTGATGCATGAACAGTTAATAAGCAGAAAGTAAGCAATCAACATACATACCATCAAGACAAATAAACAAAACCTATAGACAACTAACCTAACTACCCAACCAACACGTATAAACAAACAACACTCCAATGATCCTCGACGCGACATCGACGTACGGTGTAGGCCAATCGGCAAGAGTAAGTCACGAGAACTTACCTTGAGCGCGCTGAACTTCGAGCTCTGACCACGAGAGTCGTTCACCTAAGGCAAAACACGACATTCGCCGTTAAAACCAAATTAAGCTATTGAACGTCCAAATTAACAAAACCTTAACTAAAGATATTTCTTAAAGCTTTAATCCAATTTATCGAGCTATTTTATCGAGCAATACACGCTCGGCAACTCAAATCCCAAATTACGAGTTTTCCTCTAAATCTCAAAATTTCACGAAATCGAACATTTTCACAAATTAATCTAGTTTCGTCCAATAACGTCCATTACGTTCTACACATTCATAATCTACGATAACCTATTGATTTCGAACCCTAAATCTCGATTTTTACGAAAACCTAATCGAAAACCTAATTGTTCAAACTCCGTAAAACTTGAAATAAACGTTCTAAGAACGTAGATTCATACCTAGGGTAGCGAGAGGAGGAGAAATCGTAAAGAAAACGGAACAAACGGAGGTCGGATCGGAGGTCGGAAAGTGGAATCGTCGGCGGGCAGAGAGTGAGAAGCTCTCTGGTTCGTGAACTCCAGAGAAGAAAAAGAGAAAGTGAGGGAGAGAAGAGGGAATTGTTATTTTTATAAATTTTGGTTTTGCGAATTACCATTTTGCCCTTAGCACTTAATTCTATTTGTTTCGTCATTCGTTTCGTTAATCGGTTAAAGATTCGACTTCTCCAAATTTCCTTATTTTGCCAATAGCCCCTATTCATTATTCAGGTTCTATTAAAACTGTCCGTTCGCAAAACGGACCTCGTTTACTATTTTTACTAAAACGTCCTTTACATTACGATAAAGGTAATTACTCGGAATACAGTGTTATTACTCCGAAAATTCTCCAAAATTCTCTAAAATCCCTATTAATCGTTAAAATCGTAATGACGCTTTCCGTTTGCGAACTGACTTGATCTGACATATTTACGAAAATGCCAACATATATAATAAAATATTAATATAATATATTAAATCCAAAATCCGTACAAGCCGGATATTACAGTCATGGTGGTCATCTTCTGGATATAATTCATGGCAGAAAGGCCATCTTTTGATAAGGAGTGAAAAGATAAGGAGTGAAGGCGACTTCAGAGATCGATGATTCTAGCGTGGGATGAAGAAGCATACATGCAAGCAAGGGCCGACCAGACCTCACTGGCTATAGTAAAGGAGACGATTTGCTTGAGAAGGTCTTCAGGCAGAGAAGCAAAAATCTAGCTCATAATGAGCCGATTGTATTGCTATCAATAGATGAAATCCAAATTGATCTGAGACGAGAGGGAATCGAGGAATTGGGGCGGGGATGGACATGAGCTGTCCAGGAGATGGTCAATACCATTAGCAATAATGATATTCAGGAGTTGGGTCTTCTATACCGGGTAGTTATTGTTGTCTAACTTGATTGTGAGAGTCTAGTTTGCAGAGAGAAATGAAGGCATGGTTGAAGACAGAGACGATGTTGGGGAGGAGGAAATCATAAAGCTTGAAGATGTCATCTCTTTGACGCTGATACCAAGTATAGTTTTGAAGATGTGAATAGAGTTATTGAAGAAGAAAACAAAGGAAGATTTGTAGAAGAAGGTGAAGATGAAGGTGAAGACGAAGCTGAAACTGACGGCAAAGGAAGAGAGAGGAAATCTTTTTTGTATATTTATCATTGTCGAAAAACACACTTTACATATAATACATTGCAGTAAACAAATGATGAAAGGAAAAGACAGTTAACTAACACCTATATTTGAACTGAACTACATAAATCTTCTGTTAACAGACCAAAATTTATGCATTTAACAAGGTGATTATTAAGAAAAATTAAAACCGGTCTTGATATAATTATACTTCGCAAAATTCGAAAAAAATTACTGAGAGTTTATTTATGTGTAAATTTCAAAAATCGGCTTGGATTTTGGTCAAATATGAAAAAAAAAAGCTTAAATTATTTTTTTGAGCAGAAAAAAACTCAAACTATCAAAGACCTATATAAAAAAAAAGGCATACCATTTTAAACGTAGAGCGGTTGACCGCATCCCCCAGTGCGGTCGACCGTGTCTCAACGTGTAACGACCCGTACGTCATTACAAAACTTGACATAAACTTTTTCTGTAACACCCGGCATTTTTGTCATGTAAATATTCCTTAAATTATTCAACGAAATTAATGGGAATATTTATACAATGTGTATTTTATTAGTTGCTAATGTTTCCAATCGAACATGTGTGATTCATAAAATCAATTTGTGAAAACTAAATTGGTTAAAAACCAATGGCAGGGTAAATGGGGAAGAATTTAAGGTTGGTGGGAGGAAACCAATGGTTGAGTGACACGTGGCAGCTTGTTGAAGAAGCTAAATTCTTCCTCCTACGTGAAACCCTCACTTCTCATCTGTTTCTTTCCACTGCTCTCTATTCTTCTTGTCCAGGCGATTGTGACAAAGTATCAACACTTTGTTTTCTCCTTTTTCTTCTGTTCCCTTCAGTAAAAAGGTAAGCGTCTACTCATGCTAACAAATTTGGACAAGTAAAAGTATGAGTTTGCTGAAGTTTTAGGTTAAGTTATTTTGGAGAAAACTCTCAATTTTTGTATGGAAACACATTCGTTGTTTCCTACAAGTCTGAATGGGGTTAACTGCATAATCTTTCAAGTTATTAGTTAACATTTGCAGCATTGTTTATTTCTCTACGTGCATGTTACAGATCTGTGCATTTCCGCGACTTTCCAGCTAATTGCATCGCGGATAACAGGTAAGTTCATAACCGTAGGTTGACCCCTAAGGCCCTACATCACGGAGGTACTAGGTTATCTGTTCTGTCGGGTTGTTTTGGGTAGAAACGTTATAGTTTATGTTCTGAGTTGTCTGTGTTCTGCTTCACAGTATGTTCTGTTATTTCTGTCGTCTGCTATTGTAAGTTCAGGCACTGAAAATGTTCATGCATACACGTTTTCACCGAAAGTTCATGCAAAACCGATTTCTGTACACTGTTTGAAACTAAACAAGATAAAACCTGACTGAAATGTATCGGTTAAGTGTGGGACGGGGACTGGCCCCCAGATCTGTTTCTGTACTGTACCGTATAACTGTTTGTGCCTGATAGTGCACCCACTGTTCGCCAGTTTCCCTATAAGCCCTACTTATACCCCTCTGCCACTGAAATGTAATGTACTGTACTGTCACTAAATTTCTGAAAACCGCATGCATAGCATATGCATCACTGCATTTTATATGTTCTTACTGAGCTTTAGGCTCATAGATGAACTCTCTGATGTATGTACTGAACCCGAAAATGAGGACTTTGTGCCTCAATCATATGAATAGGTGGCTGGTGGTTCGAGCTCTCGGGTTGGTTGTGGCTGTCAGACAAATTCCCGACTGAGAGAGTGAAATTCTAAACTATGTTCTGTTTATGTATTTAAAACTTCTGTTTTGGAAATTCTGCAAATATATGTTAGGTTCTGTACTGAACCTCAGATTTTAAAACAATGCACAGATTTTGATGTCTAAGTTTTAAAAACTACTGTATTTGACAGTTGAATTTATGTTCTGAATGTTCTTGTGACAGCCCGAGACCGGAACGCCAATCGGAGTCCGAGAACCAAGCCGTCACTCAGGGACAGTCGACGGAAAACAGAGACTATTTTTTTTTTTAAATACAGGGAATAGAACATTAGAGACAGTCTGAACGTTTTCGAAACCTTAAAACTTCACACACACAGAGAGAATTCTCTGGAGTGGAAAGTGAAACAGGAAGTAGTTGGAATCAAAATGGCAGAGTGAATGACAGGGTCAAGCAGAAAACAGAAGTGAACGGTGAAGTATATAAAAAAAGAATATGGAATGAAACTGGAAAAACGCAAGCGGAAGACTTGGTTTGTCAAAAGCATAATACTGTTGGGCGGTAGATGAAATTAAACCGGAATGATGCTCTGAAATCGGAAGATGTAAACAGTGGATGATGTCATCGGAAGAGGAGATGACGTCTGACGGAAGATGCAGGCAGCAAGTGGAATCGGATGATGTAAACAGTGGGTGACGTCATCGGAAGAGGAGATGACGTCAGACGGAAGACGCAAGCAGCAGATGGAATCAGAGGATGTGAACAGTGGGTGACGTCATCGGAAAATGAGATGACGTCAAACGGAAGACGCAGGCAGCAAGTGGAATCAGATGATGTAAACAGTGGGTGACGTCATCGGAAGAGGAGATGACGTCAGACGGAAGACGCAGGCAGCAGATGGAATCGGAGGAGGTGATGACGTCAGCCGGAAAATGGATGACGTCAGCTGGAAGATACAGGCGTTAAACGAAATCGGTAGAAGAAAAACCTATGGCAGAACCACTGTTTGGCGGTAGATGGGAATAAGACAAAATGTGAACAGTATCAATCGGTAGACATAGTTTCAAAGGCAAAATTTACAACTTTTGACAAGAAGACACACAGACGGAAAACATAAAAACAGAAGACGTAAACGTCTCAGATTCTCAAACCACTTCAAAACATGGTTCTCGAGCACAACAGAAGGCATAACAGAAACTTAAGAATAATCACACTGCATAGATAGCTCAAAAATGAACCAGAGACCATCCGTGCATAGACTGACAGAAAATATTCCAAACCATTTCAGAATACTTCAGAACATAATTCAACTGTCTAATACTGCACAAACAGAAGGCATGGAAGTAGTAGACCTTCAATACCCGATTCTAAACAAGGTTGTAGAACATACTTTACAATTGACAGATTCAAAGAAACAGACTGTATGGATAGTTCCAAAACAAGAAGTCATCCATGCACAAACTAATAGAAAATATTCCCAAACAATTCCAGAACATTCAGAACATGAATTCAATTGTCAAATACAGTAGTTTTTAAAACTTAGACATCAAAATCTGTGCATTGTTTTAAAAATTTGAGGATCAATACAGAACCTAATATATATTTGCAGAATTTCCAAAACAGAAGTTTTAAATACATAAACAGAACATAGTTTAGAATTTAACTCTCTCAGTCGGGAATTTGTCTGACAGCCACAACCAACCCGAGAGCTCAATCCACCAGCCACCTATTCATTAGACTGAGGCACAAAGTCCTCATTTTCGGGTTCAGTACCTACATCAAGGAGTTCACCTATGAGTCTAAAACTCAGTAAGAACATATAAAATGCAGTGATGCATATGCTATGCATGCGGTTTTCAGAAATTCAGTGACAGTACAGTACATTACGTTTCAGTGGTAGTGGGGTATAAGTGGGGCTTATAGGAGAACTGGCGAATAGTGGGTGCACTATCAGGCACAAACAGTTATACGGTACAGTACATAAATAGATCTGGGGGTCAGTCCCCGTCCCACACTTAACCGATACATTTCAGTCAGATTTTATCTTGTTTAGTTTCAAACAGTGTACAGAAATCGGTTTTGCATGAACTTTCGGTGAAAACGTGTATGCATGAACATTTCAGTGCCTGAACTTACAATTGCAGACAACAAAAATAACAGAACATACTGTGAAGCAGAACACAGACAACTCAGAACATAAACTATAACGTTTCTACCCAAAACAACCCGACAGGAATGAAACACCTAGTACCTCTGTGATGTAGGGCCTTAAGGGCCAACCTAAGGTTATGAACTTACCTGTTATCCGCGATGCAGTTAGCTGGAAAGTCTCGAAAATGCACAGATCTGTAACATGCACGTAGAGAAATAAACAATACTGCAAATGTTAACTAATAACTTGGAAGATTATGCAGTTAACCCCATTCAGATTTGTAGAAAACAACGAATGTGTTTCCATACAAAAACCGAGAGTTTTCTCCAAAATAACTTAACCTAAAAACTTCAGCAAACTCATACTTTTACTTGTCCAAATTTGTTAGCATGAGTAAACGCTTATCTTTTTGCTGAAGGGAACAGAAGAAACAGGAGAAAACAAGTGTTGATACTTTGTCACAATCGCCTGGACAAGAAGAATAAAGAGCAGTGGAAGGAAACAGATGAGAAGTGAGGGTTTCACGTAGGAGGAAGAACTTAGCTTCTTCAACAAGCTGCCACGTGTCACTCAACCTATTGGTTTCCTCCCACCAACCTTAAATTCTTCCCCATTTACCCTGCCATTGGTTTTTAACCAATTTAGTTTATACAAATTGATTTTATGAATCACACATGTTCGATTGGAAACATTAGCAATTATTATAAAAAAAAAATACACATTTCATAAATATTCCCATTAATCTCGTTGAATAATTTAAGGAATATTTACATGGTAAAAATGCCGGGTGTTACAGTTCTAGAATTGTTTGGGGATATTTTCTGTTAGTTTGTGCATGGATGACTTCTGGTTTTGGAACTATCCATGCAGTCTGTTTCTTTGAATCTGTCAATTGTAAAGTATGTTCTACAACCTTGTTTAGAATTGGGTATTGAAGGTCTACAACTTCCATGCCTTCTGTTAGTGCTGTATTAGACAGTTGAATTATGTTCTGAAATATTCTGAAATGGTTTGGAATATTTTCTGTTTGTCTATGCATTGATGGTCTCTGGTTTTTGAGCTATCTATGCAGTGTGATTATTCTTAAGTTTCTGTTATGCCTTTTGTTGTGCTCGAGAACCATGTTTTGAAGTGGTTTAAGAATCTGAGACATTTATGTCTTCTGTTTTTATGCTCTCTGTCTGTGTGTCTTCCTGTCAAAAGTTGTAAAATTTTGCCTTTGAAACTATGTTTACCGATTGATATTGTTCATATTTTGTCTTATTCATATCCACCGCCAAACAGTGTTTCTGCCTTAGGCTTTCTTCTGCCGATTACGTTTAATGTCTGTATCTTCCGGTTGACGTCATCCATCTTCCGGCTGACGTCATCACCTCATCCGAGTCCTCCTCTGCCTGCACTTTCGTCTGACGCATCTCCTCTTCCGTGAACGTCACCCACTTGTTTACATCCCGATTCCATCTGACTGTCTGTATCTTCCGGCTGACGTCATCCATCTTCCGGCTGACGTCATCCCCTCATCCGATTTCATCTGCTGCGGATCTTCCGACTGACTTCATCTCTGCTTCTACCTTCAAAACTACATCATCCGATAGATTTTTGCCCGCCGTCTTCTGCGCTATGTCTTCGCATTGATTTCTGTTTCTACTGCCATTTTACTGGTATTCATATTCTTTTTACATCCTTCCTCACTCTTCAGTTTCTCCTTGCCCGATTTCTAATTCCAAAGTTTAGTGACGTCATCCATCTTCCGGCTGACGTCATCCATCTTCCGGCTGACGTCATCCATCTTCCGGCTGACGTCATCCATCTTCCGGCTGACGTCATCCATCTTCCGGCTGACGTCATCCATCTTCCGGCTGACGTCATCCATCTTCCGGCTGACGTCATCCATCTTCCGGCTGACGTCATCCATCTTCCGGCTGACGTCATCCATCTTCCGGCTGACGTCATCCATCTTCCGGCTGACGTCATCCATCTTCCGGCTGACGTCATCCATCTTCCGGCTGACGTCATCCATCTTCCGGCTGACGTCATCCATCTTCCGGCTGACGTCATCCATCTTCCGGCTGACGTCATCCATCTTCCGGCTGACGTCATCCATCTTCCGGCTGACGTCATCCATCTTCCGGCTGACGTCATCCATCTTCCGGCTGACGTCATCCATCTTCCGGCTGACGTCATCCATCTTCCGGCTGACGTCATCCATCTTCCGGCTGACGTCATCCATCTTCCGGCTGACGTCATCCATCTTCCGGCTGACGTCATCCATCTTCCGGCTGACGTCATCCATCTTCCGGCTGACGTCATCCATCTTCCGGCTGACGTCATCCATCTTCCGGCTGACGTCATCCATCTTCCGGCTGACGTCATCCATCTTCCGGCTGACGTCATCCATCTTCCGGCTGACGTCATCCATCTTCCGGCTGACGTCATCCATCTTCCGGCTGACGTCATCCATCTTCCGGCTGACGTCATCCATCTTCCGGCTGACGTCATCCATCTTCCGGCTGACGTCATCCATCTTCCGGCTGACGTCATCCATCTTCCGGCTGACGTCATCCATCTTCCGGCTGACGTCATCCATCTTCCGGCTGACGTCATCCATCTTCCGGCTGACGTCATCCATCTTCCGGCTGACGTCATCCATCTTCCGGCTGACGTCATCCATCTTCCGGCTGACGTCATCCATCTTCCGGCTGACGTCATCCATCTTCCGGCTGACGTCATCCATCTTCCGGCTGACGTCATCCATCTTCCGGCTGACGTCATCCATCTTCCGGCTGACGTCATCCATCTTCCGGCTGACGTCATCCATCTTCCGGCTGACGTCATCCATCTTCCGGCTGACGTCATCCATCTTCCGGCTGACGTCATCCATCTTCCGGCTGACGTCATCCATCTTCCGGCTGACGTCATCCATCTTCCGGCTGACGTCATCCATCTTCCGGCTGACGTCATCCATCTTCCGGCTGACGTCATCCATCTTCCGGCTGACGTCATCCATCTTCCGGCTGACGTCATCCATCTTCCGGCTGACGTCATCCATCTTCCGGCTGACGTCATCCATCTTCCGGCTGACGTCATCCATCTTCCGGCTGACGTCATCCATCTTCCGGCTGACGTCATCCATCTTCCGGCTGACGTCATCCATCTTCCGGCTGACGTCATCCATCTTCCGGCTGACGTCATCCATCTTCCGGCTGACGTCATCCATCTTCCGGCTGACGTCATATTTTACCATGTCTTCGATTGTAAGTATTCTGACTCCCTTCTGCCATGCATTCCTGCAATCCGATTTCAATAGGGTTTCTACCTTCTGTTTTCTGTTTTCACGTCTTCCAACCTTCAGTTCCCGTAAGGGTTTTCTTCCTGTGTGTAATGTTCTAAATGTCAAAAAAAAAATAGTCATCGTTTACTGTTTTCCGTTAACCGTCCTGAGTGATGGCTTGGCTCTCAGATCCTGCTGATCGGGATCTGGATTCGGGCTGTCACATTTTCTTTCTTTAAAACATATAATTGGCTTTCAACCTCTCTTGAAATAAATAGAAAAACATCATTAAAGTATGTTTGGATAAGAATAGTTAAAACTTAAGATTTTATGATTATTATATATTTTTTTTACTTGCACTGTTCATGTGAACAGTGCCCGCGATTGACACTGTTCAATCGCCCCTATGAGGGGCGGTTCCCCAACTTGGCAGAGGGATAGGCAATACATCGCCCCTCCTCGGCGTTGCACCATCTTCATCTTCTTCTTTTTAAAACCTACAAACACTTCCCCGATAGAGGGAAGGGCGATACATCGCCCTCCTGGGCGTTGCACCCTCTTCCTCTTCTCCTTTTTAAAACCTACAAACATTTCACTAAATCTCATCAAAACGTTCCACCCTACTTTCATAACCTATAATCCACTTGAAAACCTTTCAAAACATACATCCTTTTATCCAAAACATAACTTCCATCTTAAGATTCGTAAAACCGAGTAGAAAATAGATAGCAGAAACTTAAAACTTGTGAAAAACCCATATTTTCAAAACACATATTTCCCAAGCAATTTCAGTATTTGTCAAATTATAAAATTGTTTTCTACTTAACTTTCACCTTCATAAATGCAGACCTAATTACTTGGAGCATCACCCACGTGGTCAAAATCACCTTGCCAGCCACAAACTCCCACCATGAGCACCATCCATAACCGAACCTATACATCGTCTTGAGGTTTGACATCCTCACCTTTTACTTCGTCACTTACATTACATGATTCATACTACAAGTCTAACGCTTAGTAAGAGGTGCACAATGTAAATGAATAAACGTGCATGCATGATACTTAAAACCTGTTCTCTTTTTACATCACATTTAGTTCACTTGATATATGTTAAGGGGGATTTACGTAGGAGTTGGCACATAACATAGCATGTTTAACAAGGCCACCGTAATGGATATACATAACAGGGCCACCGAAGTGGATATACATAAGTCATACTCGACCACGACCCACAACTTAACTTTACATATATTACATATTCTTTACTTGGTTACATACGAAAACATGCAATTAAAACATTTTCCATGCATTTGCTAAAACATGATGCATGCCACATGACTCGTGCATTCAATAATAAGAACCCGACATTAAATCTAAAATTTTCAACATATCAATTACGAAATTTAAATTTATAACATGAAAATTTGGTTGTTACACAGCGGGGGATGTTCACACTGCTGGCGGAGGGTGTTCACCCTCCGTTCACCCTCCATTCACCCTCTATTTTCAATTTACAAATTAATTTTAAAAAAATACAAAATAATATTCAATTTAATTGAAATTTTTACTATATTTTTCACCACATCATGGGAAGATAAGCTAGAAAGTTTCGTGATTTTCTAACACTTGTACGATTTATTGTAATTTTATTTAATTATTTTATAAAACAATTATAATAAATCATATAAGAGTTAGAAAATTACAAAAATTTCTAGATTATCTTCTCATGATTTGTGAACATGTGATAAATATTTTAGGTAAATTGAATGTTATTTGATATTTTTTTAAATTAATCTCAGTTCATTCTTCATAGTACATACTCAATTTATGACATTCAATTTTAAAAAAATTAAAAAAATATCACGAAACTTTCCAGTTTATCTTCTTATGATATGGTGAACATGTGTTAAATATTTCACTTAAATTTAATGTCATTTGATATTTTTTTTAAAATTATTTTGTCAAATACCAGATTAACTTTAATGTCGTAAATTGAGTATGCACTATGAAGAAGAGACTGAGATTAATTTTAAAAAATATTCAGATAACATTAAATTTAAGTGAAATATTTACCACATATTCACCACATCATGTGAAGATAATATGAAATGTTCTGTGATTTTCTAACTCTAGATATGATTTATTATAATTGTTTTATAAAATAATTAATTAAAATTATAATAAATCGTACAAGTGTTAGAAAATTACAAAACTTTTCAACTTATCTTCCCATGATGTAGTGAATATGTGGTAAAAATTTCAATTAAATTAAATATCAATTTATATTTATTTTTAAATTAATTTGTAAATTAAAAATAGAGGGTAAATGGAGGGTGAACACGCCCCGCCAGGAGGATGAACACCCCCCGCTGAGACACGTTCGACCGCGCTAGGGGATGCGGTTGACTGCTCTACGTTTAAAATGATATTCGGGCGGGAGGGCGGGCGTTGGCGGTTGACAATAAAATCTTTTTTTGAGGGGGGAGGGGGTTTGCGGTTGACCATGAAACCTTTTTTTTTTTATATAAGTTTTTGATGGTTTGAATTTTTTTCTGCTCAAACAAATATTTTGGAGCCTTATTTTCATCTTTGGCAAAGTCCAAGACCATTTTTGGAATTTATCCTTTATTTATTTATTTCACAGAACTAATATATTATTAGCTGTTTTCCGAAAGAACACACTATGATATTTGGTCTCTGGTGCTTTTGCAGAAAAGTAGTGAACAAGATGAATGTTTTTACACTTGTTTTTATATGTATATTTTCTATCCACCCTTCCATCTTTGCTTCGATGGTTACGACACCGCGGGATGATGCGTTGGAGACGAAACTTCTAGGAAACCCCTCGACTATTCCCATGACAATGAGGTGAATTCCTTTTGAGCTATGCCGATGTTCACCTTCCAAGTTCCAAGTCTGCTTTTGCGACCTCCATCCTCGCTTAAGAGTCGTTAGCTGTTATAAATATGTTTGACGAAGTGACTCCGGCCAGAAAGCTTTCGCTTCTCGATCTCTTTTTCTCCCTCCGTCTTCGAAAAATCGTTGGCCAAACTACTATTCTTTGTTCTTGTGCTGTACCTTTTCATTGCCCCGATACACGGAGGTCAAGTTGCAAACCCCACGGCGTTTTCGTTTCGAGTTCAATCTGCGAAACCGGCGCGAGGTTTCTTTCTGATACAGGTGGCCTCCAACAGCTCAAAACGACGCGTTTTGATGTCGGTGGAGGTTGGAAGTGATGGAGAAGAAAGGATTATAGTGCAGCATCTTGAATATGGTGCCAATGTTTGCCCATCTGCTCCTCGTCCTGTGGAAGAAACAGTCATTGACATAGATCCACCTCATTTTCAAACGGCCTCGTCAAGTCCCTATGTCGAAGAAGGACGCAAGAACAGTAGCCTGAAGGTTGACGGCGTAGATTCCCGTCTCAGGGGTCATCCCAGAGGGGGACCCGGTGGGGGAGGAGGAGGACCCGGTGGCGGGGGAGGAGGTCCAGGAGGGGGAGGTCCCGATGGTGACAGCGATAGCGACAGCTTAAGCAGCGGTCGGAACAAAAGAAGTGGAGATGGACTAAGTCTGAAAAAAATTCACGCGGCGTTGAAGAAGCTTGCGAAAATCTCCATTTTCATCTCTGCTCAGACTGGAACGACGTTGCTATTCGTTGCCGGCGGTACCCTTAAATCCATGAAGTTTTCCATCGTTGCAATCATTGTGTGCAGTTACCTTTTCTGCATGTTCTCGTTCGTGGTAAGAGAAAGCAAGCCGCTGATGGGGGCGATCATATCAGCTGTCGGATCGTTGTTCGCTGCTTTGGGGTTTCTGCTGACCATGTGCTTAATCATACCCCCGGAATTCATTTGGGTTTTCGTTATCTCTGCCATTCTCCTCTTCTTCTCCCTGTCTGTCCTCTCTGTCTGTTAAAATTGCATTCATCTTGTCTTCCCAGCCTTGTTTCTCCAGGTTCTGCTCTTGGTAATTCCACCCAAAGTTTAGGTTTTTTTCACCTCCAATTTTTGTTTCGTAAATTTCAATGATTTTGATGTAACGCAATGCTTGTATCTGATATCAATCGTAGGATAATAATAACCCAATCAAACCATATTAATATAAACGATCTCAATGATAGTATATGTAATTTCTTTCGCTATAGATTAGAATGGGAAGACTTCTGGGTCCCACCTGTTTGACTACGTAATTATTGGTTATGAATGGTTGACATTATCTTTCGATGATCTAATTCTATGTTCTATACCATAGAATAAAATCTTGCACTTACAACAATAATTAAAGAGAAGGGTTAAAATCAATTTAATGTAATTCGAAATAACACTAAAACTAAAAAATTTAATAAATAAAACCTTAGACTATCTAAAATGTATAAAATCAAATCGTAACGGGGCCCAATCACCCCGTTCTCAATTTATGCCGAGATCGGGAGGCCGATCTAAATTGAACGGCTCCCCCCGATCCGTCCAATGCTTATGTGACATTGGATATATTGGGTCGAAGGGTCAATGTGGGATGGAAACACCCCCCCCCCCCCTCCTCCGATTCAACGTGCACTGCACGTGATTCGAGACTTAGGAGACACTGTGTAACACCCGAGGATTTCCTGTAACACACGTATGCCTAGAATATACGGTTATGAGGGTTTATTGTTAAAGGATAAAAGGATTGGAATTAAGTCATGCAAGCAAAAGAAGAGAAATGGTTTGACAATTCAAACCAAACCATTTTGAAAAGTCAAACTTCCAAAGAGAGAGTTGAATAGTCAAACAACCAATAGGAAATTTTTGTAAAGAAAATAATTGAATAAAAAGGGGAGAAATTAAAGTGAATCACGTTGGAGGTTATTAAAGAGAAAGAGAAGAAAGAAAGGTGGTTGACAATTCAAACCAAACCATTTTGAAAAGTCAAAAGTTTTGATAACCAATAGAAATTTAACAAATTATGAAATAAATGAATGAAAAGTGGGGATAAAAGAAGTCAATCACGTTAGAAGATTGAGGGAGAAAGGGTGAGGATGATTTTGGAATTTTAAAGAAATTTGTGGTGAGAATTAAAAAGTGAAAAGAAATTTTGTTAAAAAGACAAAATTTAGAAAAATTAATCCATCTTCTCCCCTTTCTTCCTCTCCACGAACCAGCAGAGTGTGGCGCCTCCCTCCTTCTCCTTTCCATAATTTTTCAAGGTTTAAGGTGAGTTTTGGTTGGGGTTTTTAGTTTTATACACTTAGGGGTTGTTTTTAGTGGTTTTTGGATAGTTTTGGTAAAGATTGCATAGGGTTTGAAAACCCTAAATGGTGAAGTCCGAATTTTGGGGTTTAATGGTGGTTTTCTTCCTTAATTTCATGATTAAGAGGTTAGATGAATTGGTTTAGGTGATTTATGGAGTTAGATGAAGAATTTGGAAGGAGTTTGGAAAAAATTGGATTTTTCATTTAAGGTGGCCGATTCTGTTGGCTGGATTTTCGGATTGGCCATTGTGTTTATTTGGTTAAATTGAGTGTTTCAATGATAGTAGACGTGTAGAGGTTTTCGAATTGGGATGGCATGTCGAAATCCGTTGAAAAACGAGAAAGTTATGACCGTTTGAAGTTAGACAGTCAATTTTGGGGTAAAAAAATTAGGTTTTGTGTTTTGAGAGTGAATGTGCATTAAGTATTGTTTAGTTTTAGTTAGAAAATCACTTAGACTTTATTGGCGACTTATCAAGCTAAATTTTGGTGATTTTAGGTCGTCGAACGAGTAAATTGACAGGGTTAAGTGAGCAAATGGAAGCCGAGCATTCAGGTAAGTAGTGGACGTGTGTTTGTTGCCTTCGGGCCTACACCACAGAACGGTAGGATTTATTGTTTGATAGTGTATTGTTAGTGTTTGAGTATTGTTTGATGAATTGCTGGGTTGTTATTGTTAGTGTTTGAGATTGTTTGCTTGTTTGGTTGCTTTGTTCTGATTTGGTTGCTTGAATATTTGGTTAAGTATGGTTTTAAATGTTTTGTTTGGTTAAGCATGGTTTTAAATGTTTGGTTGTGGTTAAGCATGGTTTTAAATGTTTGGTTGTGGTTAAGCATGGTTTTGAAATGTGAGTATGATATGGATTGAAAGTGGTCTGTTGGCGGTGGTTCCTCGTCGCGAAGTAGTGTCTGAAATATGACAAGCTTCGGGAGGTTTCACAAAAGATATGCAGTGGGTCCTCGTCGCGAAGTAGTGTCTGAAATATGGCAAGCTTCGGGAGGTTTCTGCAAAAGATATGCAGTGGTTCCTCGTCGCGAAGTAGTGTCTGAAATATGGCAAGCTTCGGGAGGTTTCCGCAAAAGATATGCAGTGGTTCCTCGTCGCGAAGTAGTGTCTGAAATATGGCAAGCTTCGGGAGGTTTCCACAAAAGATATGCAGTGGTTCCTCGTCGCGAAGTAGTGTCTGAAATATGACAAACTTCGGGAGGTTCTGCAAGAGGCACCTGACTGAGTATACGTAAGATGTTGTGAGTGGATTTGCTACGAAAGATGTTGGGGGTGGAACAGCATGTGTTAGGATTGTGTGAGAGTTGTGTGTGCATAGTGTATGTTTGTACTTGTTGTCCTCTACTTGCTAAGCGTAAGCTTACGTGTGTGTGCGTGTTCTGTGGTGTAGGTAACGACGCGGTTACAGGTGAGCTAAGTGAGTGAGCCAGGACTTTGGAGCAGTAGGAGATGCACGGGGCGTGCCGGTGCGAAGCAGTTGTCGGGGAGTCTCGACCATGGTCTCCGGGATGTATGTGGGATTTGTATTTGGTTAAATTTAGTTAGATTTCGGGGTGTGGGTTGTAGTTGAAATTTTTAATATGTGTGGTTGATTTTGTGAGAGTTGTTTAGTGTAAATATTGGTGGAGATGTTTTGGTTAGTTTTGGGAAAATTGATGTGTGAATATAGGAGTGTTTGATTTTGGAGAATTGGGGTTGAATTGTGGTTTTAAATGTGTTTGTTTTACAGGTTTTTGGATTATAAACTTTTAGCCGTTATATTGTCGGGTTTTGGTTTTAAAATAAACAACGTCGGGTTTACTTTCCCTATTTTTTTTTAAATTCTATTTATACTATGTTTTGACCCGACATTTTCTGAAGTATTTTAAACGTAGTGTACGCACGTTTCCCAACATTTTCTGAGGGTTCGAAAAACCCTGAAAATCGAATTGAAAATTTATCAAAAATTATTTTAAACATCGTTTTCAACAAAGGATTAGTTAGCAAAGTAGCGCACCGAGCCGGGGCGGGTTCGGGGGCGTTACACACTGTCTTGGATCGGCCCCCCGTTCTCTATCTCTTCCTTTTCAAAGTTCTCGAGAACGGGGGTCACCCCCCCCCCCCCCCCCCCCCGAATCGGCCCCCTATTTTCAAAATGAGATATGCAGAAGGAGAGGTTGCTGCCCCGGCTCGGCCCCTCATTCTCAAACATTGAGTTTGAATGCGGGAGACTGATCCAGGGCGGTGACCTCCCGTTGTTAAAATTAGGGCTGAGAACGGAGGGTCACTGCCCCGGATCGGGAGGCGATTCCTGACTCTATATAAGGAACCAACCCCTCATTCTCACCCCCGTGTCCGAAAAACTTGATTTTCTCTCGGTTCCCCTGCGATTCTAACCCAAAATCCGACTATTTCACGTCCTTCTAATCATTTTCTTTAAATATCATTCAAAAAATCTCACAAATCCGAGCCCTAAATCGTCCAAATTCTCAAATCCCAAATTCAACATAACTCCCCAAATTTTTCTCAAATGGCTTCCAAATTGGTGATTAAACGAAAAGTTTCCCCGTCACAGGGTGGCCCGACCGAACGTGCTCCGTCAAATTTCTCATCGTTTTCACAAGGAGGACCATCTTAAGGGGGCCCGAAAATCTGAGCCCCATTGTCACAAAGTGCTCCAGCTCAAGCGCGACGACCGCCAACTGGGTATATTTCGATTGAATTTCGAAATTAGATGTACCGAGAGAAGTTTGAGTGGGATATGTCAAATCGCTTAGTTATTCATTCGAAGACAGTCAATTTTAGAGGTTAGGAGTTGATTACGCCCAAATTGTGCACTACTATGCGGTCGGTTACAGCATGATTTCAGGCGATTGATTCCACGAGGAGGTAGCTAAAAGCTTAATCAATAACGATAAACCAAAATAAAGCAAGAGATATGTTAAAACCAAAAAAATAAAAATAAAAAGTGAATTTTGTGATTAAAAGGAAGCAATTTAAAAAATATTATTTTTGTATGGAAAATTCAATAACAAAACGGATAGCAGGGATTCGAGAATCTATTAGTTGTTTAATAGCATTAATTTCAGGTTTGATTTTAGGGTAAAATATGTATTTGAGTGATTTAAGTTTAACTTAAAAAACAATACGATTATTATTATTAGAAATCCAAAATCGACACTATGCTCGTGAGCTTATAATGCAGTAAAAGATTACTAATAAAATAATATGATAGATTTTTGTGCAAAATTACATAAAGAAAGTATAACTGAAATTATATAAAACTAACACACAAAGATGAATATGGAACAAAAAAGATCACTTTAATATTTAAACATTGAAGAACAAAATAACTAAACCTTCATTGAATTGCTAAACAAATAATTTCATCTCTAACATCACTAATATTTTTAGCCTAAAACATACATTATCATCATAAGTTCTATAGATAATAAGTGAAAAACTAAGGAATTCCTTTCTGGAGCCCTATTTAGTCTTATTTATAGTACATAAAATATCCTAAAAAAAAGAAGGAAATATTCTTGATTGGATTCTCAAGCTAATTTTTGGAGATTTGAGCCTTAATTTGCAGAGATTTTTGGAATAAAATTTGGTGTAGAATCCGAAACAAGCTTGGAGAACAATTCACTTCAAACTCAGTCATAAGAGACACGTGGCTTCATATCATTTGCGCCTAGGGAAAAAAAACTCTGCCATGTGTCATTGTAATTTAAAATTCTATTCACACGCTGAATGAAATGGGTCTTTGAATTGGACTTGTTGGTGTTCACGTGAGAGAATTGAACAAGGAGCTGTTGATTGAAACCTAGTTTCGACACGTGACATGCGGTTTGATTCCCTCTTTAGTTATGATTACCGTGAGCTTTGTGACATAGAGAGGAAATTAATTAAATACAAACCTCGTTCTTTTCCAAAAGCTTTAAAGAAAAGAAAATATTTTATTAAAATCAAATAAACTAAAATAAACTATTTCCACTTCAAATAATAATCAATCAAAATTATGAAAAAAATTCATTTAGAATTTAAAAAAATTTAATAAATATACACAGTTAAACATAAATTAATTACATTTCATACATTTATCAGTAGTCGTTGGAGATCAAATGGATGTTCGACAGAATCACCCTACATGGGGTGTGGATTGAGAGGCGATAGCTGCGACCCAATTATTTGCTTGTTTTATGCGAATTGACCTCATTGGTACAGTGATTGGTATACCTCTAGAGTCAATTAATGAATTGCTCGGGTTTGCCAGAGAAGGGAATGATGTGGAGAGATACTACCATGTTTCCCGAGATTGGATTTTTTCAGATCGGCCGAGGAACTAGAGTTCCTTAGGAAAATTCATCACAATTCCAACATCGCTGAGTTCGTGAAGCCAAAATCCAAATATTTGAACGTTAGATCTCGTGTTATTCACAATTTGATAACACACATCATTTTACCTCGGGATGAACATAAAGTCATGGATCTCTATGTGATGAAGAAGTTGTACAACGAGAAGATGTTTGACCCTGGCTTCGTGATTTTAGGTTACTTGCATGAGATCAGTCGGACGTGCAACAAGAATCTGCCGTACGACATGTTGATACAGACGATGGTCGAGCGAGCTCGGATTCAGCTATTGACTAGAGAGAAGATGAGAGCATTGAGATCTAGTGATGTATTTGATAGGCTTCATTTGATTCGGATGAACTAGTTGAAGTCGACGGGACCTGGGTGTTGAAGGGAGATCAATTGGCCTCCACCTCAGCAGATGTTCCTATGGAGAACGCCCCCGCTTAGCTATTGTCCCCCTAGACGGCTAGTAGGTGGGACAGAATGGAGCAGAGTGTCACAACCCGATACCCAACGGGCCGCGACTTGCATATTGTAACACTCGGCATTTTTTGTGTAATTATTTTCCCCGAATACTTAGGCGGGATTACTCTGATATTAATGCAATGACTATTTTTAATGAAATTGTCGGAGTGTTCAATTGAATGAGAGTGATTGTAAAACCAATTCGACGAACTAAATAGAAGTTTAGTCGAAAACCAATGGAAGGTCAAATTAGGAAGAAATTAAGGTTAGTGGGAGAAATCAAATGGATGATTGACACTTGACAAACTTGTGGAAGAAGACAAGCCATGTATTCCATTTTCTTCTCTTCCTCCTACGTGAGACTTTTCCCTCTCTGCTTTCTCTCATTTCCCTCTCTGCTTCTCTCTTTTGGTTGAAGAAAACCAACGCAAGGAGTTTCTTCCTTCTCTGATTTTCCTCCTACTTTTCGGTCTAAGGTTCGTGAAGCACAGTGCTCGTGCGTTCAAGCTTGTTGCATTTCGGACCACAGGTAAGTTCATATCCGTAGGTTGGCCCTTAAGGCCCTACATCACGGAGACTCTAGGTTATTCTTCTGTCGGGAGGTTTCGGGTAAAGAAAGTTAGAGTTAAGTTCTGAGTTATCTGTTTTCTCTCTAGATTCTGTTGTATTATTCTATTAACTGCTGTTTCAAGTTAAGCACTGTGAAAGTTCATGCATACACGTTTTCCCGAAAGTTCATGCAAAACAATGTTTTCTGTACACGGTTTTGAAGTTAAGAAAGATAAAACAGAATCTGAATGTAATGTATTGGTTAAGTGTGGGACGGGGACTGGTCCTCTGGTTTTATCCCTCCCTGAGATTTTGAAAAATTTTCCTTGCCAAGGACCCTCTGGTTTTATCCCTCCCTGGGATTCTGAAAACTACTGAATGTGCCTGATAGTGCACCTACTGTTCGCCAGATCCCCTATAAGCCCCACTTATACCCCTATGCCACTGAAACGTAATGTTCTGTATTGTCACTGTATTTCTGAAAGTTCATGCATAGCATTTTGCATCACTGCATATTTATTATGTTCTTACTGAGTTTTAGACTTATAGGTGAACTCCCTGATGTAGGTACTGAACCTGAAAATGAGGGCCTTGTGCCTCAAGATGATGATCTGATGTAGTTGGCAGGTTGAGCTCATGGGGTGTGTTTGTGGCAGCTAGACATAAATCTGTCCAGAGAAAGAAAGGTTTTGAAGTTCTGTATTTATGTTTTAAAAACTTCTGTTATAATGAATTCTGGAAATCTATGTTATTTTGGACCACAGGTAAGTTCATATCCGTAGGTTGGCCCTTAAGGCCCTACATCACGGAGATTCTAGGTTATTCTTCTGTCGGGAGGTTTCGGGTAAAGAAAGTTGGAGTTAAGTTCTGAGTTATCTGTTTTCTCTCTAGATTCTGTTGTATTATTCTATTAACTGCTGTTTCAAGTTAAGCACTGTGAAAGTTCATGCATACACGTTTTCCCGAAAGTTCATGCAAAACAATGTTTTCTGTACACGGTTTTGAAGTTAAGAAAGATAAAACAGAATCTGAATGTAATGTATTGGTTAAGTGTGGGACGGGGACTGGTCCTCTGGTTTTATCCCTCCCTAGGATTCTGAAAAATTGTCCTTGCCAAGGACCCTATGGTTTTATCCCTTCCTGGGATTCTGAAAACTACTGAATGTGCTTGATAGTGCACCTACTGTTCGCCAGATCCCCTATAAGCCCCACTTATACCCCTATGCCACTGAAACGTAATGTTCTGTATTGTCACTGTATTTCTGAAAGTTCATGCATAGCATTTTGCATCACTGCATATTTATTATGTTCTTACTGAGTTTTAGACTTATAGGTGAACTCCCTGATGTAGGTACTGAACCTGAAAATGAGGGCCTTGTGCCTCAAGATGATGATCTGATGTAGTTGGCAGGTTGAGCTCATGGGGTGTGTTTGTGGCAGCTAGACATAAATCTGTCCAGAGAAAGAAAGGTTTTGAAGTTCTGTATTTATGTTTTAAAAACTTCTGTTATAATGAATTCTGGAAATCTATGTTATTTTGGACCACAGGTAAGTTCATATCCGTAGGTTGGCCCTTAAGGCCCTACATCACGGAGATTCTAGGTTATTCTTCTGTCGGGAGGTTTCGGGTAAAGAAAGTTGGAGTTAAGTTCTGAGTTATGAGCGCATGGGGTTGTGTTTGTGGCAGCTAGACATAAATCTGTCCAGAGAAAGAAAGGTTTTGAAGTTCTGTATTATGTTTTAAAAACTTCTGTTATAATGAATTCTGGAAATCTATGTTAAGTGCTGTACTGTCTTGAGATTTTAAAACGTATGGATTTTGTGTCGATCTGTAAAACCTCTGATTGACAGTTGAATACCCACTGAAGTATTCTGGAATTTTTGGAATATTTCTGATCGTCTGTGCATGATGTCTCTGGTTTTAGAGCTATCCATGCAGTGTAATTTCTCTTAAGTTTCGTTATGCTTCTGTTGTGTTCGAAAACCATGTTTTGAATTGGTTAGAATCTGAGATTTTTTTATGTGTTTCTTTTTTTTTTTCTGCTCTCTGTTGGTAGTTCCCTTCCTGTTAAAGAGTTGTCATTCTGCCTGTAAATTATGTCTTCCGATTGCATCCACCGTTGCCTTACAATTTATATCCACCGCTGACCGTAGTCCATTTGCCTTTAAGTTATATCCACCGCTGACCGTAGTCCATTTGCCTTTAAGTTATATCCACCGCTGACCGTAGTCCATTTCCTTAAGTTTATCCCGATCGTCACTGTTCATTTTTGCCTACGTCCACTGGTCATTGTTCATTTTTGCCTACGTCCACCAGTCACTGTTCATTTTTGCCTACGTCCACCGGTCCACTTTCATTTTTGCCTACGTCCACCGGTCCTGTTTCATTTCTCCTTGCTTCCAGTCTTCCTGCTCTCCTTCTCCATTTATTTCTGTAGTCTAGTTTTACTGTTTCTTTTTCTCTGTTTTGATTCCATCTCGAAAATATTTTCCTTCTCTGTAAACAATTTTAAGGTAAATGTTTTAAAAGTCCAGTCTGTTCCGTGTGTTTTAAAAAAATATCTGTCTTCCAGCCTCACTCCCAGAGAAAGTTTATACGCCCTGTTAAGGTTTTAAATTTAGAACGTTTTAAAATATAATAATAATAGCATGGTTTTCTGATAACTGTCACGGAGTGATGTCGTGGGTTCTCGGACTCCGATTGGGGTTCTGGAATTCGGGCTGTCACAGTTATTGTATCAGAAGACAAGGTTTTAAAACCGATTCTGTGAATGTCTGACTGCACAACCCGCCTGTAAGATCGCTCCACATCTGTAAGTCGTCTAATGTTCTTTAAAAAGTTTCTTTAATAATTAGTTGTTTGTTTATAAGATTATTTTAGAAATGGTGAGAGGACTGCAAGACGAAGCAAGTGATAGCGCCGAACATTGATCGTTTAACCGAGTTAGTGAGGTACAATCCCAATGGTGGAACCATGAATGGCCAGAGAAATAACAGAAATCATAACCACGGAAATAACAACTGCTAATGCTCCGCGTGATACCATGGAGATAGATTCAGACGCTCTATCCGCCTGCATTTGATGGATGTCTACTAACCCACCCGTGCTGAAACTTGGATTTCGACTATAGGAGATGTTCAGTTATGTGCCGAAGTAAGAAGACAGCAAGAAGGTTTATTTACGCCGCGTCTATCTCACCGAAGTGCTGGATTTTGTTGGACAGGGGTGGCAGTCCATACCGTGGCATTAGCTGGGATAGGATGCACGAAAATCTTCTACGAGAAGTACTTTGATCGGGTATGAGGAAGGAAAAGTTAGTTAATTCTCCGGCTTGCGACAGTATGGGTAGTGGGCTGAATATGTTGCAAAAATTGAGTATTATCCCGCTATGGCAACACACCTGGTGGCCACCGACGAGCAAGGTACACCAGTTCATTCAAGGGCTAAGATGGATCTTCTGCGAGGAATCACACCAGAGGTTTTACGAGGCGCCGTACACCAAGCTTGGTAGCCAAGGCCTATCGTTGGAGGCCGTAGAAATAAATTCCCGAAACAAAAGAAGTTCACCAAGAGGGATTAAATCGAATGTTCCTCACGCAACTCCACAACAAAGAGGTCAATTTACAAACCTCAACAGCAACAAAACAGCGCAGTAAGAGGCCCAATTGAAGCCGATCCTTTATCAAGACAAAGGAAAGAGACCAATTGAGGCTCCTCACTTTGCAGTAGGCCCTCGGTTGCCCAGAAGCCCACAATGGAGATGCAGACTTGCTACCTGCCAGTGTTTTCCGATGCGGCAAAGTAGGCCATCTTGTTCGGAATTTGCCCAATGCCGACACAAGAGCAGGTCAAGCCGTACCGAGAAGTGTTTGCAATGATGGAGGGTTGATGAGCTGATTGCATACAGCAATTACAGTAATTGTGAATTGTGATTCTGCATGTTATACTGTGGGACACGGTGGCCACACATTGTTGTGGCCAGGGGGACTCGTAGTTAGAAGGAACGGTTAATTGTACGTCGTCGGACCAGCCCTACAGCAGCTATGCTACCGTCGGAGAGTTTATGCCATACCCGAGCAGGTGGTACGGGGTGATTAGTGACAGTAGTAGACCAGAAGTGGTACGCCAACCTTATGTCATCAGTATGAAAGGGTACGATGTCATTCTGGGGATGACGGATGTTTAGAAATCATTGACCACCATAAAATGTAGGTCCGGGCTAGTGGTCATGTAATCGGCACGAATGAAGTAAGAGTTCTCTTTCAGGCAGTACCGAGAAAACACGTTTATGCATGCTTATATCTTCCCTGAAAGCTCGAAGGCTAATGAGGTCAGGATGTGCAGATTCTTGCCCACGTAGTAGATTGTCAAAGGAAGAGAGTGAGGTTGGACTTCAAAGTATTCCGCATAGTCCGAGACTTCCGAGGTTTTTTAGATGACTACCGGGTATTTGCCACCTGATCGCGAAATTGAGTTTGAAAATTGGACGTATATCCTTATGTGTCGGAACCATGTTCTGAAGAATTCCGTACCGTAGGCACCATTGAGCTGAAGGAATTGAAGGCTCAGCTGAAAAGTTGGATGGACAAGGGTTTTGTGCGCCTGTTTGTGTCTCTGCCGTGGGGTGGCTCCCGTCTTACTTCGCAAGAAGACGGGATGGGTCCACGGATGTGTATGATAAGTGAGCTGAACAAGTTGCGATCAGAATAAGTACCCGTTGCCGAGGAATCGATGATTATTTGACAGCTACAAGGGATCGGGTATTTTCTAAATTGAACTTGCCCTCCGGTTATACAGTGAGGTCAGAGTGATTGATATTCCAAGATGACTTCAGGACCCGATATGGGCACTATGAGTTCTTAGTGACAAAGTTTTAAAAAAATAATATAGTCATGGTTTTATGATGTAACTGTCACGAGAGTGATGGCTTGGTTCTCGGACTCGATTGGGGTTCTGGGACTTCGGGCTGTCACAGTTATGGTATCAGAGAGACAAGGTTTTTTTTTTTTTAAAACGATTCTGTGGAAAGTGACTGCAACAACCCGCCATGTAGATCGCTCCCCCCAACTGTAAGTGTCTAATGTTCTGTAAAAAAGTTTCGTATATTAAATTAGTTGTTTTGTTATAAGATATTTTAGAAATGGTGAGAGGACTTCAAGACGAAGCAAGTGATAGCGCCAGAACCAATGATCGTTTAACCGAGTTAGTGGAGGTACAATCCCGAATGGTGGAACGCATGATGGCCAGAGAAGATAACAGAAATAATAACCACGGAAATAACAATCATGCTAATGCTCCGCGTGATACCAGTGGAGATAGATTCAGACGACTCTAGCCGCCTGCATTTGATGGAATGTCTACTAACCCGACCCGTGCTGAAACTTGGATTCGAGCTATAGAGAAGATGTTCAGTTATGCAGAAGTAGAAGACAGCAAGAAGGTTATTTACGCCGCGTTCTATCTCACCGAAAGTGCTGGATTTTGGTGGGACACGGTGCAGTCCACTACCGTGGCATTAAGCTGGGAAGGATTCACGAAAATCTTCTACGAGAAGTACTTTGATCGGGGTATGAGGAAGGAAAAGTTAGTTGAATTCTCTCGGCTGCGACAGTATGGGTCAGTGGCTGAATATGTTCAAAAATTTGAGTCATTATCCCGATATGCAACACACCTGGTGGCCACCGACGAGAACAAGGTACACCAGTTCATTCAAGGGCTAAAGATGGATCTTCTGCGAGGAATCACAACCAGAGGTTTTAACGAGGCACCGTACACAAGAGTGGTAGCCAAGGCCTATCAGTTGGAGGCCTTAGAAATAAAGTCCCAGAAACAAAGAGATTCACCAAGAGGGATTATTCGAAGTGTTCCTCAACAGCAACAACAACAACAAAGAGGTCAGAATTTACAACCTCAACAGCAACAAAACAGCGGCATTAAGAGGCCCAATGAAGCCATCCTTTATCAAGACAAAGGAAAGAGACCAATGGAGGCTCCTCAACTTTCAGTATGCCCGCGGTGCCAGAAGCCTCACAATGGAGAATGCAGACTTGCTACCTGCCAGTGTTTCCGATGCGGCAAAGTAGGCCATCTTGTTCGGGATTGCCCAATGCCCGACACCAGAGCAGGTCAAGCCGTACCGAGAGTGTTTGCAATGATGGAGGACGTTGATGATGCTGATCTGCATACAGCAATTACAGGTACAATTGTAATATGTGATTTGCCTGCTTATACCTTGTGGGACACGGGGGCCACACATTCGTTTGTGGCAGGGGACTTCGTAGTTAGACAGAAGGTTAATTGTACGTCGTCAGACCAGCCCTACAGCATTATGCTACCGTCCGGAGAGTTTATGCACTCCGAGCAGGTGGTACGGGGTGATATAGTGACAGTAGGAGACCAGAAGTTGTACGCCAACCTTATCGTCATCAGTATGAAAGGGTACGATGTCATTCTGGGGATGGACTGGCTGTTTAGACATCATGCCACCATCAACTGTAGGTCCGGGCTAGTGTCATTTAATCGCCCGAATGAAGTAGAGTTCTCTTATCAGGCAGTACCGAAGAAACACCGTATGCCTGTTATATCTTCCCTGAAAGCTCGACGGCTAATGAGGTCAGGATGTGTCAGATTTCTTGCCCACGTAGTAGATGTTCAAAGGCAGAGTGAGGTTGGACTTCAAAGTATTCCGATAGTCCGAGACTTCCCAGAGGTTTTCTTAGATGACCTACCGGGATTGCCACCTGATCGCGAAATTGAGTTTGAAATTGACGTATATCCAGGTGCGGAACCAGTATCGAAGAATCCGTACCGTATGGCACCAATTGAGCTGAAGGAATTGAAGGCTCAGCTGAAAGAGTTGGTGGACAAGGGTTTTGTGCGCCCCAGTTTCTCTCCGTGGGGTGCTCCCGTCTTATTTGTCAAGAAGAAGGATGGGTCCCTACGGATGTGTATTGACTACCGTGAGCTGAACAAGTTGACGATCAAGAATAAGTACCCGTTGCCGAGAATCGATGATTTATTTGACCAGCTACAAGGGGCTCGGGTATTTTCTAAGATTGACTTGCGCTCCGGTTATTACCAGTTGAAGGTCAGAGCTGATGATATTCCAAAGACTGCCTTCAGGACCCGATATGGGCACTATGAGTTCTTAGTGATGTCGTTCGGGTTGACTAATGCCCCGGCAGCATTTATGGACTTGATGAACAGGATATTCCAAGACTTCCTGGATAAATTTGTGATCATTTTTATCGATGACATCCTGGTTTATTCCAGGAGTGAAGCTGAGCATGAGGAGCACTTGACAATTGTGCTAACAACTCTAAAACAACACCAATTGTACGCCAAGCTATCAAAGTGTGAATTCTGGTTAAATAGGATTAATTTTCTAGGCCACGTTATGTCTGCAGAAGGGGTATCGGTAGATCCGGCCAAGATTCAGGCCGTGAAAGATTGGCCAAAACCGAGGAATGCCAGTGAAGTACGGAGCTTTATTGGACTAGCTGGTTATTACCGGAAATTCATTAAAGACTTTTCTGTGATAGCAAAACCTATAACCAGCTTAACAAAGAAGGACATCAAGTTCAGGTGGTTTGAAGCATGTGAAGTGAGCTGTCAGACACTCAAGCAAAGGCTGACTACTGCTCCTCTATTGGTGTTTCCAATTGAGGATGGAAAATTTAGCGTATACTGTGATGCATCCAAGATTGGTTTGGGATGTGTAATAATGCAAGAAGGGAAAGTAGTGGCATACGCATCCCGACAATTGAAAAACCACGAGCAAAACTACCCTACTCATGACCTTGAGTTAGCGGCGGTTATATTTGCACTGAAGGTATGGAGACACCACCTACATGGACAATCATGTGAGGTGTTTTCTGATCACAAGAGTTTGAAGTACATCTTTACTCAGAAAGAGTTGAATATGAGGCAAAGGCGGTGGTTAGAATTCGTGAAAGATTACGATGTTTAGATTAAATACCACCCGGGGAAAGCCAATGTGGTAGCCGATGCGTTGAGCAGGATGTTGTCTACTATGCAACCAGCCTTGGCTACCATCTCATTGCCTTTGAGGACAGAAATTCAGAGGTTTGAACTAGAGGTAGTTTCTAAACTATCGGCCGTACTGGCAAATCTAACGTTGCGACCAACCGTTCTGGACCGAATTAAGGAGGCCCAGAGGACCAATTCAAAGGAGATGGCTGATATTGTGAGCAAGATACCAATCGCTTCTTCCGATTTCAGTTATTCGGGAGATGGGGTACTAAAGTTCAAAAACAGATGGTATGTTCCGAAAGACGAAGAGCTACGGAAGCATATCTTGTCGGAAGCCCACTTATCTTCTTTCTCCGTGCATCCTGGAAGCACAAAGATGTATCAGGATTTAAAACTTCACTTCTGGTGGCCGAATATGAAGAATGAAGTGGCCAAATACGTGGAGTCTTGCATGATATGTCAACAGGTCAAAGCTAAACATCAACGACCAAGTGGAACACTTCAGCCTCTCCCGATCCCCGAATGGAAATGGGAGAACATCACAATGGACTTTGTCATTGACCTTCCAAGAACAGCTAAGGGCCATAATAGCATTTGGGTCATAGTAGACAGATTGACGAAGTCGGCCCATTTCCTACCTGTGAAGACGACGTACTCCATGGATCAGTATGCGGAGCTGTATATTAGCGAGATTATTAAACTGCATGGCGTTCCTGTGTCGATCGTCTCAGACCGTGATCCCAGATTCACTTCCAGGTTTTGGAAAAGTTTGCAGAACTCTTTGGGTACGAAGTTGAATTTCAGCAAGGCATTTCATCCACAGACTGACGGACAATCTGAGAGAACAATCCAAATACTGGAGGATATGCTAAGGTCGTGCGTGCTGGAATTTCATGCTCCTTGGAGTAGATATTTACCACTCGTGGAGTTTGCTTACAACAATAGCTATCAAGCTACAATTGGCATGGCGCCTTATGAAGCTCTTTACGGCAGGAAGTGTAGATCCCCATTGTGTTGGGATGAAGTTGGGGAAACCAAGCTTATCTGCCTCGAAATACTACAGCAAATGTCTAGGGTAATAGCTGTAATCAAGCAAAGAATCCAAGCTGCACAGAGTCGACAGAAAAGCTATGCAGACCATCAGAGGAGAGATTTAAAATTTGCTGAGGGTGATGAAGTATTCCTGAAAGTGTCACCTTTCAAGGGCATAATGAGATTCGGTAAGAAAGGAAAGATCAGCCCACGTTTCATTGGCCCTTTTCCCATTCTGAAGCGGGTGGGAAGCATGGCCTATAGACTACAGTTGCGAGCGTCTATGGATGGGGTTCACAATATTTTTCACGTTTCGATGCTGAGAAAGTGTGTACGAGATCTAACCCAGATCGTGGAACATGTGGACTTTGATATCATGCCAACGCTGAAATATGAAGAAAGGCCCATACAGATATTGGATACTTCACTCAAGGTGTTGCGCAACAGGGTAGTCCCATTGGTGAAAGTTTTGTGGCACAATCATAATGTGGAAGAAGCCACGTGGGAAAGACAAAAGGATGTTAGAGCCCAATATCCTGAGCTATTCGCTTAGGCAAATTTTGGAGACAAAATTTTGTTAAGGTGGGTGGAATGTAACACCCGGCATTTTTCGTGTAATTATTTTCCCCGAATACTTAAGCGGGATTACTCTGATATTAATGCAATGACTATTTTTTAATGAAATTGTCGGAGTGTTCAATTGAATGAGAGTGATTGTAAAACCAATTCGACGAACTAAATAGAAGTTTAGTCGAAAACCAATGGAAGGGCAAATTAGGAAGAAATTAAGGTTGGTGGGAGAAATCAAATGGATGATTGACACTTGGCAAACTTGTGGAAGAAGACAAGCCATGTATTCCATTTTCTTCTCTTCCTCCTACGTGAGACTTTTCCCTCTCTGCTTTCTCTCATGACCCTCTCTGCTTCTCTCTTTTGGTTGAAGAAAACAAACGCAAGGAGTTTCTTCCTTCTCTGATTTTCCTCCTGCTTTTCGGTCTAAGGTTCGTGAACCACAGTGCTCGTGCATTCAAGCTTGTTGCATTTCAAACCACAGGTAAGTTCATATCCGTAGGTTGGCCCTTAAGGCCCTACATCACGGAGACTCTAGGTTATTCTTCTGTCGGGAGGTTTCGGGTAAAGAAAGTTAGAGTTAAGTTCTGAGTTATCTGTTTTCTCTCTAGATTCTGTTGTATTATTCTATTAACTGCTGTTTCAAGTTAAGCACTGTGAAAGTTCATGCATACACGTTTTCCCGAAAGTTCATGCAAAACAGTGTTTTCTGTACACGGTTTTGAAGTTAAGAAAGATAAAACAGAATCTGAATGTAATGTATTGGTTAAGTGTGGGACGGGGACTTGTCCTCTGGTTTTATCCCTCCCTGGGATTCTGAAAAATTGTCCTTGCCAAGGACCCTCTGGTTTTATCCCTCCCTGGGATTCTGAAAACTACTGAATGTGTCTGATAGTGCACCTACTGTTCGCCAGATCCCCTATAAGCCCCACTTATACCCCTCTGCCACTGAAACGTAATGTTCTATACTGTCACTGTATTTCTGAAAGTTCATGCATAGCATTTTGCATCACTGCATATTTATTATGTTCTTACTGAATTTAATTCTGGAAATCTATGTTAAGTTTTGTACTGTCTTTAAGATTTTAAAACAATGTATGGATTTTGTGTCGATATTTAAAACCTCTGTATTTGACAGTTGAATTACATTTTGAAGTATTCTGGAATTGTTTGGAATATTTTCTGATCGTCTGTGCATGGATGGTCTCTGGTTTTAGAGCTATCCATGCAGTGTAATTCTTCTTAAGTTTCTGTTATGCCTTCTGTTGTGTTCGAAAACCATATTTTGAATTGGTTTGAGAATCTGAGATTTTTATGTTTTCTTTTTTTTTCTGCTCTCTGTTGGTATGTCTTCCTGTTAAAGAGTTGTCAAATTCTGCCTTTAAAATTATGTCTTCCGATTGCATCCACCGTTGCCTTACAATTTATATCCACCGCTGACCGTTGTCTATTTTCCTTTAAGTTATATCCACCGCTGACCGTAGTCCATTTGCCTTTAAGTTATATCCACCGCTGACCGTAGTCCATTTTCCTTTAAGTTATATCCACCGATCGTCACTGTTCATTTTTGCCTACGTCCACCGGTCACTGTTTCATTTCACTCCCAGAGAAAGTTTATACTCCCTGTTAAGGTTTTAAAGGTACAAATGTTTTAAAAAAAATAATAATAATAATAGTCACGGTTTTCTGATAACTGTCCCGGAGTGACGGCTTGGTTCTCGGACTCCGCGATATGTAGAAACTCATTTGAAAACACTTGGATGTAACTCAAACATTTATAAAATTTATGTAGGGAAATTGAAGAAGGACATGCTTGGAATTAGGAGAAAAGAAAAGGGGCAATATTGGGAATTATGCAGGGCCGATCGATCTGCTAAAATAGCCGATCGTTCGCCCCCTCTAAATATTACTCATCCGATCGATCGCTCATAAGGTGAGCGATCAATCGCCCCACTAAATCCATACAGCCAAACGATCGCGAACTCCGCCGATCGTTTGGCACCTCTTCTAGAATTCTAAAATTTACAAAACCAATCTACCGATCAATCGCAGCCCTTGCCGATCGATCGACACATTCTCTGGCCGACAACAACATATAGAAATAAAACTTCACATACACCAGAACAGCATACAACAACACATTCCAACCCCTTAAATTTCATCAATCAAAACCCATTTTAAAATCATCCAAATGAGAAGTTAAAATTCTCCAAATCAACCATCATTAAGTATCAAACATGAACCAAAACGTTTAGACCGTAGCGGAAGACAAAACAAGTGAAAATCCTTTAGTCACAGATTCATCCTAAAACGTAGGGAAAGCTATTAAACATCATGGTACTTGACATCCTACGATACTCCTATAGAAATCCTTTTACTTAAACTTTTATAGCGTAAACTTTTACCAATCTTATTAAGAATACCACCCTCGGGTCAAAACGCCGCCCAGCCACAAATCCCGCCACGAGCACCATCTAGCAACTCCACTTAAACTTCGTCATTCGGTTTGAGGTCCTCACCTTCAAATTCGTTACCTACATCATAAGGTTCAAACTATAAGCCTAATGCTTACTAAGGAGTGCGACAAACACATAAAAGCTCATGAATGCATACATCATAAAATCATATTCTTACTTGTAATCATACTCTTACTCATCTTTTACTTGGCATGAATTAAGGGAGTACACGGGGAGAAAGGGCAAGGGAATCATAATCGTGGTCCAAAAGACAATAACAGTAACGACTAGTCTGGCCCCCACCAGCGGGAGGATCCACGAACTACCGTGCAGTATCAACCCGGCCCCCACCAACGGGAGGATCCGCGATTCTTCCTACCAGTCCGGCCCCCACCAGCGGGAGGATCCGCAAACCATACAAATCTTGTGAACATAATCATGGCCAATTCACCCCGTTCCACACTTAATCATGTTTACATGCACATTTCATATTCTTCACTTATTCATATAGAACGTGCACATGATACATAGACATGGGTTCACATAGGAGTGACATAATAAAAGGACGAACAATATATCGCGTATCATAACATCACTCTACTCAAATTCATCATAACATAGTACATAACAAGTCATAATCGTATAACAACCACCCAAACAAACCTCCCTAGTATCCTTGAGATGTAGGGCCCTAAAGGCCAGAATCCTAATACACTCACTTACTTGGGCTCCTTAGCGACGTCGTGTCTTCACCTTAAGCTCTTTCATTTATGACATTTCATATTTCGATGTTAAAATCAACCCTAAATAATCTAAATTCAAAACTAGCAAAATCCTAGCTAAAGAGGTTTCCTAGAAATCTAACTTATTCTATTCGGGTATTTTATCGAACACTTGGTGTGCATAAATAAAACTAACCTAACATAATTAGCCTTTACTCCTCCCAACCACCAAATCAATGAGTCAACCAATGATCATCAATACTGCATCATAAACAACTATAAATTTGATAGCCAAAACGTTTTCTAACAAAACCTATAACTCCCCCCAACAACTCCAAACAAAACTTAATAAATAACAATCCCCAAGACATTAACTCAACAAATAAACTGTTTAAGACTTACCTAGGGATGAAATCTTGAAGAAAACGGGGAAGAGAATCGGTCATCGGAGAGGGTTCGGTTGCTGGTAAGAGGGAGGACGCCAGAGAGGGAGGAAGTGTCAGTGGGAGAGGAGGGAGTCGGCTGGATCGAGGGAGAAACGTGAGGGGAGGAAAGATTTTAGGTTTTATTTTAATATTTTACATGCACAATTACCAATCCGCCCTTCCTATTAACCCTTAACCTAATTTCATTAGTTTATCTTGTAATTTGATTTTTCCCCAAATAACTAAAATTCACCAAAATCCCCATAAATCCATGGAGTCCCACAAAAACTTTCACGTGCGAAACGGGCTTAACTTACTACCTCTACGAATTAGGAACAGTATACGACAAAATTGGAGACTTGTAAATAAAATCCATAGTCCCAAAAATTCGGTGTTACACAGAGACTGAATTTTCTCGTAAGTAGAGTTGAGGAGCTCACCGTGACACAGAGAAAGCTAGCTGAGTTCCACAAAGAGCTGAAGAAATTCCTCATAGATTGGGTTGAGCGAGAGGACGACTACGTCCCACCGTAGTTTAGTTTTTATGTTTTGTATTTCATTTTATGTATTTTACTTTATATTTGTACTTTAGTTTATGCTATAAGTAGTATAATTGTACTTTACTTTATGATTGTACTTTAGTTTAGTTTATTTTTACAGAAATTACAACTGAATAGTCATACATTTCTGCCTCTCTTGTGTATAAAGACTCCTGCACATAATGAAAACTATATTAGAAAATAATGAAAGTGTGCTTAGGAGCAGAATGTGTTGAAATATACCAGCGTCCCGTCAAATGTAAATGTGTCTTGCGAAGTAGACGATGAAGTAGCGCCTAAAATAGATCATCTGTAAGGACAAGTGCGACTATTATGCCTCTGACGCTGACACATACCACACAACATCGTTGAGTTCTTCCTAGTAATTGGCAAACTTGGCGGTTTATTGACATCTCACACTATTTTCTTCTTTGGCCTACAAGGATGATATTTTCTTTTAGGCAGAATGATTTGCTTCATATTTTGTACGGACGGCCACATATGTTGACCGCTAAGGGGATGAATAAAGTTTTAGTAAATCTGCAGATAAGTTCCCTGGTGATAGAACAAACATAATGGGGGCATGTGGAATGGACCCCTCCTCCCCTCGTTCTAAGCAAAAATTGTTGAATGGGAGGGCCGTAAGAGGTTAAATTATTAGGTTTATGATAGTTGAAGATTGAATTTATTAGGGTAGATAGTTTAAAGAAATTTTAAAAAAATATCCATGTTTGGGGTTAAAATAATTTTTATCCATTATTATATGTCAATATTAAATGCCAAAATCTAGACCAACCAACTTAGCCGAAAATATGGAAAAACGAGACGTGAACAGCTGTAAAGCATACGTTTGAAAAGTTCTCGAGGGAAATTTCTCGGAAACTCAATGGAAATTGCCGACGAAATCCTCAAAAAGCTGATTGACGTCACTTACGATTGACATCAGCAATTGCTAGCGAAACTATGGCGAAACTCACTGCATTTATATTCACTGAAATTCTAATTCAGTTTGCTTGGAGGTTTCAATGTTTGAATTTCTTCCCTTCGCATTCGATTATTCAAGAAGATTGGACCATTCTCCGCTAATTGTTTTCGATCGTTAAATAATACAGATCAAGATCCATGCGTTCCATTGCACAATGTTCCTGATTTTTATGCAAGATAACTTGTTTCACTGCCATGTTTGCTTGGAGGTTTCAATGTTTGAATTTCTTCCCTTCGCATTCGATTATTCAAGAAGATTGGACCATTCTCCGCTAATTGTTTTCGATCGTGAAATAATACAGATCAAGATCCATGCGTTCCCATGCACAATGTTCCTGATTTTTATGCAAGATAACTTGTTTTACTGCCATGTAGCATTAAGATCATCATAGTTTAACTTTGGGTTGCAGCAAGTTGAACTTTCTTAACCATTGATGGTGAAGAAAACCCATGTGAAAGAAATTCTTATATCGTACAGAATTGGTTCGCGATCTATAGATGAAGAACAGATACACCAAACATAGTTACATCTGCTTATCAATCATATTGACCAAACGAAAAGAATTTTTTTTTTTTTTTTTTTTTTTTTTGAGAGGAGGGCTGTCACTCCGAAGACGCAATTGAGAATTTAGGAATAAGCATAGATTCTCCATGGATGCCGGACGATGCTGCAAAGGCAAGTATGGCAGCGGCAGAGGCAGTGAAAACAAGCGCAGCGTAAAAGAATATCTTCGACAGCGAGAATTTGTTTGCCGTTAGCAGCGCGCAGAGTGAGGCGGTGAAGGCGAAGATGACGCAGACGAGGAAGCCATGGAATGCTCCGGCGAGTCCTCTGAAAATAAAGTTGGGAATCGGATACCCATCGCGATCATATTCATGTGGGAGAATAGCGGAAAGGGTTCCGGCCAAGGATGAGATGTACAATCACGGCTTCCATGGCCAGAGCTCTGGTATTGAATTCTCCTATTTTTTTCCATCCCTCACCTTTCATGGAGTGAAATGAAACCCAACTACGACCAAATCTTCAACCTTGAAAAACGAAAATCTGTAAACGAATCAAATGTATAACCTGATCATTTATATAGGACAAATTCAGGGAAAGTTCAGGGAAAGTTCAGGGAAACTCCTCAACTATTGTCATGGCAATACACCAACATTCTTGTTAACTTCAACGTAATATTTTGATTGAATAACTCAATATCTTCGTTGTTTGGTTATGTTGAATAAATAACATTATAATATAGAAATTATGGCTAATTTAAATGACTAAATCTTTCTATCTATCACTATAAAATCCATCTAAATATAGAAAGAAATATAATTATGGTGTACAAATCAAATCGCAGCTATCTTTGGTAACATCCCCCTCAAATCGATGTTGATCGATCAAGGAGCATCAATTTGCTAACAAAACATTGATGACGTTGGCGGATAAGAGACGTGGTGAACACACCTGCAATTTGTGAAGTTGTAGATGTTGGGAATAATGTGCCCAACAAACAAATGTTATGAACATTTTTATTGCTATAATTAATAAATAAATTTTATGATTAATTTTTATGTTTGCATTATTCGATATGCTTTATAAATTCAAAGAAAAATCCTTGATTATTTATGCAATTTTAAATTTACATATATGCTGATATATGTGGGATTAAATTTAAAAAGAAATAATCACAATAGTCCATGACTTATATTTGAAGTAAAGGATCTTCAAATTCATAAAGTCATAAATACAGTTCACTTCATTGTGAACGTGTAGTCATATCCCGACTATATATGTAGTGACATAAAGTGATTGTATTTTATATAATATGATTATATAGGACTGGACCAGATGAAATTATATTGTTCTTATAATATCAGTTGAATGAAGAACAATTAATTTTATCATAATGATGGTCATATATGTATAATCTTAATTCATTGTATTTAGTAGACTCCTATTTCATTATAATTTATTCTTTGATTTACTCGGTACAGTTTTGTATGAGTTACATTACATAAACCTTGTATTTTGGGAATAAATTAAATGAGTAGCTGAGAATGCTAACATTGATACAATGAAATCCATAATACAAGATTCCATTGTTTGTTAGTTCAGGGATTGAATAATTAGCGCGCAAATTCATAAATGTTATGAATTAATTATTCAATCAAGAACTAATGGTAGTCAAGGATAAAGATGTAATATGAGAGGTTAACAGATTTTATACCTAGCTCTATTACGAATCTTAATGGAGGATTAATACATATGTAATGACTATATCAATGGACATTACTTTGAGTAAATATACTCTATAGTTCTAAGAGTGCAACTCTAGGTATTTAGTGGAATTACTCTAGGAGTTAATAATTGTGTTATTTAATATAAAGAGTTTATATTAATTAACAAATATTATTGGAGCTTAGGACTATAGGTCCATCGATCCCTCTGTCATCTTATATCACTATTTAATTTCCATGTTATAAGAATAAATATATAAATGATTAATTATGATTAATCATTTATAGACACTCTGATAAATATTTTGTAATTCAAAATATATAAATAGTTTTTATATTTTGAATTCAAAATAAAATATCTCATTAGATGAGATTGTTTTAAAAGATTTGAATTAGATTTGAATAATCTTATCAGATGAAATTTGATCTTCAAATTTAAATTAGTTATTTAACAAACTATCAAATCAGATTTTTTGAAGTTTGAATAAAAGTATATCTGGAAAATCTGATTAGATTAGATTTGATCTACGTTTGACTTATAGTTTGTTTAATATTTAAAAGTAGATCTGAATAATCTCATAAGATGAGATTATCTTGAAAAGTAGTTTTCATAAATATATTCTAAAAACTGTTTTTAGATTATATGATTAATTGATAAATTGATTTATTAGATAAATCAACTGCTAATCAAATTAGATTTGATTAGATATGATTTATTTTTAAAAATTAGTTTTTATTAAAATAAATCTAAAAAATTAATTTTAAAACAGATCTATAAAAATTGTCAAATGTGATTTGATAGGAGGACTAACGAACGACTGAAAAACAAATCCCTAGAGAGAAAAGGTGTGACCTTTCCGTATTCAATTTTAGAAAAACGTTTTCTAAGATCGAAGAGAGACGTCTCATGTGTTGAGAACACGTCTCTCTAGAAATATAAGAGTGTATTGTTCTTGTAAGAGAGACGCCCACACTGTCAAGAAATTTAAGTGTAAAGATCTTCAAGAAGACTCGACGGTTTCAAAGTCTTCGAAAAAATACATGATCCTGAGTTAAAGCTGTTAAGATCAGACGGGAGTACCTGAAGTAAAAGCGTTGCTCCATAAAGGTATATTCTTTTATCTAAATTCTAATAATTTTTCTCAATGTAAATTGTTTACATTTTGAAAAATTACATATTTCTCAAAAATAATTTCTTTTAGACTAACGATCCAATTTATGGTTTTTTTGATGATTTTAAAATAGTTTTAAAGTCACAGGGTAACGCATGTCACTATTATTATGAATAATAGTGAATTCCGCCATGCGTAGGGACCTCGAAAACCAACAAATGGTATCAGAGCCATTGGTTTTATTAGTCTAAAAAATATTTTTGATGATACAATTTAGTGTAAATTGCGATATGTGTTAGAATTAGATTTTTATGCATTATATATATTTATGAATATATATTGTGGATGAATGTTCGCATGGTATGAAATAGTGATCGAAATTAAGTCGGTTGTTTGGGTTAGGATTTATTTAAATTATGCATTTTTATCATATATGTAATATTGTGATGGAGATCTGAAACTTCAAGGCCGTGGATGGAGTTTTCGTCAAAGATTTGATCTATTGACGAAAATTGATGATGTTGCCCAATCGGATGCAAATTCACAAATTTGATTTGTGAATTTTTGAAGCTGATCATTTGGATGAGGCGATTACGAAACGACGAAGATTTAGATTCATAGTTTTATATTTATTTTAATTTTGTAGTTGTAATTTTAGAAATATCCCAAAGGTCAACCCGGTCACTATTTCATTTATTTTTATATTGATATAATTTGTTATATTGTCATGCATTCACATGTCATATAGATTATGCATGTTTAGGTTTATTTTAAATTTCTCACATGTCATGCATTTAAACATATATTAAATTGCATATTGATTTAATAAAGAGTTTATTAAATAAATTAGTTTTAATTTGATTAAAACTAATATTAATTCATTTTAATGAATGATGTGAGAATGAAAAATAAAATAATTTTTAATTTATTAAAAATTTATTTTATTCAAATAATTTGATTATTTGAAATTATTAATTTTATAATATGAGTATAAGATTAATAATTAAGTATTGATAAATTAATATGATTAATTTATCGATATCAGGGAATATTTGATATTCCATAATCACTAATTCAAAAGAATGAGTGGGAGCGGGAAGTTAGGCGTAACATCCCATGGTCTCCACTGTTGGCACAACACCGTGAGATCTAAGTGGGGCTCCGAGATGACTTTGATTTTCATCCTCCCTAAGGAGAGTGTTCACTTAGGTCAATACCAAGGTTGGTCTCCTAGTGATAGGATATGTGAAATGTATTTTATAGTTGTCCGACCCTAAGGTGGCGACTATAAGTTATGTTTCATAAATCCAAAACAGTGGGTCACACTCATGAAAATATAATTAAACGTGTTAGTTATATTTTGACCAAAATTTTTGGTAAGTTAATAAATTTCGAATATATGAGATATTTTGATTAAATTTATTAATTGATAATATTTCTACCCTAAGATGATTTATTATGTTATCGAGGCTATAGTAGCATTTACATATTTTTGTGATTAGCATGTTCATGCATCATACTAGCATGCCATAACATTTTGAATTTTATAGCATAAAATTGATTATAATTTTATTTATTTATTACAGCATCATGTCTCAATTAATGATAAATTTGCTTGCGACTGAAAAGCTTGACGGCGACAATTTTGTAAAGTGGAAAAAGAATTTGAATCTCATTCTCGTGCATTACAACTTGAAATTCGTACTGACGGAGGAATGTCCTCCTACTCCTGCGACTAATGCTCAACGGGCTCTGAAAGATGCTTATGATACATGGATCAAAGCAAATGTCAAAGCCCGTTGTTATTTGCTTGCAACCATGTCTGATGTTCTCAGTGCAAAATTTGAGAACTGTGAGACTGCTTATGAGATAATGGAGTTTCTTCAAGGCATGTTTGGTAGACCGTCTGACCAAGCCCGACATGAAGCAATAAAGAGAGTTATGAACTCTAAGATGAAAGCAGGAGTCCCCGTACGTCAACATGTTCTGATGATGATCAGTACTATTCATGAAGCTGAAATTAATGGAGCTCATATTGATGAGGCAACACAAGTGGGCATGATTTTAGAAAGCCTAAGCCCACAATTCCTCCAGTTCAAAAGCAATTATTTCATGAATAAATTGAGTTATGATTTGACTCAGTTGCTGAATGAGCTGACCATTTTTGAGTCTATTGCTGTGGATAAGAAGAGTGAAGCAAATATTGTGGAACCATCTTCATCCAATTCTTCTCTTAAGAAGAGAAAGAAATTCCAGAAACAGACCAAGGGTCAAAAGGGCCAACAACAGGGAGCCCAGAAGCTCAAGAAAAAGAACAAGTCAAACAAGAGAAGCTCAGACCATCTAAAGCCCAAAGGAAAATGTTTTCATTGTGGGGTAGATGGCCATTGGAAGAGAAACTGCAAGCAGTATCTCGACGAGCTTAAAAAGAAAAAGAGTAAATTTGATTTACTAGTTACTGAATCTTGTTTGGTAGAAAGTGATTTATCACCCTGGATAATTGATTCAGGAACGACTAATCATGTTTGTTGTTCTTTGCATATGCTATACTCCTACAGGAGACTAGCTGATGGAGAGTTCACTCTCAGAGTTGGCAACGGGGCGGTTGTTTCAGCTTCAGCAGTGGGAGAAGCTAAAATTTATTTTGAGAACAATAAATATTTGTTTTTAGAAAACATTTATTTTATTCCAGGGTTTACTAGAAACCTCATTTCTGTTTCTCGAATAATTGAACAATTATATGCTATTTCTTTTCATAATAATTCAGTTATTATTTCTCGAAATGGTTTAAATATTTGTTCAGACTCAATGGAAAATGGGCTTTATATGATAAGACCCATTATAAATTCATCACTGTTGAATACTGAAATGTTCAAAGTTGAATTGCCTAAATCCAAGAAGCAAAAGATTTCTCATACTGATGATACATATCTTTGGCACCTACGACTTGGTCATATTAATCTTGATAGAATTAACAGACTTGTTAAGGATGGTCCTTTAGAAGATCTAACTGTTGGATCTTTACCTGTTTGTGAATCATGTCTAGAAGGTAAAATGACCAAGAGGTCCTTTATTGGAAATGGCCAAAGGGCTCAAGAAACACTTGAGCTAATACATTCAGATGTATGTGGCCCAATATCAACACGGGCCAGAGGTGGCTATGAGTACTTTGTGACATTCATAGATGATTACTCAAGATATGGATATACTTACCTGATTCAGCTTAAATCAGAAACTTTTAGAAAGTTTCAAGATTTTAAAGCTGAAGTTGAGAACCAATTAGGTAAGACAATCAAGTGCCTTCGATCAGATCGAGGTGGTGAGTACCTTGATAGTGAATTCAAGGATTATCTGTTAGAAAATGGGATAGTATCTCAACTAACAGCACCAGGCACACCTCAGCAAAATGGTGTTGCTGAAAGAAGAAATCGAACATTGCTTAATATGGTAAGATCCATGATGAGCTACTCCTCTCTTCCAAAATCGTTTTGGGGATATGCTATACAAACAGCAACCTACATACTTAATGTAGTTCCATCTAAGTCTATACCTAAAACACCCTTAGAGTTGTGGAGTGGTCACAAACCTAGTTTGAGACACTTTCGCATATGGGGTTGTCCAGCACATGTGCTAGTAGGTAAGACCGGGAAGTTGGAACCAAGAACTGAGATTTGTTTATTTGTTGGATATGCAGTAGGCACGAGAGGAGGTTTGTTTTATAGTCCTCAGGATAATAAGGTATTTGTATCGACAAATGCCACATTTCTTGAACATGACTATATAACAAATTACAAACCTCATAGTAAGATTGCCTTAGAAGAGATTCAATCTGACCAGGTTAGACCGGTTACAACAACAGTTGTTGATCCACAAGTTACAAGAAACACCACTCTTTCTAGTCAACCTATCATTACACTTCATCGTAGCGATAGGGTAGTACGACTACCATCTCGATATCGACACGATGGTGAAGCACAAGTTGCTATCACCGATGATGGGAAGGATGATCCATTGACATATAGATGTGCAATGGAAGACTTTGACAAAAATGCATGGCTTGAAGCTATGAAACTTGAAATGGAATCTATGTATTCCAACTCAGTCTGGGATCTGGTAGATTTACCTAAAGGGGTAAAACCCATTGGGTGTAAATGGATCTACAAGAGGAAACTTGGAATAGACGGGAATGTAGAGACATTTAAAGCTAGACTGGTGGCTAAGGGTTATACCCAAAAGGAAGGGATTGACTATGAAGAAACCTTCTCACCAGTAGCAATGCTTAAGTCTATTCGTATTCTGCTTTCCATAGCTACTCATTATGATTATGAGATTTGGCAGATGGACGTCAAGACGGCTTTTTTGAATGGCCATCTTGAGGAGACTATCTACATGGAGCAACCAGAAGGTTTCATAGTACAGGATGCAAAACAAAAGGTTTGTAAATTGCATAGGTCTATTTATGGACTCAAGCAAGCATCCAGGTCATGGAATATGAGATTTGATGATGCGATCAAATCTTATGGATTTGTGCAGTGTCTTGATGAGTCTTGTGTATACAAACTCTTCAAGGAGAAGCAAGTGGTTTTTCTGATTCTTTATGTCAATGACATTCTACTTATTGGGAATAATGTAGGATTATTATCAGACATAAAAGCTTGGTTGGCTAAGCAATTCCAAATGAAAGATTTGGGAGAAGCGAGCTATATTCTTGGGATTCGTCTATTTAGAGATCGCAAGAATAAGTTGTTAGCCTTGTCTCAAGCATTGTATATTGACAAGATGCTCGTCAGATATTCAATGCAGAACTCTAAGAAGGATAATTTACCTTCTCGTCATGGAGTTACTCTTTCTAAGAAGTAGTGTCCTAACACGCCTCAAAAAGAAGAGGATATGAGACGCTATCCATATGCATCAGCAGTTGATAGCTTGATGTATGCTATGTTATGCACAAGACCTGACATTTGCTATGCAGTAGGGATAGTTAGCCGTTTTCAGTCTAATCCAGGATTAGATCACTGGATAGCAGTCAAGCACATTCTCAAGTATCTTAGGAGAACGAGAAATTATATGCTTGTATATTCTGGTAGGGATTTGATTCTTATAGGATATACAGATTCTGATTTTCAATCTGATATAGATGATCGAAAGTCGATATCTGGATCAGTATTTACTCTTGGTGGTGGAGCTATTGTTTGGAGAAGTACCAAACAATGAGGAGTTTCTGACTCGACTATGGAAGCCGAGTACATAGCTGCTTCAGAAGCAGCTAAAGAAGCTGTTTGGCTCCGCAAGTTCTTTAGTGATCTGGAAGTTGTTCCAGATATAAATAAATCACTCACACTTTATTGTGATAATAGTGGTGCAGTGGCGAATTCTAAAGAACCGAGAAGCCACAAAAGATCAATGTAACGACCCGAGGAGGATCGTCACGTGTCATGACTTTCCTTTAAACTTATCCGTACTTTTATACCTCTGTAATCGTAGTATACTTTTTTTTTTTTTTTTTTTTCTCAGACTTATATCATATCTCATCTTAACTTAAATTCGCTGAATAACCGCATTTAGCTTTCACTCCTGCCGATCGCTAAACGACAAACATCTAGTTGTTCTACCGGTCAGCACGTGCATCTCACATGATTCATTAAACATCTATCGGCAGGCACACATATTTGCATCTGCCGACAGTCATGTGCAACTCGTGTGACCAATTAAAACACCGTTCAATTATACAACGGAAGCCACCTACATCTGCCGATGAGAGAACAATAGACGATGCTCTCATCTGCCGATGGCAAATACTCTATATCTGCCGATGACGTGGCATCACATCTTCCGGTAACTTAACTCACTACTCATACCGATCGCCAGATAACAGACATTGTCGTCATCTGCCGATGACTTAAGACAACTACATCTTCCGACAGATTAACTCACCATCTGCCGATGATACGTCCCATGTCTGCCGATGAGAGAACCATAAGCGAGGCTCTCATCTGCCGATGGCAAATACCCCTTATCTGCCGGTGACGTCAGCCGGAAGACGAATACTCTTCCTCTTCCGATGACGTTCTCTGGAAGTCAAACTTACCCGACTCCCATCACAACTCTCCTGCCGATGACGTCAGCCGGAAGACAAATACTTTTCCTCTTCCGATGACGTCCTCCGGAAGTCAAATTTACCCGACTCCCATCACAACCCTCCTGCCGATGACGTCAGCCGGAAGACAAATACTTTTCCTCTTCCGATGACGCCCTCCGGAAGACAGACTCATTTCCTCCATCATCCCTTGGCATCAGACATCCCCCTTTTTTTGACTTCTATCTAGATAAATGTAAACCTCATATCTTAAATCTTAATGGCCAAAACTCATCAGAATAAATCGTGAACTCATTCAAACTCACACAGCGGAAGACTTAATTAAAATAGTTCATTTGATAACTATAGCTATATCTTCGGACTCTGAAATTAAGACAGGCAGTTTCTAAAATCCCAAATTGTTAAATAATCCGAACCTACTTGACTTGGCTTCTTAAAAACTTCATTAAAACTTATACGAGCTTTAACCAGAATTCCTCATTCGCCACCCAGCCACAGATTTCACACTGATCACCTCCAGCAACCGAGCTTAGACATTTTCATCAACTTTGAATTCCTCACCTGATATTTCTTCACCTACATCATAAGGTGTAACTGTAAGCCTAAGGCTTAGTAAGGAATGCAAACTATTATGAGTTCATGAATGCATAACTTGGAGAAAAACATGCTCATAAGTCTTTTCTTTTCATGTACTTATCTTAATCATCATTCATAATCGTATCTCGTATTCATTGTTCATAATCATCATTCGTAGACATGCTCATATTCATCATTCCTTTCATCATTCATATTCTTCATTACATTATGTGGTTTAAGGGAGGATTTGTGCCGGTAAAGGGGGTTCGACAGTGAGTTTGATCATGGTCCCTACTGCGGGTCGTATTCATATGTCCTACTGCGGACTGTGACATACGCCGAACCACCCCCAACCCTCACTTAACCACGTTGCATAAGTTTTATCTTCTTATTTTATTCATGAGAAAACATATTTCAAAACATTTTCATATGCTTGAGAAGTAAAACATGATGCATAACATAAATGCACTTAATCATCGAACTAAGACAGGGGAGAACATCAGAATAACATAACCATATCCATCGACATTTCATCAAACATATAGAAGACAACGTTCACTAAATCTAACATAGTCCTTTGATGTAGGGCCCTATTGGCCGGAAACTTAGTACATTCACTTACCTGGATCCTTAGCAACTTGAATCACTTTCTCTTCAACTTCTTCACCTAAAACATTCCACATTATAGTAGTTAAAATCAAGTCCTAAAAGTTCTAATCGAAAGTCATCCTAGAATCTAGCAGCTAAGGTTCTCTGTGCAGTCTGAAATCCAAAACCGAAACAGCTAGATATAGCTATCGATTAAACGGGGTCGGTTATATAAAAGGTCCAGAATCGATTTAAAGATGGCATTACCAAATGAAGATAAGGAACGATAACCAACTGACTTAGCCATTGAAGAACTCGAAAGTACAAGTTCAACTGAAAACAGAGTTCTAAATGACTACCCGGCATCTACATTGTCAAAATCTTACCTAGAATGCGGGTTATCGGAGTGGAGGCTGAAAAACCAGTTGCTGGGGAGGAAAAAGGCTCCAGAGAAGAAGGGAGTCGCCGAGAGGAAATGTCGGCTGCAGTGAGGTTTTAAATGAGATTTAAGGTTTCCATTTTCTATTTATACCTAATCCTTCAATCTTTATTACAAAATTGCCACTCAACCTAGTTTTACTCAACTTGTAATGAATTTGCCTCAACGTTAAATTTAATCATAAAGGTTAAATAAGGGTAACAATTAGAATGGTCAGAAAAATTCACCTGGCCGAAATGTCGGGTGTTACAATCAAAGCATATAGAAAGAAAATATCATCTGATTAGAGAGATCGTGCAACGTGGAGACGTCGCCGTTTTGAAGATTCCAACCACTGAGAATCTTGCAGATCCCTTCACCAAGACATTGCCTGCAAAGAGTTTTGATAAACATCTTGAAGGACTAGGGATTAAAGACATGTCGCATTTGCTTTATGGCAAGTGGGAGAATGTTGGGAATAATGTGCCCAACAAGCAAATGTTATGAACATTTTTATTGCTATAATTAATAAATAAATTTTATGATTAATTTTTATGTTTGCATTATTCGATATTCTTTATAAATTCAAAGAAAAATCCTTGATTATTTATGCAATTTTAAATTTACATATATGCTGATATATGTGGGATTAAATTTAAAAAGAAATAATCACAATAGTCCATGACTTATATTTGAAGTAAAGGATCTTCAAATTAATAAAGTCATAAATACAGTTCACTTTATTGAGAACGTGTAGTCATATCCCGACTATATATGTAGTGACATAAAATGATTGTATTTTATATAATATGATTATATAGGACTGGACCAGATGAAATTATATTGTTCTTATAATATCCATTGAATGAAGAACAATTAATTTTATCATAATGATGGTCATATATGTATAATCTTAATTCATTGTATTTAGTAGACTTCTATTTCATTATAATTTATTCTTTGATTTACTCGGTACAGTTTTGTATGAGTTACATTACATAAACCTTGTATTTTGGGAATAAATTAAATGAGTAGCTGGGAATGCTAACATTGATACAATGAAATCCATAATACAAGATTCCCTTGTTTGTTAGTTCAGGGATTGAATAATTAGCGCGCAAATTCATAAATGTTATGAATTAATTATTCAATCAAGAACTAATGGTAGTCAAGGATAAAGATGTAATATGAGAGGTTAACGGATTTTATACCTAGCTCTATTACGAATCTTAATGGAGGATTAATACATATGTAATGACTATATCAATGGACATTACTTTGAGTAAATATACTCTATAGTTCTAAGAGTGCAACTCTAGGTATTTAGTGGAATTACTCTAGAGTTAATAATTGTGTTATTTAATATAACGAGTTTATATTAATTAACAAATATTATTGGAGCTTAGGACTATAGGTCCATCGGTCCCTCTGTCATCTTATATCACTATTTAATTTCCATGTTATAAGAATAAATATATAAATGATTAATTATGATTAATCATTTATAGACACTCTGATAAATATTTTGTAATTCAAAATATATAAATAGTTTTTATATTTTGAATTCAAAATAAAATATCTCATTAGATGAGATTGTTTTAAAAGATTTGAATTAGATTTGAAGAATCTTATTAGATGAGATTTGATCTTCAAATTTAAATTAGTTATTTAACAAACTATCAAATCAGATTTTTTGAAGTTTGAATAAAAGTATATCTGATTAGATTAGATTTGATCTACGTTTGAATTATAGTTTGTTTAATATTTAAAAGTAGATCTGAATAATCTCATAAGATGAGATTATCTTGAAAAATAGTTTTCATAAATATATTCTAAAAACTGTTTTTAGATTATATGATTAATTGATAAATTGATTTATTAGATAAATCAACTGCTAATCAAATTAGATTTGATTAGATATGATTTATTTTTAAAAAATTAGTTTTTATTAAAATAAATCTAAAAAATTAATTTTAAAACAGATCTATAAAAATTGTCAAATGTGATTTGATAGGAGGACAACGAACGACTGAAAAACAAATCCCTAGAGAGAAAAGGTGTGACCTTTCCGTATTCGATTTTAGAAAAACGTTTTCTAAGATCGAAGAGAGACATCTCATGTGTTGAGAACACGTCTCTCTAGAAATATAAGAGTGTATTGTTCTTGTAAGAGAGACGCTCACACGTAAGGAAATTTAAGTGTAAAGATCTTCAGAGAAGACTCGACGGTTTCAAAGTCTTCAAAAAAATACCTGATCCTGAGTTAAAGCTGTTAAGATCAGACGGGAGTACCTGAGTAAAAGCGTTGCTCCATAAAGGTATATTCTTTTATCTAAATTCTAATAATTTTTCTCAATGTAAATTGTTTACATTTTGAAAAATTACATATTTCTCAAAAATAATTTCTTTTAGACTAACGATCCAATTTATGATTTTTTTGATGATTTTAAAATAGTTTTAAAGTCACAGGGTAACGCATGTCACTATTATTATGAATAATAGTGAATTCCGCCATGCGTAGGGACCTCGAAAACCAACAGTAGAGATATGTGGAAGAGAGATAACACCTCTATTTACAGCATGTCGAATATAATGACAATCCACTTCAATATGTTTGATACGCTTATGATAAATTGAATTAGTTACAATTTGAATAACATTCGTACTATCGGCATGAAGAGGAGGGAAATCCAAATTCAGTTAGCCGTAGCCACATAACTTCATGACAGGCCTTTGACATTGCTTGATATTCAGATTCGGTGGAAGATTTTGACACACGATCTTGTTTCTTACTTTTCCAAGATATTAAGGAGTCTCCTAGAAATGTACACCAACCTGTTATAGAACGTTGAGTATTGGGACAACTAGCTCAATCTGCATCACTAAAAGCACATAAACTTATAGAAGATCCAACTAGAAAAAATAAACCACAACATGAAATTCCTCGAAGATATCTTATAATACGACGAACGACAACAAAGTGAAGATGGCGAGGAGAGTGCATGAACTAACTAACTTGTTACACAGCAAAGAAGAAGTCAGGCTTAGTAGTTAAATAATTTAAGTTGATTAGAAAGTAATTCTCCTTCATTTGTATGATATTCATTTTGAGGGGTGTATCAACCACTGAGGAATTTTGAAGACCAGCTAAAGCAATCAAATATTGAATGTACTTATGTCTGCGAAGAAATATATAAGAGTCCCTAGATCCTTCATATGACATGAATCATAAACATGTTGAAGCTTGGCAATTAGTAAAGAATTTATTTCCGTTATAACAATATCATCAACATAAACTAAAAGCAAGACGATACTAGTAGACATTTTTTACGCATGAAAAGAGAAGAATCATATTGACTTTGCATCAATTCAAACTTAAGTAAAATAGAGCGAAATTTCTCAAACCACACATGGGGAACTTGTTTCTAGCCATACAATGAGCGATTCAATTTACAAACTGCTGAGGTAGAAGAGGAAAACAAACCAAGAGGAGGTTTCATGTAGATTTTCTCTTTAAGAACACCATGTAGAAAAACATTTTAACATCCATTTTTCAGAGTGACCAATCATTAGAGGCAACAATTGCAAGAACTATCTGTTTAGTAGTCATTTTAGCCAAGAGTATATTATATGCCTACGAGACCTATCCTTCGATCACGAACCGAGGTAAGTATTTTAACCAATCTCTCATCTAACTGGTTTGTATATTTTTCATATAAAGTCCATTTTAAAGCATGGATTAGGAGCTTATTGTCAAGAGGGCATGACGCGCACGAGATGAGACGAGTAGCAGTGAGATGCGCATGAACTGGAAGAAAGGCGTGCACGACCGAAAGAAGTTGTGAGCCCAAACTAGATGGAAGTGGCATTTCATCAAACACTTGGCGTGCACAAATGAAGGCAGCAGCATGCACAAAATCGGTCGGCATCTCGCAAGAACCGATAAGCATCTTGCAAGAACCGGTTAGCAGGAGAGAACTGATCAGGCGCACTTGCATACCTTCATCAGGCGCACGCAACATCAGCACCGTGATTAACCCGCCGATGTGGCCGAAGCAAAGACGCTTTAACGGCTACTTTTTGTAGGATCGTGATTGTCTAAGAGGGGGGTGAATTAGAAATTTCTTAACCTAATCGTTTTTAACAATGCAAATTAGGTTTATTTTATCTTCTCTCTTTGTATGCAAATACTAACAAACACATAAAAGTAAGAGTAAGGGAAAGAGATTGACACCGATCTTTTTACGTGGTTCGGCCAACCCTACCTATGTCCACGCTTCAAGGTTTCTCCCTTGAAGATCTTTTCTTTCTTTTCAACGAAATTTCTTGATCGAACTTCACGGGCGTCGATCTACTGTCTTACAACTTTGGATTGAAATTCACGGGTGTCAATCCACTGCCTTTAAGTTTTACAATGTTGAGAAATATTGAACACAAAGCTACACTCTCTCAAAAACAAAATCTCAAGTTTAGGTGTAGAGAGGTGTAGAGAGTCAAGGAGTATTATAAACTTAAGCTTGTGAGAGATTAGAGAAAATTGTTCAAGTTCGCAAAAGTTCTTCTCTCGAGCTACTTTTCTTCCTTTTATACTGGAGTCCGTAAATTGCTTCTCATTCGGACGACTCCTTGTTTCTGTACTAAAAATATGACCGTTGAGAAGAATTCTTACGACGAAAACTAGCTGTTGTGTTCTGCAGTCGATATTACTCGCGGCGGAAGTCTTCTTGATTCGGATGATGTTATCCTAGTAGATGAAGTCTTTATTCGGTCGACGTTGATCTTGTGAAGCATTCTCATATTGGATTTGGTCGACAATGATTTCGGAAGATAACTTGATTTTGTTCGGTATTGATTTTTGTAGACATAGAATCTGGTCGACTTGATTTTGGTCGAGATTGAATTCGGTAGACTATAGAATCTGGTCAACTTGGTTTTGGTCGATATTGCTTTTGGTAGACTTTGGAATCTGGTCGACTTGGATTTGGTCGATATTGCTTTTGGTAGACTTTAGAATCTGGTCGACTTGGATTAGGTCGACGTTAATTTCGGTAGACTATAGAATCTGGTCGACTTGATTTTGGTCGAGATTGAATTCGGTAGACTACAGAATCTAGTCGATTTGGTTTTGGTCGATATTACTTTCGGTAGACTTTAGACTTCGGTCGACTTTATTTGGTCCAGTTGATATATCTGCCAGATGTCTTCCAAATCTCCTTTGACAGCGGTAGATGTTCAATTGGTTCCACCATCGGTAGATGTTCATTTTGGAAGACGACTTAAACGTCTGGTTGGCATTATGCATACTTCATTCTTGACTATCAACACTTAATAAAAAATATTAGAAAACATAATACCCTTTTTAAAAGGGCATTCCCAATTAACTGCAATAATTAATATTATTCATTTTTTACAATCATTATTTTATATATTTCTCATTAATTACAATCATCAAAAAACATAGTTAGATTTAAACACATTGTAAGTTAACAATCTCTCCATTTTTTATGATGACAAACATAAAATGAATAACCATATACTCCCCCATGCTATTCTGACAATGTATAAACTCCCCCATACTATATGCATTAATATCAACTACTTTTCTCCCCCTTTGACATTATCAAAAAAATATTAGCAAGCAGTATAAGAGACGAGAATGTCATTCAACACAATACAAGTGTGATAAAGAATGAGAAAGATTCAAAGATAAAGAATGATAAAGAATGATCAATAAAGGAATATCCTAAAAAAGGCCTAATTTCCTAAACTAGCTAACTGAGACAGAGAACGGAGAATGGAGAGATACAACGGAAGAAACAGCAGAGACATCCCTAGAACCTGCGAGCATAGAAATCCCTCGCACATCTGAATAGAGGCTGATCTTCATCCTCATCTGGAACAATAGTAATAGGAAAAACAGGAGGAGTTCCTTCTCCAGCATTTACATCCCCTGCGTCTCTTTCTTCAGCTATTAGGGTACCATCAAAGGGCTTTCCTTCCTCAACCGGTTCAGCCATGACAAGGTCACTAGGACCAGCAGCATCATCAGCAACATTAGCTGGAGTAATTACTGACTCGTCCTCACAAATAACATTCCTTACTTCATCCTCAGCTACAACATCCCCTACAGCATTCTCTACACCCGAAGGCATATCACTCGAAGAAACAGCTGGAGTGGCTGGATGAGCTTCCTCAGGATTCTCTCCACCTTCGTCCAGGCCCTCATCCAGAGGAGAGGGCTCACTATCACTCCAAGCCGAAGATAAGTTAAGAGAGCCAAAGTGAGTGATAATGCGATCAGACTCTCGTCGCAAGGAATCTACTATATGACTGGTATTGAATCTAACGGAAGAGATGACATCATCAATAGCTTTACTCTGATCTATTTCTGTTTGATCAATGCGATCATGAAGTCATTAAATAGCAGCAGCAAGATGATCATTCCGAGAGAGGGTGGAGGCTTCGAGTTGACGAAGCTGAGAGAGGCAGGAGACTTCAAGGTGTTCTAGTTGTGAGAGAACAAAAGCTTCAAACTGTTCTTGGCGGGAGAGATACATGGACTGGAAAGATTCAATGCCGGTGTCAAGATTTTCAATACTCGCCCGAAGCTCATGATATTGTTCCTCAAAAATAGATGTCCCCACAGAAGGAGTGGGACGACTTTGAGATTGAGGAGGAACAGGAGCTGACAATTGAAGAGCCTCTGTTGGTGAAGGAGCAGGAATTGGACTAGAGGGATGTGGATGAGTAGCTGCTTGAACGTCCAGAGGATCAAGCAGAAAGTTTTGATCATTAAAGCCCTCAGCAGCTGATGGGAGAAAGTCGGAGCAGGTTGGAGGAGCTGGAAACTGAGGAGGATCAAAGGAAGGAATATAAACTCCCAATATCACTCTTCGCCGCTTCCAAGGTTCAGGAACAGTCTGGAAGGTACTGCTTCTGGAAACACCTTGTAATGCCCCGAATTATATAAACTCGGTTCGCTACACATAATACTGAACCACACTATGACATTCTGAGAAAATTTCAAAATTTCACTCAACGGTCAAAGTTTGACCCTTAAAATGTTAAAACTTGCAGCGGAAATTCATTTGTATAAAACAATATTTATTAATTAATTAAAATATTAAAGACAATTGGTTGAAAGAAAACAAACAAAACAGAACACATCCACCGCTGAACAGTTCCCGCGATCAATAGAAAGGAGAAAGGCAGAAAAGAAAAGATGAAATAATAAATAGAAGCAAATAAAAAGAAAAAAAATAGAACGAAGGGCAGAAATAGAAAAGAAGCAAAGAAAGATAAGAAAGACAAAAGGAAAGAGAAAATAGAGGAAGGAACTAGAAAGAAAGGAAATAGAAAGGGGACGGGCAGAATCAGAAAGAAAATAGAAAAAAGAGCAAGAGGTGGGGGCAGGAAACACAGAAGAAAGAAAGAGGCAAGAAGGAAATACAGAAAATAACATAGAAACGGGGGGGCAGGAGGAAAGAAAAGAAAAAGAAAAAACGAAAAATTAGAAAGAAATAGAAAAGAAGCAGAAAGAAAATAGAAACAAATAGAAAGAAATAGAAAAGAAATAGAAGAAGAAGAAATAGGAAATTAAGAAAAAAGAAAAGAAAATGAAAACAAAATAATCTAGCGGGTGAAACGTAGAAGAGAAAGCATACTGTTTTCTTCTATAACGAAACCATTCCCGCTCACGTCAGTCGAACGACACGTCGACTACACACGTCCATCGGTCACGTCAGTCGAACGACGCGTCGGCTACACACGTCCACCGGTCACGTCAGTCGAACGACGCGTCGGCTACACACGTCCACCGGTCACAAAATGACAAAATTACTACTCACATCTACCGCTCACGCCCATCCATCACAAAACGAAAAACCTATTACTTACATCCACCGATCACAAAACGACAAAACCTATTACTCACATCCACCAATCTTAAAATGACAAAACATATTACTCACGTCTACCGTTCGACAACATCCACCGATAGATTACATCCACCGATAGATTACATCCACCGATAGACTACATCTACCGGTGAACAGTAACACTCTAAACAAAATGACAACTCTGCCTACTAAAAAAACTTGTAAATTTTAACAGCAACTATTCAAAACAACATAAATCCACAACTTACTAAAAATGCAGAACAGCAAACTACAATCAAAACCAACCATGTTTTCATAATCACGACAATCTCAAAAACATATTAAAACATTAAAACTATTACTATTATTAAAATTCACAGTACACTTCAACAAAACACTTGTCCACTAAGACTTCGCATACTGACATTAGTTAAACCGCCTCATCAGTGTACAAAATCGTGACATAGATGCATTCCATCAACTGCGCCTATTTGTCAGTAAACTCAGAGAATTCACCTGCTGTAACCTCAGCACCTACATCACAAAACTCATCTATTAGCCTAATACTAAATAAGCAGAGAAATGATGAAATGAAATGTTGAAACATAATTCCTATTCATGCAGTTTCTACTTTCACATCTCAGTTGCATTAACGTTCATCCATAATTTGATCCCGATATTCTATTGGGAAGTAGATCAATTTTCCCAAAGTTATAAATCCTCATAATCGATTAATGGGCGGATTAGTTCCCTTAATAGCTGATATGATCCCTCAATTCCATTGAGAGTGGGATCAATTCTCCCAAAGTAATAAATCCTCATAATCGATTAAGGGGCGGATTAGTTCCCTTAATAGCTGATATGTTTCAAACTGTTCATTCCTTACCGTGCCATCTTGCATTTAAATTTATTTTCGTATATTTTCAAAACATGATGCATGACATACTGAAAACATACAAAGTATGCATAAACCCTACTGTTTTGTGATGTAGGCCCGAAAGCACATGCAAACTCTACTTACCTCGCCTCCTTAGCAATGTCGTGCCATCACATGAAGTTTTTTCCACCTAAGACAATTCATATTTCATTGTTAAATATATCCTAAATAATCTGAATTCAAGGTTGATAAAATCCTAACTAAGGAAGTCATCCCAGATTCTAGTTTAAGTCTCTAAGTCATTTAGCCGAGCACCTTGTGTGCGTAGCTCAATCTCCAATAACATTAATGACATTTGTGTGCTAAAACCACCAGGATTATACCAATATCAAAATCTCAAAACTTAAGCATTAACAACAACAGAATCTTATCACCAAAACCATTAATAAGAAAACTCGAAGATACTGTCATTATCCTAACATTGTCCGATTCTTAATCTTCAAACATCAACCAATAATCAGAATCTTAATACCAATGCCATTAATACGGAAACTCATAATACTAATGTCACCCTATGTAGCGACCCTTACCCGTATCCTAATTTTACCGTATAAAATTTTTCATTTTATCTTTTATCCTTAAATTTTGTAGAATTTTATGCGGAATTTAAAAGTAGACCATATCGTTGAAATCATTTGAAAACTATTTGCTTAAAAAAAATTTCAATAAAACTTAAAACAATTTCTTAAAACAATTAAATTAATATTGAAAACAATTAAAAACGTTGAAGAAACAATCGGCCAAAGAGTGAGGGACAAAAGGGACATTTGTACCTGAAAATCAAGGGGCGATCGATCGCCCATTTCAGGCGATCGATCACCATAGGTAAAAATAGGTGGGGCGATCAGATCGCCTCTCTTTGTGGTGAACGATCGCCCCAAACGGGCGATCGGTCGCCACGCTCCCTGGATTTTTCCAGGGAGTGGCGATCCTCCTTGGTTCTCGATCGCCTCTCTTGGCGATCGATCACCAAGTTCACTACCTCCTTTTTTTTTTCTTTTTTCTTTTTTCTTTCTTCTTTGCCCGTTCCTTCCTTCTTTCCTTTCTCTCCTTCTTTTTCCCTACATACTTATACACATAACATACACTAAAACTTCAACGTACTCTACTCCATAAACACGTAACATACGATCGCTCAAACCTCACCCATTTCACACTTCACCAATCACCCGATAACCGACTCAAAACACATTTAAAACCAAGTACATTTTCAGGAAAACAAATTGCGTGGTTCTGTTTGAAAACCAAACATTTCCTCCTGCTAAAATCACCAAGCAGTTTATAAAAATCTAGATAAAATCTTAACAAAACGTTTTTAAAATTCAATTTACCAAAACGTTTAAAAACATCAAAATGTAACCTATCAACTAATCAGATCCAAGCATCCTAATATGATCAACTATACAATTTTATCTAACTACCGTGTTCCCAAAACATACGCTTACTTCCCCCACAGGTCAAAAGGAGCATCGACTGCCCAGCGCACTCCCACGAGCCATCCTCCTTCAAATGCATCATTCCTCGGGTGGAGGGATCTCGTCCTCACCTATGTCAAGATCACCTAGACCATAAAGACACTTATGAGATAAAAATCTTAGCAAGTTCTACGTAAATGCTAATGCATGATCATGTATGCTCAATGCTATGAAAACTGTCCATGTCATTTCATATATCAGTACGTGTCATTCTATGGTTATCGGAAACGCTCGACAGATGGATAGGGCACGTCCAGCGGTTAGACAGCCCACACCATCTGAAGGGAGGAAAACCCGCTCACCACAGAACGCCAAGTCTGAACCTCATCCCCGATAACCCCAAGTCATGGTTGTTTATTGTGATACTTTACTTGCCTTTACATACATGTTCTTTTCATGAAATCCGTGCATAAATTCATTTTCATGACATTTTTAAAATCATGATGCATGAACAATTCAATATAAACATAAACATACAGAAGAAGCATACCATCAAAACACTACAAATACTATCAAAACACTATAGCAAACAACCTATAGAACAACCAAACCTAAACTACCCAACCGAAACAATTAGACGAAACAATGACCAACTTAAACAAACAATGCACCAACGTATCATCAACAATAAACTCCGGCTTATGGTGTAGGCCAATCAGTCACAGTAAGTCACGAGAACTTACCTCGTGTCCGTTGCAATCCAAGCTCCGTCCACGAGCGTTGCTCACCTAAGGCAATTTCACAATTTTGTCGTTAAAACAAGTTTAAACTATTAAACGTCCAAATTTAGCGAAACCTTAACTAAGAAAATTACTTAAAGCCCTAATTTGATTCATTGAAGCATTTTATCGAGCATTCCACGCTCGATACCTTAAAATTTTAATTAACGAGTTTTTTCGAAAACTCCTAAAATTCTCAAACTTTAACATTTCTCACAAATCGACTTAACTTCGTCCAATAACATTCAATACGTCCATTATATTCACAACTAAGGTAAACCTATCGATTTCAAACCCTAAATCACGTTTTTAACGAAATTATAAACGAACCCTAATCATTTAAACACCTTAAAAACCAAAATAAACTTTGCTAAAACCTTAGAATCGTACCTAGGGTCGAGTTTGGGGAAGAAATGGCGAAGAACGGAAGTCGTTGGAGGAGGAACCAGCCGTGGGAAGGGAGAATCGCCGTGAGTCGCCGGAGGAGGGAGAGAGTTCGCAGGGGAGAGAGAGGGAAATCGTGAATGAGGGAGAAGAGAGAAAAAATTTTGTTTTTAATTAACATTTTTGACTTTGTAAATTACCGTTTCGTCCTTCCTTTGATTTTCTATTTGTTTCGTCGCTTGTTTCGTTAATTGTCTAACGATTCAGCTTCTCCAAATTTTCTTAATTCACCAATAATTCCAACTCATTACTAGGGTTCAATTAAAACTGTCTGTTCGTAATTCGAACCTCGTTTACTATTTTTACCAAAGTATACTTTATATTACGATAAACGTAATTCTCGTAAAATTAGTGTTAAACTCCTAAAATTCCCCAAAATTTTCTTAAAATACTTATTTATTATTAGGATCGTAATAACGCTTTCTTTTTGCAAAATAGACTTGATTTGACATATTAACCAAAAATGCCATTTACATTAAAATATTTATATTCCGTACAGCCGGGTATTACATCCTATCACGATGAACCTCACCGTCTCAGCTCTAGTTACCATAAATTCGTAAATCAAAACTTAAACTCATCTAAGACTTACCTAGAGCTTCGAATATCGAAGAGGATGAGGAAGGATCGATCGTTGATGGAGAAAATCACAAGCTGCGTGAAAGGAGGAGAAAATCATCGGGTGGGGAAACTGTCGAGAGAAACCTGCCGAGCTGAGCACGAAAAGGGAAAGGAAAATAGTGGCGGCTAAAACCCTTAGCTAAACCCTCATTTATATCATGTATCTCACAAATTACACATATGCCCTTGACTAACCAAACTTTAACCTAACCATTGTTTCTCTCATTTTCCTTCATTAGCATAGACAAGTAATTAGTCACAACCACTTAGTTCCCTAAAAATGTACACCACTAATGTCAATTCAAGTCGATAATTGCTGGGTGCTACAATCTACCCTCCTTAAAAGAATTTTGTCCTCAAAATTCGTGGCTTGGTTATCTCTCAACTTATTCACTTTAACGCTACACTCCTGACTTTGACTTACTCAGTTTCGACTCTAGCTTTTCTTTGAGTTAAGTTCGTCTAATTCCCCCCCCCCCCCCCCCCCCCTCCTTCTTCCGTGTCAATCAAACACTTACATAATTCGATCAAGGCCTCAATAGATCCTTAATTACGTAACACCAAAGACCTAGTAAACTTCTTATCCTAAATCCTCGATTTCCATTTCTTTTTTACTCTACCATCTCATTTCTACTTATCAATCTCAACTCAAGCTCTCAATACTCAATCTATCAACTATTCCAACAAGGTATACTTTGAGTCTCTACTTCCAACTCGGGTTCTAAATATTCTTCTAACTCTCCATTTTAGTAACCTTGTTGTAGCTCACATAACACTCGTTTCGATTCTACTATAATCTTAGTCACCTATTGATCTCTGGTGATCCCTAAGTCTCCAAAGTTCAAACGACTCTAACTATGTGCTTTGACACTCAACCATTCATGCATTAATTGACTACAACTCAAACAATTATAACTCAGCGCTCAAACTCCTTTAACTTAGGTTCAGTTCTAGTTTTCTTGAATTAAGTCCGTTCAAATCCGCACAAAGCAGCACATAAAATCACTCACAGGCTTCAATTTTCTCCCTGAACTTTCATATCTACATTCATTACACGTGACAAATTCTTACCTCATTTATCTACAAATACCACCGAATTTCCCTCAGTCTAATTTAAATCATCATAACTGTACCCTTCTTACATTCAACAATTTACAATTTCTTTGGCTTCAATCAATCTGCTATAACCTCAACTTTCAAAATTATTTGACATAGCTTTATCTTTAAGTCCCCTGAAACAAATTCAACCTTTAAATTCTCTATTTCCAAATCCTCAAAAATTTCCTCAATTAAGCTACGCTACATTCTTGTCTTAAGTCTTCAAACAAATCCAACTTCAAAGTACTCGAAAAATAAATTTTAATTCTCATAAAAATAACATTTAATCCGATGACTCCTTTCACTACCTAAAAACATACACCTATCCACAAACCAAAACATAAGTCCTCAACTCCATGGTGATAAATTACATCCTCAAAATTTGTTATTATTCGTATCTTCTCAACCATTAACCTCAATTAGATTCTTTAATATAATTTCTCACCTCGAGACTGTTAACTTCTCATGGGTCTAAAATATTTCAGGTTTATATTATTATTTTCTCTTCGCTTAGAACTTACCGATTGTAGGTCGACAATCTAGAGTGTCACTTTTTTTTTGTCCTTAATTTCAAATTCCTATTAACGCTCCCTCGGTAGTGAACATTCTCTCCTATATTCCGAATATAAGGTATGTATTCTAGTCGTCCATCTTCCATTTTATAGAATTCAACCTCATGAATAATGAACCACTCAGCTAATTTGGATCTTAAATACTAGCTATTTTGTCTAAATAGGACTTAATTGTAGCTTCAATGGAAGTAGATTATAAGATAACTACTTCATCCTCTTTAAATTCTTCTACTATATCATAAGACATATTTTAACACTTCTCTTTCCTTAACTCGTCTTACAACCACTCATTTCTAAGTGTCCCACTTAATTTCGATGACCCCTTAGTACTATCAAACCCCTGGGTTAAACATTAAATTACCAAAATCGTTCGCAAAATGATCAACTTCGAATTTGTCAAGAGCGAGTCGAACTTTTAGATATCTACTGACTTAGCCTCACATCAGAGTTTACTCGGACCATTTTTACTCATGTATCCCAAACTATCTTCATGGTTATTATTCACTGCTCTCAATCTCGTTAACTATAGCCTCAAGTACTCATCGAGTATTGACAGACCCCTAGGTCTCTAATTTAAATCATTCTAAGCCATACATCATAACACTCAACAGCCCTTCCAATTGTTGACTTCACTTTAACCAACTTTAAGCAGACACTGAATTAATCAGCACAGTACCTGACACCACGGCTGGCTCGTCATCATTTCTGGACTCGGCCATGGTGAGAATCCTGGGTGTCACTCTTGTCGGACCTTCCTTCATCGCTGGACAATCCCTGTTAACATGGCCCACATCATTGCAGTTATAGCATCGAACAACTCTGGGTTTTGGGCAGTCTTTGAACTTGTGTCCAACTTCAACACAGTTGAAGCACTTTCTCGAATCAATCATGCACTCGCCTAGGTGATTTCTCAAACATTTCGAACACTGAGGAAACTTCACGGTATTATGTACTTTCTTCTCCCTCCTCCGACTGCCCTTGCCCTCACTAACCCTTTTCATCCTTTGCACTTCTCGGTTCAACAGTGTACTTACTTGCTCAGACTATAGACGCACTAATTTTGTTAATTGTCTGATTACACTAAGATCCTCCCCACTTCTCAATTCTGTCTCTACTCTCGATTGTCTTGGTCTTCCTGGTCGTCTAGGCATTTCGCTATATTCCTAGACAAGGTTAATTACTCTCATAAATATCTAGTAACTAAGGTTAACATAAACACTTACAGTTGTTGGAGTACTCTCACGCGACGATCGGCACTGATGAGTAATCTTTTGAACGGTTTAACTAAATGTCTCTGATACCATACTGTAACGCCCCGAATTATATAAACCCAGTTCGCTACACATAATACTGAATCACACTATGACATTCTGAGAAAATTTCAAAATTTCACTTAACGGTCAAAGTTTGACCCTTAAAATGTTAAAACTTGCAGCGGAAATTCATTTGTATAAAACGACATTTATTAATTAATTAAAATATTAAAGACAATTGGTTGAAAGAAAACAAACAAAACAGAACACATCCACCGCTGAACAGTTCCAGCGATAGAAATAGAAACAAAAGGCATCCACCGCTAAACAGTGTTAGCAGCAGAAATAGAAACAAAATAATCTCAGCGGTGAACGTAGAGACAGAATACGTCTTCTACTAACGAACACCCACCGCTCACGTCAGTCGAATGACACGTCGACTACACACGTCCATCGGTCACGTCAGTCGAACGACGCGTCGGCTACACACGTCCACCGGTCACGTCAGTCGAACGACGCGTCGGCTACACACGTCCACCGGTCACAAAACGACAAAATTACTACCCACATCTACCGCTCACACCGATCCATCACAAAATGACAAAACCTATTACTCACATCCACCGATCACAAAACGACAAAACCATTTACTCACATCCTCCGATTATAAAATGACAAAACCTATTACTCACGTCTACCGGTCGACAACATCCACCGATAGACTACATCCACCAGTAAACAGTAACACTCTAAACAAACAGACAACTCTGCCTACTAAAAGAATTTGTAAATTTTAACAGCAACTATTCAAAACAACATAAATCCACAACTTACTAAAAATGCAGAACAACAAACTACAATCAAAACAAACCATGTTTTCATAATCACGACAATCTCAGAAACATATTAAAACATTAAAACTATTACTGTTATTAAAATTCACAGTACACTTCAACAAAACACTTGTCCACTAAGACTTCGCATACTGACATTAGTTAAACTGCCTCATCAGTGTACCAGACCGTGGCATAGATGCATTCCATCATCTGCACCAATTCGTCAGTAGACTCAGAGAATTCACATGCTGTAACCTCAGCACCTACATCACAAAACTCATCTATTAGCCTAATGCTAAATAAGCAGAGAAATGCTGAAACATAATTCCTATTCATGAAGTTTCTACTTTCACATCTCAGTTGCATTCACGTTCGTCCATAATCTGATCCAAATATTCCATTGGGAAGTGGATCAATTTTCCCAAAGTTATAAATCCTCATAATCGATTAAGGGGCAGATTAGTTCCCTTAATAGCTGATATGATCCCTCAATTCCATTGGGAGTGGCATTAATTCTCCCAAAGTAATAAATCTTCATAATCGATTAAGGGACAGATTAGTTCCCTTAATAGCTGATATGTTTCAAACTGTTCATTCCTTACCGTGCCATCTTGCATTTAAATTCATTTTCATATATTTTCAAGACATGATGCATGACATACTAAAAACATACAAAGTATGTATAAACCCTACTGTTTTGTGATGTAGGCCCGAAGGCACATGCAAACTCTACTTACCTGGCCTCCTTAGCAATGCCGTGCCTTCACATGAAGTCTTTTCCACCTAAAACAATTCATATTTCAATGTTAAATACATCCTAAATAATCTGAATTCAAGGTTGATAAAATCCTAACCAAGGAAGTCATCCTAGATTCTAGTTTAAGTCTCTAAGTCATTTAGCTGAGCACCTTGTGTGCGTAGCTCAATCTCCAATAACATTAATGACATTTGTGTGCTAAAACCACCAGGATTATACCAATATCAAAATCTCAAAACTTAAGCATTAACAACAACAGAATCTTATCACCAAAACCATTAATACCAATGCCATTAATACGAAAACTCATAATACTAATGTCACCCTATCATGATGAACCTCACCGTCTCAGCTCTAGTTACCATAAATTCGTAAGTCAAAACTTAAACTCATCTAAGACTTACCTAGAGCTTCGAATAACAAAGAGGATGGGGAAGGATCCATCGTTGATGGAGAAAATCACAAGCTGCGTGAAAGGAGGAGAAAATCGTCGGGTGGGGAAACTGCCGAGAGAAACCTGCCGAGCTAAGCACCGAAAAGGGAAAGGAAAATAGTGGTGGCTAAAACCCTTAGCTAAACTCTCATTTATATCATATATCTCACAAATTACACATATGCCCTTGACTAACCAAACTTTAACCTAACCATTGTTTCTCCCATTTCCCTTCATTAGCATCCACAAGCAATTAGTCACAGCCACTTAGTTCCCTAAAAATGTACACCACTAATGTCAATTCAAGTCGATAATTGCCGGGTGCTACACACCTCCCCGTGTTTCTTTGTCATATAGAGTACCTTGCTGATTTTTTTCAATCCCCATTCGCAGCAAGGTGGAAGCAGAGAAACGATCAGTGTTCTTCAACAAAATTGGCTCGTCTTCAGCCGGCAGTTAAACACCAAATCGATGGAAAATCTTCATTAAGAGAAGATTGTATGGAAGAGATTTGGATGCTGTTTTGACAACTTGAAGCATCCTTCTCAGAATAATACTCCCAATATGAAATGGCTCTTGACTGAAGAATCTATACAGAATGTAAAGATCCATGCCACTGGCATGGTCTCTACTGCCATCTCTGGGAAGAATGTTGTAATTGATCATTTGATGGAAGACTCTGGCTCGAATATTCAAGTCCTTGCCCTTGAGCCTTAGGGAGGTGTTGTTTGGATCCTTGGAAATCTGTTTAGCTAAAGCCAGTCCCTCTGGTGTTCCAACAAAGGGAGGATCCTTGGAAACCTCAAAATATCTAGGCAGATCATTTAGAAACTCACAATTGAGTATCTCATGAATGTTTGCTTGAGTCAGCTCTATGTGTCTTCCATACACATAGTTGCGGATGACAAGAGGAGAGGTAGAGTGCTCTAGATTAGCATAAAACATCTTAATAGGGGTTTCACAGTACGAAGTGCCTAGTTCGAACAGACCTAATAACCCCATGTCTCGGAGAGACTTCTCCAGATTCAACCCATGAAGGTCCTTAAATACAATACCTCTACTTTTAATAACAGGCTTCTCTTCAAAATCTTTATTGTACCTATTAAGTGCAGCCTCATTGAGAAACTGTGGAGATAGCCAAATAAGAGAAGGAGGTTGCACTATCGGTGGATCTTCATTTGTTCTGCATTCTTCTGCTTCTTCCTAGAAAAGGTTATTCCGGCGTTGGAAGAGGATGCAAAGATGAGAGGTTTTTGAAGGTTTTTCGTGCTCTGGAAGAGAAGTATGGTTTCTGTAATCCGAATGCTAATTTATAAGATTTAAGAACAAACTTCGTCCGATTCGTACCTCGACCGTTCCCTACATCATCCTATTCATATGTTGACGCGGTCGATGTACATCGGAATACCTCAATTTCTCAACTGTTCCTTCTAGAGAGATAAAAAATGTTTTTATGAACACACAACATCGAACGTTTAAGTTTTTTCACTCATAATAATACCTAAACGGATTCGAATATCATTGAATGACTTTTCATCTAAGGGTTTTATAAAGATGTCTGCTAATTGGTTGGAAGAATTGACAAATTCTAAGGTGATATCACCTTTTTGAACATGATCCCTAATCAAATGATATCTGACCTCAATGTGCTTGGTCCTAGAGTGTTGGATAGAATTTTTGAAATGTTGATAGCACTTGTATTATCACATCTGATCGGAATTTATCATAGAAGAGATTATAATCCTCTAGAATTTTCTTCATCCAAAGCATTTGAGCACAGCAACTACCAGTGGCAATATATTCACTTTTGGTAATTGAAATTGCTACAGAATTCTGCTTCTTAGAGTACCAAGATACGAGGGATTCTCCTAAGAACTGACATGTCCCACTAGTGCTTTTTCTATCAACTAGACGTCCTTAATAGTCTGAGTCTGAATAACCTATTAAATCAAATGAGGTTCCCTTCGAATACCACAAACTTAAATCATATGTCCCACTCAGGTATTTGAAAATCCTTTTGACAGCATTCAAGTGTGACTCCTTGGGAGAAGCTTGGAACCTAGCACATAAGCACACACTAAACAAGATGTCCGGCCTACTATCGGTTAAGTAGAGAAGTGAACCAATTATTCCTCTATATTTCTTGATGTCTACATTTATGTCATTCTCATCTTTGTCCAATTTTGTAGTGGTGCTCATTGGGGTTCTAGATGATTTAGAAGAATTCAATCCAAATCTTTTTAGGAGATCTTTGATATATTTTTCTTAACAAAAGAAGATATCATCTGGAGTTTAACTAATCTGAAAACCTAGAAAGAATTTTAGCTTCCCCATCATACTCATTTTAAATTCACTTTGCATTAGAGAGGAGAACTCATTGCAAAGAGAGACATTAGTTGAACCGGATATAATATCATCAACATAGATCTGTGCAATGAGTATGTCTTTGTCCTTTTGCATAGTAAATAAAGTTGAATCGGTTTTACCCTTTTTGAACTTTCTTTCCTCAAGGAAATTATTCAACCTATCATACCAAGCTCTAGGAGCTTGCTTAAATCCATATAGAGCCTTCTTAAGTTTGTACACATGTTCGAGTTTGTCATAGACTTCAAAACCTAAGGGTTGCTCCACATAAACTTCTTCCATTATATAACCATTTAGAAAAGACTCTTCACGTCCATTTGGAAAAGTGTGAAGTTTTTGTAGCATGCATAATCTAGAAGCATTCTAATTAACTATAAACGAGCCACGGGGGCAAAGGTTTCCTCAAAATCTATTCCTTCTTCTTGGCTGTAACCTTTGGCAACTAACCTAGCTTTGTTTCTAACAACAATACCATTTTCATCCATCTTATTCTTAAATATCCATTTGGTTCCTATTATTGGATGATCTTTAGGCCTTGGAACAAGTTCTCATACATTGTTCCTTTCAAATTGATTTAACTCTTCTTGCATGGCTACTATCCAATTTTCATCTAACTCTGCTTCCTCAAATTTCTTAGGTTCTATTTGAGAGATGAATACAACATTAGCACAAAGATTTCTAAGAGAGGCTCTAGTTTTGACTCCTAAGGAAGGATCACCTAGAACTTCATCTAAAGTATGATTTTTGATAAATTTCCAATCCTTAGGGAAATCATCATTTCCATCTTTGATTGGAACAATTTCTAGAGATTTTGAAGAAGGATCTAAGGGATTTTCTCCTTGAAAGGTTTCAGTTTTATCACCAAGAGAAAGAGAATCTATGTGCATTTCTAAACCATCATCTCTTTCCACATTTATTGTGGGATGGGGTGATTTATCAAAGTTGACATGTATGGATTCTTCAATTACTAGAGTCCTTTTGTTGAATACTCTATAGGCTTTGCTAGAAGAGGAATAACCAACAAATATTCCAATATCTATTTTAGAATTTAATTTGGCCAAGTTGTCCATGGTTTTAAGGATGAAGCAATTACAACCAAAAGCTCTAAGTATTTGACACTAGGAGATTTGTCATTCCATAACTCATAGGGTTTTCTCTAGAATCGGTCTTATAGAGACTCGGTTTAGCACATAGCAAGCTGTGGACATAGCTTCTGCCCAAAAATATTTTGGAAGAGAATTCTCATTGAGCATGGTCCGAGCAAGCTCTTGAAGAGGCGTATTTTTCCTCTCAACAACTCTATTTTGTTGAGGGGTTCTAGGGGATAAAAAATTGTGCTCAATTTCATATTTGAGACACAAGAGTTCAAATTTTTCATTCTCAAATTCTCCACCATGATCACTACGAATAGCAACAATGGTGAGCCTCTTTTCATTTTGAACTCTCTTCCTAAAGCTAGAGAAGGTGTCAAATGTTCATCCTTAGACCTTAAGAAGAACACTCATGTGAACCTAGAGAAGTCATCTACTATAACATAGGCATAGAATTTTCCGCCTAGACTAGCCACATTAGAAGGACCGAAAAGATCCATGTGAAGTAGTTGTAGGGGCTTGGATGAAGAAATTGCATTCTTTGATGCAAAGGAACTTTTGATTTGCTTGCCCATTTGGCAAGCTTCACAAACTTTATCCTTCTCAAAGGATATTTTTGGAATCCCTCTAACTAGATTATTCTTAGTGATCTTAGCTAAGGTATCCATATCTACGTGTCCTAATCTTCTATGACAAGTCCAACTATCAACAAAAAAATTCACAGCAAAGCATTTCTCATCAAAACATTCAATATGATCTAAATCAATTGTGTACATATTTTCTTTTCTATAACCTTTAAACAACACTTTGCTAGATGAGCTATCTTTAATTATGAAAGAATTTGATTTAAAAGTCATTTTATATCCTTTATCACACAATTGGCTAATGCTAAGTAAATTATGCTTTAACTCTTCTGCTAACAACACATTTCAATAATAGGGTTAGAGCTACTACCTATGTTACCGATGCCAACAATTTTTTCTTTTTGATTCCCGCCAAAAGTGACGTTTCCTTTATTTTGTTAACATAGACAAACTTCGTTGAGTCTCCCGTCATGTGCCTCGAGCATCTACTATCGACGTACCATTGATTCTTCCTAGGAGAACTATCTGTTGACTTAATTAGTGTTTAAGTCTAACTAAGTTTTTTGATGATGTATTTGAATGTTAAATATATAATTTGATTATGTTTATTAAATGAGAACAATGATTTATGCAAGGATTTTATTCAATTGGAAATGCCCTTGAAAAGGGTATTTTAGTTATCTAATGCATATGATTAAGTGTACAGGACTAAATAGAATAACCGGTGTGGAATCTGAGTAAAATGCCTAAGTCCACCGGTCACTAAACGACAAAGGCGGATAAGTAAAATGCCTAAGTCCACCGGTCACTAAACGACAAGGCGGATGACTTCGTAGAATAACTCCACCGCTCGCTAAACGACAAGGCGGATGACTTCGTAGAAGAACTCCACCGCTTGCTAAACGACAAGGCAGATGACTTCGTAGAAGAACTTCACCGCTCACTAAACGACAAAGCCGGAAGACGTTTAAATCCTCATCATCCTATGCCGGTTAAACATTTTTAATGCTGCATTCACCGATAGCGGTTCAACATTTCAAAGACATATTCCACCGATGGCGGTTCACTAAAATAAGCAGAGTCTTCTGCCAGAATTCAAATATACCGCGAATGCTACAGTGTACCTCGCCTAGAAGCTTAAAGCCCAGAACATTAATGGCGTCGGGCGACTTGCGCTTTCAGAAACCAACGGCTACCTGCTTTTGTACGAAAGCTGCTCCAACAGTAACAAAGTTTCCATTATTGGATAAGGAGCATTGAAGTCAAGCCGATTTGCAGACAGAGTATTTAAGCCGAAGTTAGAGCACGAAGACCCAACTTTTGCAAATTTCATTACTGAGCCCTAATCTGTGAAATATTCATACTCTGCATTTCATCTACTCCTCTCGAACCTAAAACTTGAGAATTATTCTTTGAGAGAGTTTAGATTGTGATATACTATTACACATTCAAAATCTGTAAAGGCAGTGGATTGACGCCCGTCAAGTTCAATCCAGATTTGTAAAGGCAGTTGATCGGAGCCTAGAATTCCGATCTAGTTATTCTCGAGGAGAAGGTTAAGGATCTTCAAGGGGTGAACCACGAAGCGTGGATGTAGGCTGGGTTGAGCCGAACCACGTAAAAATTACTGGTGTCATTTTTCTCTTATTCTCTCTTTTATATCTGCTGTTGATTCACTTGCTAATAGTTTTAAGTAAAATTTTAAAAAGGTCTAATTCACCCCCCTCTTAGACAATCTCGATCCTACAATTGGTATCAGAGCGGGGTTATCATTGTCTAAGCTGTGTTTAAACACTCTGTGTTATTCATTTTCACAATGGCATTCAACACTAACACCACACAAATAGAAGGTCAAGCAACAAATAGACCTCCATTCTTTGATGGTAGTGATTATGTCTATTGGAAGGCTAGAATGAAAATATTTATTCAAGCCATAGACTATGAGACTTGGTGTATTACAGAGAATGGTCCTTTTAAGGCCATGAAAACTGTAGATGGGAAAAGTATCCCTAAGGACTCTACTAAATTATCTGTGTCCGATAAGAGAAATCTGATCCTTAATGCCAAAGCAGTAAACACCTTGTACTGTGCTCTAAATAGAGACGAATTTAATAGAGTACAAGGGTGTGAGAGTGCTCGAGAAATTTGGCACTTATTAGAGATCACACACGAAGACACAAACCAGGTTAAAGAGAGTAAATTGAGCATGCTAGTTCATGAATATGAACTGTTTTCCATGGAAAAAGTAGAAACCATTAGTTCTATGTTTACTCGATTTACTAACATCACTAATGGTCTTAAAGCTCTTGGTAAATCCTATTCTAGTGAAGAATAGGTCAGGAAGATCCTCAGATGTCTTCCAAAAAGCTGGCAGCCAAAGGTGACTGCAATTCAGGAAGCAAAGGATCTCAAAGCTCTAAAGCTAGAGGGACTCATTGGATCACTCATAACACATGAGATCACAATGAGGTCGAACGAGAAGGAAGATCTTAAGTAAAAAGAGACAACAAAAAGAAAAGATATTGCTATGAAAGCCTCTTCAAGTAAACATGAAGTCTTTGAGGATGAAGAAGAAGAAGATGATGAAGACATTGCACTCATCACCAGAAGATTTAGCAAGTTTCTTCGAAGGAAGAAGCTGCAAGGGAGAAGCTTTCCCAAGAATGAAAGGCAACCCAAAGATAAGGAGATTACTTGCTTTGGATGTGGAAAGCTTGGCCACATCAAAGCAGATTGTCCACAGACCAAGAAGAATCCCAAGAAATTTAAGAAAAAGGCTATGATGGCCACTTGGGATGACAGTGAAGGTGACAAATCCTCTTCAGAAGATGACGAAGTAGCCAACCTCTGCTTCATGGCTCACGATAATGAGGTCAGCATTTCTTCCTGTGAGAGTGAGTCTGATGATGATGGGGACATGGTTGATGTCTTTAACGATTTAGTTAAACAGTTTGGCATGTTAAAGGCTAAATACAATACACTGAAAAAGGAAAATGCAAGCCTAATTGAGAAGCATGTCAATAAACACAATTTGTATGAAAAAGAAGTTTCTGAACTTAAAAAGAAAAATGAGACGTTAAATAGACTTGTTCTGAATTTCACTGAAGGTAGTAAAAATCTGAACATGTTATTGAGCAGCCAGAGAGTGCAATTTGATAAAACTGGCCTAGGGTATGACAAGTTCTGTAAAAAGAAAATTTATAAGAATCTTTTTGTTAAATCTACTGTCTGTCATGCATGCAATGAAGTAGGACATAAATCCTTTGTATGTCCATTAAAAACAAATAATATGAAAACTGATAGTAAGTTGCAATGGGTTCCCAAAGGAACCAAAACTAACACTAGGACCCAAAAGATTTAGGTACCTAAGAAGACAACCTGATTTCTGTCTTGCAGGATGATGCGTCTCCATTAAGGAATCAATGGTACCTGGACAGTGGCTGTTCAAGGCACATGACTGGAGATGCATCTATGTTTGCTGCTGTCAGCAAGAAGAAAGGAAGTGTTACTTTTGGTGGAAACCAAAAGGGCAAAATTGTTGGCATTGGCAACATAGGTAACCCTATCAATCCTATTATAGAAAATGTTTTATTAGTTGATGGGTTAAAACACAATCTGCTCAGCATAAGTCAATTATGTGACAGAGGTAATGAAGTGATATTTAAATCAGATTCATGCATAATCAAAGATAGCTCATCCAGTTCTATACTGTTCAAAGGATATAGAAAAGAAAATGTGTATATTATTGATTTAGATAATATAGAATTTTCTGATGAAAAATGTCTTGTTGTGAATTCTTCTAATGACTGTTAGATCTGACATAGGAGATTAGGACACGTAGGGATGGATACCTTAGCTAAGATTACTAAGGATAATTTAGTTAGAGGAATCCCTAAGATATCCTTTGAAAAGGATAAGGTCTGTGAAGCCTGCCAAATGGGCAAGCAGATCAAAAGTTCCTTTACATCGAAGAATGCAATTTCAACTTCTAAGCCTCTCCAACACCTTCACATGGACCTCTTCGGTCCTTCAAATATAGCCATCTTAGGAGGAAAATTCTATGCATTTGTCATTGTTGATGATTTTTCTAGATTTACTTGGGTTCACTTTTTGAAGTCTAAGGATGAGACTTTTGACACCTTTTCTAGTTTTAGGAAAAGAGTTCAAAATGAAAATGAGCTCACCATAGTTGCTATTCGTAGTGATCATGGTGGAGAATTTGAAAATGAGAAATTTGAACTCTTGTGTCTCAAGTATGGAATTGAGCACAATTTCTCTTCTCCTAGGACCCCTCAGCAAAATGGTGTTGTTGAGAGGAAAAATAGGTCTCTCCAAGAGCTAGCTCGGACTATGCTTAATGAGAATTCCCTTCCAAAATATTTCTGGGCAAGAGCTGTGTCAACAACTTGTATGTGCTTAATCGGGTCTCCATAAGACCTATTCTTGAGAAAACTCCCTATGAGCTTTGGAATGGTAAAATCCCTTCTGTCAAGTATTTTAGAGCTTTTGGAAGCAAATGCTTCATTCTAAACACTAAGGATAACTTAGGAAAATTCGATTCCAAATCAGATCTTGGAATTTTTCTGGGTTATTCCCTTTCCAGTAAAGCATATAGAGTATTCAATAGGAGAACTCTAGTTGTAGAGGAATCAGTTCATGTTAACTTTGATGAGTCTCCTCAACCCACAATCAATGTGGATGAGGATGATATTTTGGATAAACAACTGGATTCTATTTCCTTAGAAAAGCCTAGAATTACCTCAAGTAGAAAAATCAATAGAACCTTTTTCTACATCTCTAGATATTGTTCCTATCAAGGATGAAAATCCTGTTCTTCCTAAAGATTGGAAATATGTCAAAAATCATCCAATAGATGAAGTTTTAGGTGATCCTTCTTTAGGAGTTAAGACTAGAGCTTCTCTTAGGAATCTCTGTGCCAATGTGGCATTCATTTCACAAGTAGAGCCTAAGAAATTTGAAGAAGCCGAGTGTGATGAAAATTGGATTTTGGCCATGCAATAAGAGTTAAATCAATTTGAAAGGAGCAAGGTATGGGAACTTGTTCCACGGCCTAAGGATCATCCCATTATTGGAACAAAATGGGTTTATAAGAATAAATTGGATGAAAATGGGATTGTTGTTAGAAATAAGGCTAGACTAGTTGCTAAAGGTTACAATCAAGAAGAAGGAATAGATTTTGAGAAAACCTTTGCACCTGTTGCTAGATTAGAATCAATTAGGATGCTCTTAGCCTATGCTTGCTACAAAAACTTCACACTCTTCCAAATGGATGTGAAGAGTGCTTTCTTAAATGGGTATATTCAGGAAGAAGTTTATGTAGAGCAGCTCTTAGGATTTGAAGATTTTGCAAGACCTGATTATGTGTATAGACTTAAGAAGGCACTTTATGGACTCAAACAGACTCCTAGAGCTTGGTATGATAGGTTGAGGAATTTCCTTGAGGAAAGGAATTTCAAAAAGGGTAACACCGACTCAACTCTATTTACCATGCAACAGGATAAGGATATTCTGTTAGTACAAATTTATGTTGATGACATTATTTTTGGATCAACTAATGTCAACATGTGTAATGAATTTTCCTCCCTCATGCAAAGTGAATTTGAGATGTGTATGATGGGGGAGTTAAAATTCTTCTTAGGGTTCCAGATCAGTCAATCTCCTGATGGAATTTTCTTCTGTCAAGAAAAATACATTAAGGAACTTCTTAAGAAATTTGGATTAGAATCTTCTAAGTCTTCCAAAACTCCCATGAGTACCACAACTAAATTGGATAAAGATGAAAAAGGTATTAATGTTGATATCAAGAAATATCGTGGTATGATTGGTTCACTGTTATATCTGACTGCAAGTAGGCCAGATATTCTATTTAGTGTTTGTCTTTGTGCTAGATTTCAAGCTGCTCCTAAGGAATCTCACTTAACTGCTGTCAAAAGGATTTTTAAATATTTAAGTGGGACACCTGACTTAGGACTATGGTATCCTAAAGGTACTTCTTTCGATCTGATTGGATACTCAGATTCTGACTATGCTGGTAGTCTAGTTGATAGGAAAAGCACCAGTGGAACATGTCAGTTCCTTGGTGAATCTCTTGTCTCCTGGTATTCTAAGAAACAGAATTCTGTTGCAATGTCAACTGCTGAGAGTGAATATATTACTACAGGCAGTTGCTGTGCACAAATGCTTTGGATAAAACAGACTTTGGAAGATTATAATCTGTTTTATGATAGGATTCCTATTCGGTGTGATAACACCAGTGCTATCAACATTTCTAAAAATCCTATTCAGCATTCTAGAACCAAGCATATAGATGTTAGATATCACTTCATCCGTGATCATGTTCAAAGAGGTGATATATCCTTAGAGTTTGTTAATTCTGTAGATCAATTGGCAGATATTTTTACAAAACCTTTGGATGAGAAGACCTTCAATAATATAAGAATAAGGTTAGGTCTCATACGGATTGAGAAAAGCTAAGTTTCTTCTGTTGGAAATCTTTCCTGTGAGAGAGTGTTCAGGTTTATAGATAACCGGATGATGTTTTTTTTTTTTCACTAACCGGATGATGTCTGTGCACCGGATGTTGTATTTTCTTTTCTGCTGACACGTGTCACCCATCGGGTGATATCGTTACTACACGTTCGACTTCATCATCGGGCGTGGTTCTATTCTTTTAAACTTAGTTACTTCTCATAAACGATTCATCTTTCGCGCCCTTTCACTTGTTTCTCCTCTGGCAGTCGTGTTTTCCCCTTTCCAATACCCTTATATCCTTCGCGTTTACGCTCTGTCGGTTCTTCAAACGTTGTTATGGAATCCTCCTCTAGAGCTGGTAAGGAACCCGCTGCTAAGAAGGCCAAGACCACCACCCGTCAGTCACGAGAAATTCCTCGTTCGAAAAGCTGGCCATCGCTTTATTTCCTTACTCAGGATGCTGAAATAAGGTACCATGAAGAGTTTAAATTTAAGAAATTGATTCTCGGTCGTGGGATGGAACCAGAAGGGTTAACTGGTCTCGATTTAGTTAGACCCTCGAGAGATATTGGGATTTTAGATTTATTCGATGTTGAAACCTTCTTTTTCTCGGCTGCCATTAGAATGTTTTATATAAATATGAGCTTCTCTCCGGATTTCAATGTGATTAAGAGCTCTGTGTATGGAAAGCACATAGAGATAACCTCTCAATCGATAAATGCGCTTGTAGGAAGCCCTCATTTAGACTCCTGCCCCAAATTCTTTGCAACAGGGCATGAGTCCCCTTTCCTTGATACTGATAGTGGCCATCAGCTTCTAAGACTTATAGCTCTAAATCCAACCAACACTCCTAATCCCTTAAAGAGCAAACACCTGAACATTAGAGCTCGACTTTTCCATCAAATGATTGGATACAATATAGTTCCCAAGGGAGGACATTATGATGATGTTAGCAATATGGAGTTAATGGTCCTTTTTGCTATCTACCAAAAGACCCCTTTCGATCTAGGATATATTGTCATAAGAAGGATGATTCAAGCCATTACATCCAGAGCTCCATCCCTCCCCTACAATCTGCTCCTCATGAAGATCTTTCAGCAGTTTGATGTGGAATTTCTCGAGGAAGAGGAACCCTCCTGCCTTAAACCTTCCAGCTATTATTCTAAATCTACTTTGTCCAGGATGGGAATTAAGAGAACCCGTCAAGGGAAGTTTGTTTTGGATCAGTCCAAGCAGAGGGCTGCAACGGTTGCAATTGTCAGAAAAGGAAAAAGAAAATTGCCTTTGGATGAAGAGTCCTCAATGCAAGAACGAGGTGGTGACTCAGAGATCCCTGCCTTTGATATTTCCCCTCCTCATTCTCTGGTCTCACGCTCCCACCTTCCTCCACCAACGCCAAGACCCCCTGCTTCCTCCTCTCTAGCTCATGCCTTTGAGGCAATGTCTGCCCCTCTTGTTCCTAGCCCTTCTCATCTCTCCCTTCCTCCTCCTACATCAGTGGTTTATTCCACTTTACCTTCTATGTCTCCTCTAATTCCAGAGGAACCCTTTTCCCCTCCATCACCATTGTTGTTGCCTTCTCTGCCTCCCCCAGTCCAACCTTCATCACCAGTCCAACTTTCTCCATTAATTGAACCACCATCTACCCTACACATTCCCTCTCCTGTCCAACCTGCTCCACTAGTTCTACCAGCTCCACCAGTCCAAATCCCCTCAGCTACTCCTGCAACTTCTCAGTCCTATCAAAGGAGATTTTTCATCAGTGAGGATCAGTTTAATGCCTTGCAGTCCAGCATAGCCAGCTTAGGTACTGCCCTCACTTCTGTTCAGGAGCAAATGGATAAACAACTGAGCCAGATTAAATTGGACATGGGCATCGCGTTGGATACAGGACTTGCTCTGCTGTCTCAGAAAATGGACAGACACAAGGAAATTGCCGCCCCGAATCATCAATCGCTCAAGTCTCAATTTGAGGCTTTACTACCGGGACCATCTAGTCCTCCTTCTTTCCTGGAGGCTTGTTCAGCAGACCTCATCCTTCCCTTTTGCAGATCTGAGGTTTTTGAAGACTCTGTTCGATTAACAACTTTAGCTCTTCAGGAGGCAGAACTCCAACTTTCTACTCTTGTTGCTCCTCCTGCTCGTGTGTCTTCCCCTGAGCCAACCAGTCCAATGGAAGTATCTTCTGCTGGACCTCCTGTCGAGCCATCATCCTCTGCCCCTCTTTTGGATCAGCCTACTAGTGTGGACTTGGCAGTCTCTCCAGTCGTATCACCACCTCCTCCTCCATGTATGGACTTGGTAGTCTATCAAGCACCCCTCCCTCATGATCTTGCATCCCTTCAAGCCCTCGTGGATGATTACTTCTCCCCGCACCTTGAAGTGGACTCGTGGATCATTCATGCTTTTTGGAAAAAATTTATAGATTTCTGTAAATAGGAGATATACTTTTAAACTACAATGTTTTTCTGATTTCCATCTGCTTTTGACTTCTCTGCTCTTTACTTATTGATATTTTTTGTTGAATGCATCGCTTCTGCTGTCTCTCTCTCTGATTGTTTTTGATAATGTCAATGGGGGAGAATATATTTGATTGATGATTGATATGCATGTGTACTTAGTTATTGTTACTATGATTTGGATATACATATTTTGGAAAACTGTAATTTGGATATCTGTATGTTTTTGAAAATCTGGATTATATGCTTTTTGCTATAGGGGAGCTAGGATTATGGGGGAGAGTTATACTTAATCAAATTTATAGGTTGTCATCATCAAAAAGGGGGAGATTGTTGACTTAATTAGTGTTTAAGTCTAACTAAGTTTTTTGATGATGTATTTGAATGTTAAATATATAATTTGATTATGTTTATTAAATGAGAACAATGATTTATGCAAGGATTTTATTCAATTGGAAATGCCCTTGAAAAGGGTATTTTAGTTATCTTATGCATAAGATTAAGTGTACAGGACTAAATAGAATAACCGGTGTGGAATCTGAGTAAAATGCCTAAGTCCACCGGTCACTAAACGACAAAGGCGGATGAGTAAAATGCCTAAGTCCACCGGTCACTAAACGACAAGGAGGATGACTTTGTAGAAGAACTCCACCGCTCGCTAAACGACAAGGCGGATGACTTCGTAGAAGAACTCCACCGCTCGCTAAACGACAAGGCGGATGACTTCGTAGAAGAACTGCACCGCTCGCTAAACGACAAGGCGGATGACTTCGTAGAAGAACTCCACCGCTCGCTAAACGACAAGGCGGATGACTTCGTAGAAGAACTCCACCGCTCGCTAAACGACAAAGCCGGAAGACGTTTAAATCCTCATCATCCTATGCCGGTTCAACATTTTTAATGCTGCATCCACCGATAGCGGTTCAACATTTCAAAGACATATTCCACCGATGGCGGTTCACTAAAATAAGCAGAGTCTTCCGCCAGAATTCAAATATACCGCGAATGCTACAGTGTACCTCGCCCAGAAGCTTAAAGTCCAGAACATTAATGGCGTCGGGCGACTTGCGCTTTCAGAAACCAACGGCTACCTGCTTTTGTACGAAAGCTGCTCCAACGGTAACAAAGTTTCCATTATTGGATAAGGAGCATTGAAGTCAAGCCGATTTGCAGACAGAGTATTTAAGCCGAGGTTAGAGCACGAAGACCCAACTTTTGCAAATTTCATTACTGAGCCCTAATCTGTGAAATATTCATACTCTGTATTTCATCTACTCCTCTCAAACCTAAAACTTGAGAATTATTCTTTGAGAGAGTTTAGATTGTGATATACTATTACACATTCAAAATCTGTAAAGGCAATAGATTGACGCCCGTCAAGTTCAATCCAGATTTGTAAAGACAGTTGATCGGAGCCCGGAATTCTGATCTAGTTATTCTCGAGGAGAAGGTTAAGGATCTTCAAGGGGTGAACCTCGAAGCGTGGATGTAGGCTGGGTTGAGCCGAACCACGTAAAAATTACTGGTGTCATTTTTCTCTTATTCTCTCTTTTATATCTGCTGTTGATTCACTTGCTAATAGTTTTAAGTAAAATTTTAAAAATGTCTAATTCACCCCCCTCTTAGACAATCTCGATCCTACACTATCAACCTACAGAATAGTAATCAAGTGGTCTTCTTAGGTACCCAAATCTTTTGGAGTCTCCCGTCATGTGCCTCGAGCATCCACTATCGAGGTATCATTGATTCTTCCCGAGAGAACTATCAACCTACAAAATAGTAATCAAGTGGTCTTCTTAGGTACCCAAATCTTTTGGGTCCTAGAGTTAGGTTTGGTTATCTTAGGAACCCACTGTAATTTACCAAATAAATTAGAGTTGTTAAATTTTAAAGGACATACAAAAGATTTATAGCCTACTTCATTACACATGTGGCACGTGGATGGTTTGACAAAAAAGTTCTTATATACTTTCTTTTTATTTATCTTTTCATAATTAATTCGGCCTAATCAAAAGTTACTATTTTACTTCCTAAGAGCATATTCAAGTTTTTGCTCCCATTAGTGAATTTCAAAATTATGTCATTCAAACTATCATTCTTAGACATAAGATCACTAGTTTTCATTTCATGTAAACTAATCTTTTTAGCATGCTTTTCAATTAAGTTAGCATTTTTCTTTTTCAACAGATTGTATTTAGACTTAAACATGTCATATTGTTTAACTAAATCATTGAAGGCATCAATTCGATCACCATCATCATTATCACTATCACTAGAAGAATCACTAACCTCGTTTTCCTTGGCCAAGAAGCACAAGTTGGCCACTTCCTCATCTTCAGAGGAGGTGTCGCTCCCGCTATCATCTCATGTTGCTTTCGTGGCCCTCTTTTTAAACTTTTTGGGAGCCTTCTTGGCTTGAGGACATTCCGCCTTGATTGGTCTCGGCTTTCCACATTCAAAACACGTGATCTCCTTTTCTTTTTGTGGTTTATCTCCCTTTGAGAACCTTTTCCCTTGCATCCTCTTTCGTTGGAGAAATTTGCTGAACTTTCTCGTGATGAATGCAATCCCCTCGTCATCCTCTTCTTGCTCGGGTTCTTCATTTTTGCTTAACGAAGCTTTGAGGGCAATATCTTTTCTCTTGGAGACTTTCTTTTCTTTGAGACCTTCCTTCTCATTAGCTCTCATTGTCATCTCATGTGTGATGAGAGATCCAATGAGTTCTTTAAGTTTGAGAACCTTAAGATCCCTAGTTTCTTGAATGGCTGTCACCTTGGGCTGTCACCCTCTTGGTAGACACCTAAGAATCTTCCTTACCAATTCTTCATTTGGATACGTTCTACCAAACACTTTTAAGCTATTAGCAATGTTAGTAAAACGAGTAAACATTGAGCTACTAGATTCATTCTTTTCCATAGAGAACAATTCATATTTATGCACTAACATACTCATTTTACTTTCTTTTACTTGATTTGTTCCTTCGTGAGTTATTTCAAGTAAACGCCAAATTTCAGACGCACTATCACAACCTTATACTCTATTAAATTTATCTCTATTTAGAGCACAGTATAAAGTGTTGATTGCCTTAGCATTCAAGCTCAAATTCTTTTTATCTAAATCACTTAGTTCATGTGATGCTTTGAGAATACTAACACAATTTTCAATTTTGACCGCTATGAATGGACCATTTTCAATGATATTCCATAAATTATAATCCATAGCTTGAACAAAAATTCTCATCCTAGACTTCCAATAAACATAATCATTTCCATCAAAGAATGGAGGTCTAGTAATAGATTGTCCTTCTACATGTAAGGTGTTGGTGTTGAGTGCCATATTTGGTTATGCAACAATATATATATATATATAATCACACAAATCTAACGTTCACAATTTAGACAATTTTAAGCCTCGCTCTGATACCAATTATAGGATCGTAATTGTCTAAGAGGGGGGTGAATTAGAAATTTCTTAACCTAATCATTTTTAACAATGCAAATTAGGTTTATTTTATCTTCTCTCTTTGTATGCAATTACTAACAAACACATAAAAGTAAGAGTAAGGAAAAGAGATTGACACCGATCTTTTTACGTGGTTCGACCAACCCTGCCTACGTCCACGCTTCAAGGTTTCCCCCTTGAAGAACTTTTCCTTCTCCTCAACGAAATTTCTTGATCGAACTTCACGGGCGTCGATCTACTGCCTTACAACTTTGGATTGAACTTCACAGGCATCAATCCACTGCCTTCAAGTTTTACAATGTTGAGAAATATTGAACACAAAGCTACACTTTCTCAAAAACAAAATCTCAAGTTTAGGTGTAGAGAGTCAAGGAGTATTACAAACTTAAACATGTGAGAGATTAAAGAAAATTGTTCAAGTTGGGAAAAGTTCTTCTCTCGAGCTACTTTTCTTCCTTTTATACTGGTGTCCGTAAATTGCTTCTCATTCGGACGACTCCTTGTTTCCGTACTAAAAATATGACCGTTGAGAAGTATTCTTACGACGAAAACTAGTCGTTGTGTTCTGCAGTCGATATTACTCCCAGCAGAATTCTTCTTGATTCGGATGATGTTATCCTAGTAGATGAAGTCTTTGTTCGGTCGACGTTGATCTTGTGAAGTATTCTCTTATTGGATTTTGTCGACAATGATTTCGGAAGACGTCAGAATCTAGTCGACTTGACTTTGTTCGGTATTGATTTCTATAGACATAGAATCTAGTCGACTTGATTTTGGTCGAGATTGAATTAGGTAGACTATAGAATCTGGTCGACTTGGTTTTTGTCGATATTGCTTTTGGTAGACTTTAGAATCTGGTCGACTTGGATTTGGTCGATCTTGATTTCGGTAGACTATAGAATCTGGTCGACTTGATTTTGGTCTAGATTGAATACGATAGACTACAGAATCTGGTCGACTTGGTTTTGGTTGATATTGCTTTCGGTAGACTTTAGACTTCGGTCGACTTTACTTGGTCCAATTGATATATCTGGCAGATGTCTTCCAAATCTACTTTAACAGCGGTAGATGTTCAATTGGTTCCACCATTGGTCGATGTTCATTTTGGCAGACGACTTAAACGTCCGGTTGGCATTATGCATACTTCATTCTTGACTACCAACACTTAATCAAAAACATTAGAAAACATAATACCCTTTTTAAAAGGGCATTCCCAATTAACTGCAATAATTAATATTATTCATTTCTTACAATCATCATTTTATATATTTCGCATTAATTACATTCATAAAAAAACGTAGTTAGACTTAAAGACATTGTAAGTTAACACTTTCTACACAACGACTACATTTTATTTTCCTTTCATGTTTTCTTCATCGATTGTTTTCTGAGTCTTTATAACACTTTCAGAACACTTTGTAAGGATCTTTGGGATCAATAAAATTATCATCGAAGTTTATCTTCTTCTTCAAAAAGATTAGATGAACCTTCGTTGTTCTTTGTTCGGTGTGTAACATCCGAACTGTCGATATATCTCCTTCGGTGCGTCATATCTGATTGGGTTCACCGTCATTATCTACCAAGTTAGGTGCGTAACATCCTAACTGGGTTCCTTCGGTGCGTCATATCCGAAGTTATCCTCACGGTTGTTCCGACGAAGCAGTTTCCACCTTGACAGTGCTAAGATTGCTGAATGGACCAGCAGTGGCTTCCACCACGCTCTATTCATCTCATCAGAGTCCTCTGAGTATTCATCACCAAGTTTTACTCAAACCCACTTCCATTCCATCCTCCATTCCATTTTCGTCCTTTGTTCTGGTTATTTTTGGTTGTTTTCGGTTAAACCCGAGAACAACGAGTTTGCTAAATTGTTTGTTGCTTCCGCATGTTCCTTGATCTCGTTGAGCGAGAGATCACACGGGTCCAAGGCGTGTCAGTATATGTTTCCTCATAGTTGATTTCATATTCTCGATGATTACGAAGAGCAACCAGCCCAGCTTTATATTATTCTAGAGTCCCATAAGAACGAAGTTTAACTAAGTAAATCCAGTTGAAACCAATAGGCTTAATGGTGAATGGATATTGAACAATATCTCATATATGATTTTCTTGAAGAGCTCGAAGTTCCTCTTGCATGGCTTGTTGCCAACACTTATGTTAAATAGTCTGTGAGTGAGAAGATAAGCAGCACTAAAAGATGTTTGATAAGAGTCATACCAAGAAGGAGGTCGAGAGACTGTAGTAGAGTGTCTTGGGGCAGGTTCAGGTGACGGTGTCAAATCAAGAAGGGGCAATGGTGAAGGATGGTGACTATACACATGCCCATGCATGAATCTTTCAGGTGAGGCGGTATGTCATCAAAGTTAGGAAGAACAACAATATCAAGAGATGATTGATCACAAGTGGGAAAGAAAAATTAATTTTCAAAGAAAACAACATTACGAGAAACACGAAACTTCTTACAAGAAGAATCATAACAAAGAAGACCTTTATGATTTTTACTATATTCCATAAAAGCACATGGAGCCAATTGAGCAAAAAGCTTATGACGTTCTAAAGAAGAGAAGTGAATGAAACAAACACAACCAAAGGTATGCATATGTCCATAGGAAGGATGTTGTTGATAAATGCGAAAATACAAAGACTCAAAATATAAAGTTTGAGAAGTTAGCCTATTAATAAGATAAACTGCAGTTGATAAAGCTTCCACCCAAAAACTTGTTGGAACAAAGGATTCTAGTAGCAAAGTACGAGTAACTTCTAAAAGATGAAGATTTTTTTGTTCTGCCACCTCGTTTTGTTGCGGTGTGTATAGACAAGAACGTTGCAATAGAGTAACTTTTTCATCCAAAATATCATGAAAAGAAGTCGACATGTATTCACCTCCCGAATCAGTTCAAAGAACTTTGATAACATAAGAAAATTGAGTTACAACATATATTACAAAAGTCTTGAAGATGGCAAAATGTTTGGATTTAGAGTGAAAAAAATATATCCAAGTAATTCGACTCTAATCATCAATAAATGTCACAAAATACTTATAATTCGAATGAGAAATAACATGTGTAATTTCTTATACATCACTATGAATAATATCAAAGCATTTAGTTGCAAAATTGCCAATATGAGGAAAAGAGAGACTTGTACTTTTTTCCTGTTTACAGGCTGAACAATCAAATTAAAGATTGAAAGATTTCTTATTACTATCTAATAAACCATAATTCAACAAATTAGATAATATCATATAATTAGGGTTTCCCAATCATTTATATCAGACTTAATGGTTATTGATAATAGTTGAACAAGCTAAAGAAAATGAGAAATAGAAATATCTATAGAAAATAACTGTCCAACTTTAGGTCCCTTCACGATCACCGCCCCCAATGTCCTGCACACAACAACCATCACGGGAAAATAGACATCATAGTTATTCTCTACCAATTGTGACATAAAACGAGATGTTAGAATAAATTTTTATGTTATTTTAATTTTATCTCTTATTTGGATCATATATATAAGACCTTAAGTTGTTGTTTGTGTCTTGTTTTGTCTAAGTGGTCGGCCTTAACCATAAGACTTAGTTGTTACTTAATATTAGTTGTTACCCATTAAGTTTGTCAGCTCAAGTTAGGAGCCTATAATAGCTTCATTGATTATCATTTCTAAATAGTTTTTTAATAGGGTAATTATTGATTTTAATCATGTACTACGTACTTTATTTCAGTTAGTCCCCTGTACTAAAACAACAGTCAAATCAAATCCAATACTTTGATTCTGTTATCAGTTTTAACCTTCCATCAACAATTTCATTAAACCCTTCATTAAACCCTCATTTAAAAAATTACCAAACAATATTGGATTCACTTGAAATTTTTACACAACTTCATTACTTAATGAGAAAATAATCTGAAAACTTTTGTGATTTTTTAACATATGTACAATTTATTATAATTTTATTTTAGTAATTTATAAAAATATTTTAATAAATCATACAAGTTTTAGAAAATCACGAAAATGTTTCTATTATCTACCCATAATAGGATAAACATGTGGAACAATTTTCAAATAAATCCAATATTTTTTTGTATTTGTTTAAAAATTAATTTATAAAGTAAAGAAGAAATTGAGATTAATTTTAAAAAAATATCAAAAGATATTGGATTTGTTTGAAACAATTTTTACATGTTCACCACATCCTGGGTAGTTAATAAAAAAAAATCATAATTTTATAAAATTGTATGATTTATTATAATATTTTTATAAAATACTAAAATAAAATTACAATAAATCGTACATGTGTTAGAAAATCATGAACATTTTCAAATTAGCTTCTTATTAAGTATTGAACATGTGGTAAAAATTTCAAGTGAATCCAATATCGTTTGGTAATTGTTTAAATAACAATTTAATGAAATTATTGATGGAAAGTCAAAACTAATAACCGAATCAAAGTACAAGGTTTGGTTTGCCAGTTGTTTTAGTACAGGTGGCTAACTGAAATAAATTATATAGTACAAAATTAAAATCGATAATTATTTTTTTTTAATATCATATTTTGGAGAATCATTGAAGTTTGTCTATCGTCCTTGTAGAGAGTGTCTACTTTCCTTTGTGGCGGATTCCATGAAGAACCACAAAGCTAGTCGGTGTGCCAATCCGAGCAAGCAAGTGTAGAGCCCTCATTCATCTTTGTGGTACCTATCAAATATGAGTGTTGGCTGGTCTTCAAGTGTTGACGAGTAATATTCAAATATTTGTTGATCGGATTCATCTTCACTCTAATGGTACCCATCCAGCCATGAAGTTTTATAAATCCATTGAAATCGAGTTGGCGTGCTATTTGAAGAAAAACATATGAAGTCATTGCTGCAAGTCATAACATCAAGGATCCAATTGGAAATCATCTCGTCTATTTTACACACATTCATGTCATACCTTTCTACATCACACTCATTCATGTCACATTCTTTCACTTTAACCTTCCACCTAGCCTACCTTATCCATTCCTATGTCCTTACATATTTCCCTTATAACCTTCTAATAGCCTAACCCATAAGCCTACCTAGCCAAGCCCACTTCCCAAAGGTTACAATCCTTCATGACATTAGTCACTCCAAGAGTAACACTTCATGACTCTTGGATAGCCACAGCCATAATAACTCTCCACTCACACTTTTCATCTTCAACCTTATCTTCTCTATCCTTTCTATAAATAGGTCTATCCTCCACATCTTTGTTTTTGCGTCAAATTGGGCAACTTTAGGTCCCTTTGCAGGCCTTGTGTATGTTTATATTTTGTATATTTGTATACTGTTTTTCTGATTATACAATTGCTGAAAATTTAGGAATTGTAGCTCAATATAGCAAAGCAATTACCGTCAGCTGAACAATACTTCTACCTTAGATATTTATATTCAAATTTCAAAAAATGGTCTTGGGGGACGTTGTATAGAGACTCACCGTCAAATGCATATAGAGCTACCACATCTGCTTACTTTGAGAGAGAAATAAAGAATTTATATTTGATTGATCAGACAGTGCACACATACCTTCAGAGCTTTAATATGATTGTTTGGGCAATGCATACATTTAGTTTCATCCCAAAGTGCGATATAAGTCTCAACAATTTGAATTAGTCTTTCAATTCACTTATTATTTCGGTGAGGGACAAACTAATTTTGACTATGTTTGAAATGACAAGAAAGAGCATGATGTCTCAAATTGTTAAAAAAAAATGAAAAGAGGGATACATCAACAAAATTCATGCGCCCCCAGATAAAAAAGAAGTTTACAACGAACAATACATTGACGATTTGAATAAATATATATGCAACTGTTACAAGTAGGAGCGCGTGTATATATATATTAGAATGTGTCCAACGTTATTTCCAGACAACTTTGATTCATCCATCACTATTTCAATTTTTTAACAGTCGGGGTAATTTTTACTTTTTACAAATTTTGACAACTTGACCAAAATTTTGACAAGGTAATTATTAAAAAAAATTAAAAGCCACCACGATACAATTATGCCTAACAAGATGCCAAAAAAATACTCAAAAGTTTATTTATTTATGAAAATGAGAGATTTTACAAAACCTACCCGTTTCAAAATATGTTATTAACTGTTTTCCGAGAGAACAAATTTTGTTTCGTTAAAATTTTGATATCTGGTCAAGAAAATGAAATTGTCAAGTTAGTGTTTTTGCAGCAAAGCAGTAAACAAAAATGAATGTTTTTAGATAGTCTTTTTTTTTCAATTTCTAGCCTTTTCTGTCCACACTTGACCATCCTGCTTTTTTTGATGGTGACCACTCCGTTTCAGATAACTGGGTGACGACGAAACTTCAAGGAAACTGCTCTAGGCTCTTCTGACTAGTGCATTTTCATTACGCCCACGCGCTGCAGCTATTTTCCTTGCGAGCTATTCCGATCTTCACCTTCGAAGTCGGCTTTCCTGCGTCCATCGATTCGTGCTTCAGGAGCCTTTTCCTATATAACTATGGTTGAAAAAACGATTGAGGGCATAAAACTTTCGCTACTCGTTCTATTTTTCTCTCTCCGTCTTCGGAAAATCAATGGCCAAACTACTATTCTTTGTTCTTCTGCTGTACTTTTTCATTGCTCCGATGGACGGAGGTCAAGTTGCAACAGCGATGGCGTTTTCGTTTGGAGTTCAATCTGCGAAACCGGCGCGAGGTTTCTTTCTGATGCAGGTGGCCTGCAACAGCTCAAAACAACGCGTTTTGATGTCGGAGGAGATTGGAAGTGATGGAGAAGAAAGGATTATAGTGCAGCATCTTGAATATGGTGCCAATGTTTGCCCATCTGCTCCTCGTCCTGTGGAAGAAACAGTCATTGACATAGATCCACCTCAGTTTCAAACGGCCCCGTCAAGTCCCTATGTCGAAAAAGGACGCAATAACAGTAGCCTGAAGGTTGACGGCGTAGATTCCCCTCACAGGGGCCATCCCAGAGGGGGACCCGGTGGGGGAGGAGGAGGACCCGGTGGCGGCGGAGGAGGTCCAGGAGGGGGAAGACCCGATGGTGACAGCTTAAGCAACGGTCGGAACAAAAGAAGTGGAGATGGACTAAGTCTGAAAAAAATTCACGCGGCGTTGAAGAAGCTTGCGAAAATCTCCATTTTCATCTCTGCTCAGACTGGGACGACGTTGCTATTCGTTGCCGGCGGTACCCTTAAATCCATGAAGTTTTCCATAGTTGCAATCGTTGTGTGCAGTTACCTTTTCTGTATGTTCTCGTTCGTGGTAAGAGAAAGCAAGCCGCTGATGGGGGCGATCATATCAGCTGTCGGATCGTCGTTCGCTGCTTTGGGGTTTCTGCTGACCATGTGTTTAATCATATCCCCGGAATTCATTTGGGTTTTCGTTGTCTCTGCCATTCTCCTCTTCTTCTCCCTGTCCGTCCTCTCTCTCTGTTAAAATTGCATTCATCTTTTCTACCACATAAGTTTATTTTCCTCCAATTTTTATGTCGCAAATTTCAATTATGTCATTTTTGACTAGTTAAAATTGTGGTTGTATATTTGATGTAATTACTTTGATGAATGCAACGATTGTAGTTACTGTTAATCATATTATATAAATGATCTCCTGGAGAGAGAGAAGAGAAGGATTTTTTGGAAGACGAATGATGTATGTGCATTGCGTATGTGTATTTTAACGGAGTAATTAAAGAGTGTTCTTGGTATAAAAAATAAACATTAAGATGTCATTGTACTTATGTACACATTACTGTATTCGTTAGAGGTAAAATTGATCTTTACCCAAATAAAAATATTGTATTTATCGTGCACCATTGATTTCTTCGAAGTAATAGACTAGAAACTGATCTTGAAAAAGGAGTAAAAGTCGAATGCAATTTAATTATTTAAATTCGGTAAATTTGATTCATTCATCGTCAAATATCATAATAATAAATCGAGAGAAAATGATTAAATACAGTTGAAGTTTGTTCGAGTAAATCGCAAATAAGTGTTATTAATGACGACAGAGTTCCCCACAGCCGCCGGACGATGCAGCAAAGACAAATATGGCAGCCGCAGAGGCAGTCGAAATGAGAGCAAAGTAAAAGAAAAGCCTGGACCAGGAGGACTTGTTTGCCGTTAACAGCGCACAGAGGGAGCCGGTGAAGGCAAAGATGACGCAGAGGAGGAAGCAGTGGAATGCCACGGACTGGCCCCTGAAAATGAAATTGGGAATCGGACTCCCGTCATCTTCGTGGGGGAGAATAGTGCAGATGGTTCCGGCGAAAGATGAGGTGTACAACACAGCCTCCATAGCCAGAGAGCTGGGTTGGGAGTGGTCTGTATCCTTCCATACCTCGACCGTCATGGGAGTGATGATAGCTACAGACAAATCGTGAATCTCGATATCCAAAATCTAAAAAGTTATAAGCACTGCAACTCCCGTTGATTTATTTAGAAACCTATTTAAGGAGTTCATCGTCCTCGAATAGAGAGTCGATCTTCGATCAAACTAGTAATTGCCACAGAATTTACAATTGCGTGGCCTAAATATGTAACGGACTTTTCTTTTTATTAATTAAATTAATAAAAAAAATAGTCCAAGACTTTTGACCGTAAGGTAGGTAGACTTATTTAATTAATTATGGAATTCCTCAAATTATTTATTTCTTTGACTAAATTAAATCAATCAATTATCATATGAAACTAAGTTTAATTAAAATGAAATTCCTGTCGAAAATATTCAGTAGCAGTAATTAAATCGAGGACAACAATGGACAATACAATCAAACCAAGGGTAAATTTCATTTAATTAAAATGATTATTGATGAGGCTGAACTGGTCTTTTTCTGTGACGACCCCTAACCAAAACGGGGCCGAGGAGTCATCACTCCGGGACATTTAACAGAGAACGGGAAGTATATTTTTTTTTTTTTTTTGAACAAAACAGACTGAACTTTTAAGAGCAAACCCTTAAAAGCATTACAGAGAGAGAGAGAACTTTCTCTGGATTTGAAAACTGAGAGCTAATTTAGAACTAGATTACAGGGGTGATTAACCGAAGGAAACTAGGAAAAACAGTAAACAGAAATGGACGGCTGAAATAAAGAAGCAGAATAAAATAGGATAACAGAGAGAATGAAAACAACTGGAGGAGGACATACTGTAGAAGGGCTACAGTGGATGGCATGAATAAACTGGGCGGAAGACGTAGGCAGTAGACGAAGCAGAAGATGTGGATAAACTGGGCGGGAATGAACTATTCACCGGTAGAAGTGAACTACAGACAGAAATGAACTGTTCACCGGTGGAAGTGATTTTAAAGGCAGCGGTAGATGTGATTTTTAAAGCAGCGGCGGATGTGATTTTTAAAGCAGCAGTGGATGTGATCGGAAGATGTAGTTTTAAAGGCAGAATTTGACAACTTTTGACAAGAAGACGTCTAAACAGGGGACATAAAACAGAAGGCATAAAAAGTTTCAGACCCTCAGAAACCCGATTCAAAACAAAGTTGTAAAACATGTTTGACAGAGATTCAAGAAACACAAACTGTATGGATAGCTCAAAATTTGAAACCATCCATGCACAACCCAGAAAAGAAGAACTCAAGCAGTTCCAGAATATATCAAAACATATATACAACTGTTAATTACAGAGGTTTAAAAACTTAAACACCAAAACCTATACGTTATAAAAATCCCAACAGAATTTCCAACAGCGTTTTAAAACAAAAACACAGAACTCCAACAGAGTTTTCAGACAATTAACTTTACTTGAAAACTTCCCTCCTTCGGGTCAGAAACATGTCTAGCTGCCACAACCACCCCCGAAGGCTCGAGCCACCAGCCACCTATTTGTCAGACTGAGGCACAAAGTCCTCATCCACGGGATTCGTACCTACATCAGATAGTTCAACTATGAGCCTAGAGCTCAGTAAGAACATATAAAAATGCAGTGATGCACATGTCATGCATGAATTTTCAGAATACAGTGACAGTGCAGAACATTACTTTTTATCTGTCAGAAAGTGGGGCTTATAAGGGAACAGGCGTAATAGAAATGCACTATAAGGCACTGGAAATTTAGAGCAGAACACCAGTCCCCGTCCCACACTTAACCGGTACATTACAGTCAAATTTTTATCCTTCTTAACTTCAAAATCGTGCACAGAAAACTTTTGCATGTCTTTCGGGAAAATCGTGTATGCATGAGTATTTACAGTGCTTGAACTTACAATAGCAGACAACAGGAATAAAACAGCAGAACATAAGAAAAAAACAGATAACTCAGGACGTAACTCTAACTTTTCTACCCGAAACAACCCGACAGGAATGAAAACCTAGTACCTCCATGATATATGGCCTTAAGGGCCAACCTACGGATATGAACTTACCTGTAGTCCGAAAAACAGCAAGCTTTCCTCATGAAACCACGGTGATGCACGAACCTATGACGCGCACAAAAAGAGAATTTAACAAAGCTGCAAATGCTAACTAATAACTTAGTAGAATATGCTTCAAACTCCATTCAAACCTTTAGAAAACACACCAACGTGTTTTCATACAAAGACAGTGAGCTTGTCCAAATATCATAACCCTAAACTTCGACAAAACTCACATTTTAATATGTCCAAACTTGTTAACAAGGTTAGATGATTACCTTTGCTGAAGAAAACAGAAGAAAACAGGATAAACAAGTTTTGAAGATTTGTCTTAGTCGTCTGAAAGAGAGAACAGAGAAGAGGAGATGGAGAAAATGGAAGGTCTCCCGTAGAAGAGAATTGAAGAGAAGACAATAGGTAGGTTTCTCAGCAAGTTATGGACATTTGGCAGCCACCCATTGGCTTCCTCCCACCTACCTTAATTCCTACCTAGAATGCCCCTCTATTGGTTCTAACTAAAGATTTGTTTTGGTTACTCCATAGTTTAGTTTTTCACTAAACATTCCAACAAATTTCACCAAAATATATATTATATTAATATAAGCCTAATCCCGATTGATAGTTCGAGAGATAATTTTTCAACCAAAAATGTCGGGTGTTACATTTTCTTTCTTCGACAATCAGTTGCATGAAGAGTTGAACATCTCTGGGAAGAAGAAAAAATGAGAATTTTTCTTCGGATTTTTTTTATCTTTGCGTGCATGATCAATCGGTCAATTCTTCTTCGATTCAGCCAAAATTTTAGAGTATTTTTTTGTGTCGACGAGATCTACAATTCTATCGATTTCGATTATTGAAGAGAAAAAATCGCTCGGGTTGTGTTGTCAGTCAGTTTAGTAAAATCGTTTTATTTTTTTCTTGTTTGCTAGAATATTGATTCTCAAAATTAACCGTTCTTTCCGTTATTTCTTCTACTTTATTTTAGAAAGAATTATAGTGCACTCATTACTTATTAGTGAAAAATCAAATCAGATTTTTTTATTTTATGTTTTAGTTTGTGACGTATTATTGATTAGCATAATAATTTATTTTAATCACATGAAGAAGGGAAAAGTAACTTATCGTAATCGAATTTTGTAAATCGTTTTTCTCAACAGTTATTTATATATTTCTTAATATTTAAACTAAACAAAGTTTTTTTTCCTTATAATATTTATTTATTATTTTTAAATTTAGTGTGACGTATATTACAATCTTTTCTTTTATGAAAGCATATTTATATATCTCTTTTTGGTTAACGCTTCACACTCATTTAGTTAATTATGAATAAAATTCACATTGAATTGGCTGCCTTTTTTTTTTTTTTTTTGGTTTACAATGTACAGACAAATGTAGTATTTTTACACTTTTATTTTACTCTCTAAACATATTTGATCATGTGTCAAATAATGATTGATGTAATTTATCTAATAAATTATAAATACATCAATATTGTTTGACAGATAAACAAATATGTTTAAATAGTAGAATAAGAAAGAAATGTGTCATTATTCTTTTTTGGGTAAATTCTAAAATACCTCTGAAGTATGGATATTTATCGAAAAAACTCTCAAACAAAAAATTCTCGGAATTAAAACCTCGAACTATCGAAAACTGTCGAAAAAAACCACGGCGGAAAGCCGCATGCCCCCCGAATTGTAATTTGGGGGCCCGATAGCCCCCCGAATCCGAAATTACACTGGTTTCGAGGGGCCGATTTAAAATTGCGGCCCACCGCGTCTGTTTTTTCATTTTTATTTTATAAATTAATAAAAAAAACATCCAATCATATTCAATTCAATTGAAATTTTTACCATATATTTATTACATTATGGAAAGGTAATATAAAAAATTTCGTGATATTTTAACTGTGACGACCCGAAAACCGGACCCGATCGGGATCCAAGAACCGAGCCGTCACTCCGGGACATTTGCAGAAAACGGGGACAACTATTTTTTTTTTTTTCGACTTTTTAAAACTCATGGACATTTAAAATGGATAACATAAAATAAAATCAAAGTAAAATAAATAAACATAAACTGGAAATGAATAAAAACGTGAACAGTGACCGGAAGATGCAAAGTGTGAACAGTAACCGGAAGATGAAATTTGTGAACAGTGACCGGAAGATGAAATTTGTGAACAGTGACCGGAAGATGAAATTTGTGAACAGTGACCGGAAGATGAAAAATGTGAACAGTGACCGGAAGATGAAATTTGTGAACAGTGACCGGAAGATGAAATTTGTGAACAGTAACCGGAAGATGAAAAATGTGAACAGTGACCGGATGACTAAAAATGTAAAAGACAAAACTGGCAACTTTTAACATGATTACATAGAAACAAAAGTTGTGGAAACAGAATGTATGAAACTTCAAACTTCAGAAACGATTCAAAACATGATTTTTGAACATCAGCAAACGATTCAAAACCTGATGTTGACATTCGGAAAACACGACGGAATTTTAAGGAAAAACAAATTACATGGATGGCTCTAACATGACAGAAACTTAAGAAAAATCACACTACATGGATAGCTCTAAAACCAGAAGCTGTCCATGCACAGACTAACAGAAAATATTCCAAACGAATTCCAGAATACTTCAAAACATAGTTCAACTGTCGAATACAGAGGTTTTAACAAGAGAAAGCTTAACCAACAGAATACCTTACATTATCTATATCCAACAGAATTTCCTACAGAGTTTTCAACAACCAAAAATACAGAATCCTAACATAGTTTAAAAACCAAACACAGAATTCCAGTAGGGTTTACAGACATAGACTTTACTTTAAATACTTAAACCTCGGGACAGGATTTGTCTGGCTGCAGCAACCATCCCGTGAGCTCCTCCCCCAACTACATCAACTCGTCAGTTTGAGGATCAAGCTCCTCATCTGGAAAATCCATACCTACAACAGGAGTTCAACTATGAGCCTAGAGCTCAATAAGAACATGAAATGCAATGCAGTGATGCATGGACTTTTGAAATACGTGAACATTACATTACTTAACATTGCGTTTCACTGGACAGGAAAGGTATAAATGGGAGAAGGAGCTGGCGCAACAGGATGTACATGCCACTTTCAGGACATAACAGGAGTACTTGACAGGATGCCAGTCCTCGTCCACACTTAACCATACATTTTCTTTACAGGATTTTATCTTACTTACTTCAAAACCGGTGCTGAAAACATTTGCATGATTTTACAGGAAACGTGTATGCATGAATAAGTGAAATGCTTAAACTTAACATTCACAGATGACAGAATGAATACAACAGGAAACAGAATATAACGGAAACACGTTTAACTTAAAACATAACCTAAAACCTATCTACCCGAACCAGACCTAGTACCTCCGAGTTGTAGGGCCTTAAGGGCCAACGTAGATGCATGAACTTACCTGAGGTCCGAAATGCAGCAAGCTTGAACGCACGAGCACCGTGGTTCACGAACCTATAGCATGCATAAACGGACATTAACCCTAAACCTCACGAAACTAGCAAATAAATAAACTAAAATCGTTTTCTATCTAAGATGATTACCTTAGACCGAAAAGCAGGAGGAAAATCAGAGAAGGAAGAAACTCCTTGCGTTGGTTTTCTTCAATCGAAAGAGAGAAGCAGAGAGGAAAAATGAAAGAGAGCAGAGAGGGAAATGTCTCACGTAGGAGGAAGAGAAGGAAATGGGATACATGACTTGTCTTCTTCCACAAGTTTGCCAAGTGTCAATCATCCATTTGATTTCTCCCACCAACCTTAATTTCTTCCTAATTTGCCCTTCCATTGGTTTTTAACTAAAACATTATTTAGTTAATCGATTCGGTCTCACGAATCACCCACGTTCGGTTAAACACATCGACAATATTATTAAAAACAATCATTGCATTAATATCGGAGAAATTCCGCTTACATATTCGGGGAATTATTATATAGGCAAAAATGCCGGGTGTTACATTCCACCCACCTTAACAGAAATTTTGTCCCCAAAATTTGCCTAAGCAAAGAGGTCCGGATATTGGGCTCTAACATCTTCTTGTCTTTCCCATGTGGCTTCCTCCACGTTATGATTGCGCCACAAAACTTTCACTAATGGGACCACCTTGTTGCGCAATACTTTGACTGAGGTATCCAGAATCTGTATGGGCCTTTCTTCATATGTCAGCGTCGGCATTATATCAAAGTCCACATGTTCCACGATCTGAGTTGGATCTCGTACACATTTCCTCAGCATCGACACGTGAAAAATATTGTGTACTCCTTCCATAGACGCAGGTAACTGTAGTCTGTACGCCACGCTTCCCACACGCTTCAAGATGGGAAAAGGGCCAATGAACCTTGGGCTTAGCTTCCCTTTCTTTCCAAACCTCATCACGCCCTTGAAAGGTGACACCTTCAAGAATACTTCATCACCTTCAGCAAACTCTAAATCTCTTCTCCGATGGTCTGCATAGCTCTTCTGTCGACTTTGTGCAGCCTGGATTCTTTGCTTGATCGCCGTTATTACCCCAGACATCTGTTGCAGTATTTCGGGGCCGATAAGCTTGGTTTCTCCGACTTCATCCCAACATAATGGGGATCTACACTTCCTGCCATAAAGTGCTTCATATGAAGCCATACCGATCGTAGCCTGGTAGCTATTGTTGTAAGCAAACTCCACAAGTGACAGGTATCTACTCCAAGGAGCATGAAATTCCAGCACGCACGATCTTAGCATATCCTCCAATGTCTGAATCGTTCTCTCAGATTGTCCATCCGTCTGTGGGTGAAATGCCGTGCTGAAGTCCAATCTAGTGCCCAAGGAGCTTTGCAAACTTTTCCAAAATCTGGAAGTGAATCTGGGATCACGGTCTGAGACGATTGATACAGGAATGCCATGCAGCTTAATAATCTCACTAATATACAGCTCGGCATACTGATCCATGGTGAACGTCGTCTTCACAGGTAGAAAATGGGCCGACTTCGTTAATCTGTCCACTATGACCCAAATGCTATTATGGCCTTTAACTGTTCTTGGCAGACCAACAACGAAGTCCATTGTAACGTTCTCCCATTTCCATTCGGGAATCGGAAGAGGTTGAAGCGTTCCACTTGGTCGTTGATGTTCAGCTTTGACCTGTTGGTATATCATACAAGACTCCACATATTTTGCCACTTCATTCTTCATATTCGGCCACCAGAAGTGAAGTTTCAAATCCTGGTACATCTTCGTGCTTCCAGGATGCACAGAGAAAGGAGATGAGTGGGCTTCCGATAAGATGTGCTTCCGTAGCTCTTCGTCTTTCGGAACATACCATCTGTTTTTGAACTTTAGAACTCCATCTCCCGAATAACTGAAATCGGAAGAAGCCATTGGTACTTTGCTCACCATATCAGCCATCTCTTTTGAATTGGTCTTCTGAGCTTCTTTAATTCGGTCCAGGACGGTGGGTCGTAGCGTCAAATCTGCTAGTATGGCCGATAGCCCAGAAACCATCTCCATATCGAACTTCTGTATCTCCGTCCTCAAAGGCATTGATACGGCCGACATAACTGGTTGCATGGTAGCTGGCATCCTGCTCAGTGCATCAGCTACCACATTAGCTTTACCAGGATGGTATTTGATCTCAACATCGTAATCTTTCACAAATTCTAACCACCGCCTTTGTCTCATATTCAACTCTTTCTGAGTAAAGAGGTACTTCAAACTCTTGTGGTCAGAAAACACCTCACATGACTGTCCATATAGGTGGTGTCTCCATACTTTCAGCGCAAATACAACTGCCGCTAACTCAAGGTCGTGAGTAGGGTAGTTTTGTTCATGGTTCTTCAACTGTCTTGATGCGTATGCTACCACTTTACCCTCTTGCATCAATACGCATCCCAGGCCAATCTTTGACGCATCACAGTATACGCTGAATTTGCCATCTTCAACTGGAAATACTAACAGAGGAGCAGTGGTTAATTTCTGCTTAAGTGTCTGAAAGCTCTCCTCACATGCTTCAGACCACTTGAACTTGATTTCCTTCCTTGTTAAGCTGGTCATAGGCTTCGCGATCACAGAAAACCCCTTGATGAATTTCCTGTAATAACCAGCTAGCCCGATAAAGCTTCGTACTTCACTTGCATTTCTCGGCCTGGGCCAATCCCTCACAGCCTGAATCTTGGCCGGGTCCACAGATACTCCTTCAGCAGACACCACGTGGCCCAAGAAATTAATCTTGTTTAACCAGAACTCACACTTTGACAGCTTGGCATATAATTGATGTTGCTTTAGGATTGACAGTACCATAGCCAAGTGTTTCTCATGCTCAGCCATACTCCTGGAATAAACCAGAATGTCGTCGATGAAAACGATCACAAATTTATCCAAGACATCATGGAATATCCTGTTCATTAGGTCCATAAATGCTGCCGGAGCATTAGTCAACCCGAACGACATCACCAAGAACTCGTAGTGCCCGTACCGGGTTCTGAAGGCAGTCTTTGGAATATCCTCAGCTCTGACCTTCAACTGGTAATAGCCGGAGCGTAAGTCAATCTTAGAAAATACCCGAGCCCCCTGTAGCTGATCAAACAAATCGTCAATTCTTGGCAACGGGTACTTATTCTTGATAGTCAACTTGTTCAGCTCACGGTAGTCAATACACATCCGTAGGGACCCATCCTTCTTCTTGACAAACAAGACGGGAGCACCCCACGGAGAGAAACTAGGGCGCACAAAACCCTTGTCCATTAATTCTTTCAACTGAGCCTTCAACTCCTTCAGTTCAATTGGTGCCATACGGTACGGATTCTTCGATACTGGTTCCGCACCAGGATACACATCGATTTCAAACTCGATGTCACGATCAGGTGGCAATCCCGGTAAGTCATCTAAGAAAACCTCTAAGAAGTCCCGGACTACCGGAATGTTTTGAAGTTCCACCTCATTTTGCCTTTGAACATCCACAACGTGGGCAGGAAATGCGATGCATCCTGACTTCATCAGTCGTTGAGCTTTCAAGGAAGATATCACAGGCATACGGTGTTTCTTCGGTACTGCCTGATAAGAGAATTCTACTTCATTTGGGCGCTTAAATGACACAAGCCCGGACCTACAGTTGATGGTGGCATAATGTCTAAATAGCCAGTCCATCCCCAGAATGACATCGTACCCTTTCATACCGATGACGATAAGATCGGCATAAAATTTCTGGTCTCCCACTGACACTATATCACCCCGTACAACCTGCTCAGAGTGCATAAACTCTCCGGACGGTAGCATAACGCTGTAAGGCTGATCTGAGGACGTACTACAAAATTTTTGTCTAACTACAAAGTCCATGGCCACAAACGAATGTGTGGCCCCCGTGTCCCACAAGGTATAAGCAGGCACATTACATACTAATATTGTACCTGTAATTGCTGTGTGCTGATCAGCATTATCGACGTCCTCCATCATTGCAAACACTCTAGGCATAGCACCAACCGGCCTTGTGTCAGGCACCGGACAATTCCGGACTTGATGGCCTTCTTTACCACACCGGAAACATTGACCAGTAAAGAGCCTGCAGTCTCCTGTATGATTCTTCTGGCAACGTGGGCAGACAGGAGGCTGAGGAGCTCCCATAGGTCTCTTCCCTTTGTCCTGGTAAGTAAGGGTCTCATTGGGCCTTTTAATGCCCCTGTTCTGTTGCTGTTGAGGATGTACATTCTGAATCTTTTGTTGTTGTTGTTGAGGAGTATTTCTTATAATTCCTCTCGGTGGTTCTCTCTGTCTCTGGGACTTTATTTCTAAGGCCTCCAGTTGATAAGCCTTGGCCACCACTTTCACATATGGTGCCTCATCAAAACCTCCAGTCGTGATTCCTCGCAGAAGGTCCATCTTTAAACCTTGAATAAACTGGTGCACCTTGTTCTCATCAGTGGCCACCATGTGTGTTGCATATCGGGATAGCGACTCAAATTTCTGAACATACTCGGCCACAGATCCATACTGTCGCAGCCGAGAAAACTCAAGTAACTTCTCCTTTCTCACTCCTCGGTCAAAGTACTTATCGTAGAAAATCCCCTTGAACCCTTCCCAGCTCAATGCCATTGTAGACGACTGTACTGCATCCCACCAGAATCCAGCACTTTCAGTGAGATGGAACGTGGCACAAGTAACCTTCTTGTTATCTTCTACTTCTGCATAACTGAACATCTTCTCCATAGTTCGAATCCAGGTTTCAGCACGGGTCGGATCTGTAGACAACCCATCAAATGAGGGTGGCTGAAGTCGCCGGAATCTGTCTCCACTATTGTCTCGCGGTGCATTATCACGATTGTTATTTCCATGGTTATTGTTTCTGTCGTCTTCTCTGGCCATCATTCGATCAACCATGCGGGATTGTACTCCCACCAGCTCTGTCAATCGATCTATGGCCCGAGAGCTCTCACTGGATTCTTCCTGATGTCCTCTCACCATTTCTAAGATAGTCCTATAAGAATAACAGAATAACCTAATTTAATAAACAAAACTTTTACAGGAATTTAAACACTTACAGTTGGTGGAGCGATCTCACGTGGCGGGTTGCGCAACCAGACATTTCACAGAATCGGTTTTAAAACCTTATCTCTCTGATACCATTACTGTGACGACCCGAAAACCGGACCCGATCGGGATCCAAGAACCGAGCCGTCACTCCGGGACATTTGCAGAAAACGGGGACAACTATTTTTTTTTTTTCGACTTTTTAAAACTCATGGACATTTAAAATGGATAACATAAAATAAATCAAAGTAAAATAAATAAACATAAACTGGAAATGAATAAAAACGTGAACAGTGACCGGAAGATGCAAAGTGTGAACAGTAACCGGAAGATGAAATTTGTGAACAGTGACCGGAAGATGAAATTTGTGAACAGTGACCGGAAGATTGAAATTTGTGAACAGTGACCGGAAGATGAAATTGTGAACAGTGACCGGAAGATGAAAAATGTGAACAGTGACCGAAGATGAAATTTGTGAACAGTGACCGGAAGATGAAATTTGTGAACAGTGACCGGAAGATGAAAAATGTGAACAGTGACCGAAGATGAAAAATGTGAACAGTGACCGGAAGATGAAATTTGTGAACAGTGACCGGAAGATGAAATTTGTGAACAGTGACCGAAGATGAAAAATGTGAACAGTGACCGGAAGATGAAAAATGTGAACAGTGACCGAAGATGAAATTTGTGAACAGTGACCGAAGATGAAATTTGTGAACAGTGACCGAAGATGAAATTTGTGAACAGTGACCGGAAGATGAAAAATGTGAACAGTGACCGAAGATGAAATTTGTGAACAGTGACCGAAGATGAAATTTGTGAACAGTGACCGAAGATGAAATTTGTGAACAGTGACCGGAAGATGAAATTTGTGAACAGTGACCGAAGATGAAATTTGTGAACAGTGACCGAAGATGAAATTTGTGAACAGTGACCGAAGATGAAATTTGTGAACAGTGACCGGAAGATGAAAAATGTGAACAGTGACCGGAAGATGAAATTTGTGAACAGTGACCGAAGATGAAATTTGTGAACAGTGACCGAAGATGAAATTTGTGAACAGTGACCGAAGATGAAATTTGTGAACAGTGACCGAAGATGAAATTTGTGAACAGTGACCGAAGATGAAATTTGTGAACAGTGACCGAAGATGAAATTTGTGAACAGTGACCGGAAGATGAAAAATGTGAACAGTGACCGGAAGATGAAATTTGTGAACAGTGACCGGAAGATGAAAAATGTGAACAGTGACCGAAGATGAAATTTGTGAACAGTGACCGAAGATGAAATTTGTGAACAGTGACCGAAGATGAAATTTGTGAACAGTGACCGAAGATGAAATTTGTGAACAGTGACCGAAGATGAAATTTGTGAACAGTGACCGAAGATGAAATTTGTGAACAGTGACCGAAGATGAAATTTGTGAACAGTGACCGAAGATGAAATTTGTGAACAGTGACCGGAAGATGAAAAATGTGAACAGTGACCGAAGATGAAATTTGTGAACAGTGACCGGAAGATGAAATTTGTGAACAGTGACCGGAAGATGAAATTTGTGAACAGTGACCGGAAGATGAAAAATGTGAACAGTGACCGGAAGATGAAATTTGTGAACAGTGACCGGAAGATGAAAAATGTGAACAGTGACCGAAGATGAAATTTGTGAACAGTGACCGAAGATGAAATTTGTGAACAGTGACCGAAGATGAAATTTGTGAACAGTGACCGAAGATGAAATTTGTGAACAGTGACCGGAAGATGAAATTTGTGAACAGTGACCGAAGATGAAATTTGTGAACAGTGACCGAAGATGAAATTTGTGAACAGTGACCGGAAGATGAAATTTGTGAACAGTGACCGAAGATGAAATTTGTGAACAGTGACCGAAGATGAAATTTGTGAACAGTGACCGGAAGATGAAAAATGTGAACAGTGACCGGAAGATGAAAAATGTGAACAGTGACCGGAAGATGAAATTTGTGAACAGTGACCGAAGATGAAATTTGTGAACAGTGACCGGAAGATGAAATTTGTGAACAGTGACCGAAGATGAAATTTGTGAACAGTGACCGAAGATGAAATTTGTGAACAGTGACCGAAGATGAAATTTGTGAACAGTGACCGAAGATGAAATTTGTGAACAGTGACCGGAAGATGAAATTTGTGAACAGTGACCGGAAGATGAAAAATGTGAACAGTGACCGAAGATGAAATTTGTGAACAGTGACCGAAGATGAAATTTGTGAACAGTGACCGGAAGATGAAAAATGTGAACAGTGACCGGAAGATGAAAAATGTGAACAGTGACCGGAAGATGAAATTTGTGAACAGTGACCGGAAGATGAAAAATGTGAACAGTGACCGGAAGATGAAAAATGTGAACAGTGACCGGAAGATGAAATTTGTGAACAGTGACCGAAGATGAAATTTGTGAACAGTGACCGAAGATGAAATTTGTGAACAGTGACCGAAGATGAAATTTGTGAACAGTGACCGAAGATGAAATTTGTGAACAGTGACCGAAGATGAAATTTGTGAACAGTGACCGAAGATGAAATTTGTGAACAGTGACCGGAAGATGAAAAATGTGAACAGTGACCGAAGATGAAATTTGTGAACAGTGACCGGAAGATGAAAAATGTGAACAGTGACCGAAGATGAAATTTGTGAACAGTGACCGAAGATGAAATTTGTGAACAGTGACCGAAGATGAAATTTGTGAACAGTGACCGGAAGATGAAAAATGTGAACAGTGACCGGAAGATGAAAAATGTGAACAGTGACCGGAAGATGAAATTTGTGAACAGTGACCGAAGATGAAATTTGTGAACAGTGACCGGAAGATGAAAAATGTGAACAGTGACCGGAAGATGAAAAATGTGAACAGTGACCGGAAGATGAAAAATGTGAACAGTGACCGAAGGATTTGTCTGGCTGCAGCAACCATCCCGTGAGCTCCTCCCCCAACTACATCAACTCGTCAGTTGAGGATCAAGCTCCTCATCTGGAAAATCCATACCTACAACAGGAGTTCAACTATGAGTCTAGAGCTCAATAGAACATGAAATGCAATGCAGTGATGCATGGACTTTTGAAATACGTGAACATTACATTACTTAACATTGCGTTTCACTGGACAGGAAAGGTATAAATGGGAGAAGGAGCTGGCGCAACAGGATGTACATGCCACTTTCAGGACATAACAGGAGTACTTGACAGGATGCCAGTCCTCGTCCACACTTAACCATACATTTTCTTTACAGGATTTTATCTTACTTACTTCAAAACCGGTGCTGAAAACATTTGCATGATTTTACAGGAAACGTGTATGCATGAATAAGTGAAATGCTTAAATTAACATTCACAGATGACAGAATGAATACAACAGGAAACAGAATATAACGGAAACACGTTTAACTTAAAACATAACCTAAAACCTATCTACCCGAACCAGACCTAGTACCTCCGAGTTGTAGGGCCTTAAGGGCCAACGTAGATGCATGAACTTACCTGAGGTCCGAAATGCAGCAAGCTTGAATGCACGAGCACCGTGGTTCACGAACCTATAGCATGCATAAACGGACATTAACCCTAAACCTCACGAAACTAGCAAATAAATAAACTAAAATCGTTTCTATCTAAGATGATTACCTTAGACCGAAAAGCAGGAGGAAAATCAGAGAAGGAAGAAACTCCTTGCGTTGGTTTTCTTCAATCGAAAGAGAGAAGCAGAGAGGAAAAATGAAAGAGAGCAGAGAGGGAAATGTCTCACGTAGGAGGAAGAGAAGGAAATGGGATACATGACTTGTCTTCTTCCACAAGTTTGCTAAGTGTCAATCATCCATTTGATTTCTCCCACCAACCTTAATTTCTTCCTAATTTGCCCTTCCATTGGTTTTTAACTAAAACATTATTTAGTTAATCGATTCGGTCTCACGAATCACCCACGTTCGGTTAAACACATCGACAATATTATTAAAAACAATCATTGCATTAATATCGGAGAAATTCCGCTTACATATTCGGGGAATTATTATATAGGCAAAAATGCCGGGTGTTACATTAACATTTTTATGCAAATTCGTGAATTTTTATGAAAATTAGTGACCTCTTCAACTTCAAATGGCCATAACTTTTGTTACGGCTATCCGATTGAGGCTGACAAGATATTAAATCGAATCTCGCGCAGAGATCTACACACTTCATCTAGGTTCAACCTTATTTTAACCTTTTTCGGGCCCAAAATCTATCGTTTAAAGCCTCAAATTGACGTCTGAAGAAGAAATGGGGATTTAATTTTTTTAAAAATACTAAATCATATTCAATTTATTTGAAATGTTTACCACATATTCATTACATCATGAAAAGATAATGTAAAAAGTTTCGTGATTTTATAACACTTGTGCGATATATTATAATTTTAATAACATCATTTTATAAAAATTATATTAAATCATAACAATTTTAAAAAATCACAAAACTTTTTACATTATCTTCCCATGATGGAATGAATATGTGGTAAAAATTTTAAGTGAATTGAATATGATTTGGTATTTTTGAAAATTATTTTAAAATAATGAAGAATAATTCTAGACTGCGGGGGGCCGGCTACAATATGCGGCCCCCCGCGATTTTTTGGGCGTGGCCCCCCAAATAATGAAGAATAATTCTAGACTGGGGTTGGGGGGGGGGGGGCGCGGCATGCGACTGTCCGCTCCTCGCTGGAGTTTTTTTTTATAGTTTTCGATAATTCAAGGTTTTGACCGCGAGTACTTTTTGTTTTAGGATTTTTTCGATAAATACCTATACTTCATGGGTAATCTAGAATTTACCCTTCTTTTTTTTTTTAAATTAAATCAAAATATTGATTGAAAAAATATTTCAATAGTTAAGGATGTTCTTTCTAGTTTCTATGGATGAAATTTCCGAGAAATTCGTTTCCTATAAGTTCAGCCGTGAAAGACGTATGCTTATTGACATCACCCTCGAGGCATCATGACTCCTTCCATGGACTCTTAGAGAAACAAAAAAAAAAACTCATTCAATTAGGGGTGGTCAAAAGCTACTCGAGCTGACAAATCAAATTGAACCAAACCATTTGGTTATGTTTTGGTCAATTGTCAATGTTAAGGGTGGAAATCGGTTCAATTAAAACTAAAAATCGAACCCAACCAAACTTAAATCTTGGTTCGATTTGGTTTCATTTTTGGAAAAACTGATTTTGCAACTGAGCTGTGATTTTCAGTTTGATTTCCATTTATTCTTTCAAAACCAATTAAAATCGAACCGAATCGAACTGAATTTATAATTTTTTTTTTAAATTTTATATTGAAAACTACTCATTATAAAACTAGATCAATTAAAATCAGCTCAAACTGAATTTAAACAAAACAAAATCAAACAAAAACCGAATTTAAACCAACAAAAATCAACAATCAAAACCGAACCGACCAAAATTGAAAATATCGGTCTGGTTCGAGTTCGGTTCCAAAAGCTAATAGATTTAGTTTCACTTTCAACAAATTTGAAATTAAAACGATAGTTCATTTCAATTGGGGGTGGAACCGAACCGATTCCACCCTAAGTCCACTGAATTAATATTAAGTTCTAAATTTCGAAGAACGATTAAGTTCTCGTATTATTTGATATATTTTTTGAGGTAATCACTCTAAATTTTTTAATTTTAACGTATAAAGTGGAGAGAAGAAGCTCGCTAGTAGAAACCGGAGTCGTCCGAGTTGCCTAGGAGTAACCTTCTCAAAGAAAATAATTTAAGTGCGAAGGGTGATTCTCTGGATTAATGTTTATTTTTTTAAAGGTTTAGGCAACCATTGACGGAGTCCATCTGAGTAAACCTGGTTTTCGAGTCAAGTTCATGAATACTTCTTACAAAATTTCTACTATCTTCTGTACCAGTTTCACATTTAGTTGACTAAGAAGCTAGGGCGTACGCGTTCTGAACGAAGGAATATTACGATCCCTTTTCAGGAGAGGTTACGATCCCTTTTCAGGAGAGCTTCCTTCAAATTTCTTTGGTTTTCTTCCATGGAATTTACGCTTGAATTTGCGCTGCCTTATATAATCGATCCCCTAGTCGGCCTCCTTTGTTCTAATCTTTCGTTTGTTCTGCGATTCAATGGCGACCAGATTGATCTTCTTCATTCTGGTGTCTTACCAATTATGGATGACTGTGAGTAGCGCGCAGGTCGGTCTGAAAGAGGCCGATTCTTTTGTTTCAATTTTCGGTTCATTCCTCAAACCCCGCGGTTCCATTGTTTTGGAGGTGCCTTGCAAGAGCACCAAGCGATCGGTTTTCATCTCAGTCGTGACCGGAGGAGAGGAAGTAGAAACAATCATAGTTGGGAGAATCGAAGAGGACGCTGCTGTTTGCTCTTCTGCTGATTCTCCTCAAACTGAATTTGACATAGACCAAACTCCGCCGGCATCGGCCGCTCCCGTCGGCGGCGCCGGAGGCCATGATAATGGTAGGAAAAGAGAAGGTCCTGGAGGAGGTGGGAGGGGTCCCGGCGGAGGTGGCGATGATCCTGATGGAGACTATCCGGGAAGGGGAGGACGAAGCGATGGCGATGAAGAAAACCTTGGTTTAGACGAAGAGAGGCTTCAGAGAGACGAGTTGAATAAGCTTGCGAAGATCTCCGTTGTCATCACTGCTCAGACAGCGACTTCATTAATGGCGTTTCCGAAGGAGAAGGCGTCTACGTCGCAGAAGTACGTGCTGTACTTCGCTGTGGGAATGGATATGTGCGCCTATATTTTCTGCTTCATGGCAGTCTTGCTCCGGAGAAAGAAGCCGTTCAAGGCGTTGATCATGACGGTTCTCGGAATTTCCTGTTCCGGCGTAGGATTTCTTCTGGCAATGTGTTTGATTGTTCCTGCAAATTTCATGTGGGTTGTTATTGTCGCGTCTATCGTCTTGCTTTCTTCTGTCTCTATTTTGTTCATTTCTTGCAAATAATTGTTAGTCATGATTGTTGCTTTTTTTTTTTTTTTTGTTTCGCTGCTTCCATTGTTGGGATGTTTCCGGGGTACTATGTGTTAAAATACTATTGGTTGAAATTAAATTGATGGTAAAAGAGTCCTCTCTCTCTACCTACTTACTATGGGAGTTTTCCATCTGCACTGTCACGCAAGAAATTTATGGGTCAAGAGAGATTAAAACAAACTCTTGAATCATGGATCAACGTAAACCATTTTTGTTCTTTTTTTTTTTTAAAAATTAAATTAAAATATTGATTGAAAAAATATTTCAAAGTTAAAGGTGTTCTTTCGAGTTTCTATGGATGAAATTTCCGAGAAATTCGTTGCCCATAAGTTCAGCCGCGAAATATGTATGCCAATTGACATCACCCTCGTGACATCATGTTTTCTTCCCTGGACTCTTAGAGAAACCAAAAAACCTCATTCAATTAGGGGTGGTCACAACCTATTCGAACTGACAAATCAAATTGAACCAATCCATTTGATTATGTTTTGGTCAATTGTCAATGTTAGGGGTGGAATCGGTTCAATTAAAACTAAAAATCAAACCGAATCAAACTTAAAACTTGGTTCAGTTTGGTTTTATTTTTGGAAAAACTGATTTTGTAACTGAAATGTTATTTTCAGTTCGGTTTCCATTTCTTTTTTCAAAAACCAATTAAAATCGAACCGAACCGAACTAAATTTATAATATTTATTTCATTTTTAAAATTTTATTTTTTAAATTACTAATTGTAGAACCAGATCAATTAAAATCGGCTCAAACTGAATTTAAACAGAACAAAGTCGAACAAAAACCGAATTTAAACCGAAAAAAAGTCAAGAACCAAAACCTAACCAACCAAAATAAAAAATATCGATCTGGTTCAGGTTTGGTTCGAAGGCTGATTGATTTGGTTTCACTTTAAAAAAAGATTTGAAATTAAACCGATGGTTCATTTCAATTGGGGGTGGAACCAAAACGATTGCACCGCTAAGTCCACTTAATTAACATTAAGTTCTAAATTCCGAAGAACGATTAAGTTCGGTTTGAGTTTTTGTTTTACATTTGCGAAATCGACCTAACCATACTAAACAATGACTGGGCTTAGAAAAATTTCTTACTTTTGGGATTGACGAATTGAAACATTTTTGTAAATGATTAGATTCTATTTTCACAATATTTAATCAATCAAGCTTCATTCAATTAATGAATTGAAACATTTTTGTAAATGATAAGATTCTATTTTCACAATATTTAATCATGTTTCATCTGTCATTTAATTATTCTGTCAAGTTTCAGTTGTGATTTAATTATTCCTTAAAGAATAAGTTAGGAATATTATGAGAATTGAATTTTCAGTTATATCTTGTTGGTAAATTTAAAAATCTAATTAATTTAATTTACTGTAGTTTGAAACATATTGATTTGATTTTGAAAATTTATATAAAAGTTTTCTCCAATTCGATCCTATTTATTGTATTAGCAACGGAACCTGCAAGAAGTAAAACCCAGTTTCAATTCCAAAATTACCCTAATGAATCTAAATTAGGTCAAACCAAACTGAATCGGAACATGAACACAACTAGATTTAAGCTCGGTTACCCTCTATGTTTTTCTTCTTTTAAAAAAAATAGTTTTGATTTGAACAAATTAAAATACAAAATATTAAAAAACCTAATTATAGACTTAAAATTTAAATTTTAACCTATGTTAATTAATTGGAAAAATAAATAATGAACAATTAAAATATTAGATCATATGTACTAATAATTAAATGTATGTACTATGTAGGTGTCGGCTAAACGCGTAAATGTTAAATATTCGATATGAAGGTTGTTGGAGATATTGTAGATCATGTACCTTTTTTTAAATGTTTTATTTTAGAGTAAAATATTATTTCAGTTAGTTTAGAAGTTGTTTCAATTCAGTACTTGTATTTCTAAATGTATGGTTGCAGTCCTTATAACTTTAATTTTATATTAAAATAGGGTATGTTGTTTTATTTAAATGAAAAATAACACCGTATTCAACTCATTCCTCTATTTCAACCAAATAATTAGTTTTATTTTTCCTTTTTAAAACAATAATTGAGTTTGCCCGTCCCCTTTCTTTTCCCGCTTTATTATTTGTTGTATTCTCATCTTCTTCTAATTTATTTGTAAACTATCTTTGTTACCAAACTTGCCATGAAAGTATGTTTTTATTAAAAAGCTTACCTCTAGTAGACTCTTGATAAGTTAAAATTAAAAAATTCGTAGTGATTATCTTAGAAAACATATCAGACAATATTGAATTTTCTTGAAATTTTTACTACATTTTCACTATATCATGGGAGGATAATTTAGAAAGTTTCGTGATTTTTTAACACTTTTTATGATTTACTATAATTATTTACATTATTTTTACAAAATAATTCTTTAAAATTACTTATGTCATCCAAAAATGATGAAACTTCACAATAAACTATTCTTGTACTATAAGTTAAAGGTTTAAAATGGCTAGCAAAAATAGAGCTATCTGCAAAATAAATAGTCATGACTTTAAGACTACATATAAATGCATGATAATTTTTTTTTTTGCTAAGACATTTGGCAGCTAAGTCTATTATGAAAGTTTTATAATTTTTTTAATGACATATGTAATTTTAATGAATTATTTCATAAAAAGACGTAAATATTTATAATAAATTATACAAATGTTACAAAATCACGAAACTTTTTAAATTATCTTCTTATGATAGATGAACGTGAGGTAAAAATTATCATGACTCGGAGGTGAGCCTAGACAGAAATGTCGAGTTGAGTGGCCGGATCCTCGCAGAGAACCCGACATCCCAGCATAATGTTAGGTTTGATGGCGGAAGACTTTATATAAAATGAGCTCAGACCCACGAAAGATGGGTCAAATTCTACATAGTGAACAAATAAAAATAAGATAGTGTGAAAACTTAAACAATCCAAAAATATATTGTGCAGAATAAAAATCAAACACCCAATAATTTATGCAGACCAAGAAATAAGAAATTTAATAATACAAATAGGGAGTCCATCACCAAGACATTTAATAACACTCGAGAGAGAAACAAAAAAGAAGAACTAGAAGAGAAACCTGTAATGACTCGACTTGACACGTATGTGGTGGAACCACTCATGCTCCGCGGATCCTCAGAGGACGTATGTGCCCGATTGGGGTCGGAGTATGGGTTAAAACTCCGTGGATCCCAGAGGGTTGGGCCGGAGGGTTCAACGAAAACTCCGCAGATCCCAGAGGGTTGGGCCGGAGGATTCGGTCGTTGAAAGTGGGGTCGTCACAATACTACATCGCTTGGGGAAGTACATGGAAATGAAACATATGTAAAAGATCCCTCCCAAGATAGTAAGACGCGTTTTGGAGCACAATTGGCGACGGATCCCATAAGAACTCCAAAGTTAAAAGTGCTTCGGCGAGAGCAATTCCAGGTTGGGTGACATTCCGAGAAGCTCTCGCCAAACAAAGCCGTGAGAGGAGGATATTGGGCTGCGGCCCAATCCCCAGAGCGGACATATCTTGCTGGGAACAGGGGTCTTTACAAATGGTATCAGAGCCTGTACCCAACCGAAAATGTGGCCAACGAGGACGTTGGGCCTCCAAGGGGGAGTGATTGTGATGACTCAACTTGACACGTATGTGGTGGAACCACCCATGCTCCACGGATCCTCAGAGGACGTATGTGCCCGGTTGTTGGCCGGAGTATGGGTTAAAACTCCGCGGATCCCAGAGGGTTGGGCCGGAGGGTTCAACGAAAACTCCGCGGATCCCAGAGGGTTGGGCCGGAGGATTCGGTCGTTGAAAGTGGGGTCGTCACAATACCACATCGCTTGGGGAAGTACATGGAATAAACATATGTAAAAGATCCCTCCCAAGATAGTAAGACGTGTTTTGGAGCACGATTGGCGACGGATCCCATAAGAACTCCGAAGTTAAAAGTGCTTCGGCGAGAGCAATAGGGGTCTTTACAAATGGTATCAGAGCCTGTACCCAACCGGAAATGTGGCCAACGAGGACGTTGGGCCTCCAAGGGGGAGTGATTGTGATGACTCAACTTGACACGTATGTGGTGGAACCACCCATGCTCCACGGATCCTCAGAGGACGTATGTGCCCGGTTGTTGGCCGGAGTATGGGTTAAAACTCCGCGGATCCCAGAGGGTTGGGCCGGAGGGTTCAACGAAAACTCCGCGGATCCCAGAGGGTTGGGCCGGAGGATTCGGTCGTTGAAAGTGGGGTCGTCACAATACCACATCGCTTGGGGAAGTACATGAAAATGAAATATATGTAAGAGATCCCTCCCAAGATAGTAAGACGTGTTTTGGAGCACGATTGGCGACGGATCCCATAAGAACTCCGAAGTTAAAAGTGCTTCGGCGAGAGCAATTCCAGGTTGGGTGACCTTCCGGGAAGTTCTCGCCAAACAAAGCCGTGAGGGGAGGATACTGGGCTACGGCCCAATCCCCATAGCAGAAAATATCTTGCTGGGAACAGGGGTCGTTACAAAACCGCTCCTCAATGAACATTAGTAACATCAGCCTCCACGATCCTAACCTGAGAGATAAAATGGGTCTTTGAGGTAAGTGACTAACTCAGTGGGGAATCTTATAATATATTCATATGCATACAAAAAATTAGTTTTATCATTTTCTTTCAAAATCATAATCAATTATAAAAATGCAATGCATGATATTATATTCAAAAACGTTTTCCTTTCCTTCCGAAACAGCTTTTACGAGCCGAGGAGACAGTTTCAAAAATCCTTATTACCATTTTAAAAATAGGCTTAACAAGCCATGAGTGAGACAGTTTAAAAAACATTGCTACATACATAGATAGCTATACATAAAATAAGTCATCACCATTTCAGTTAGAAAAACAACCCTAGTGAAAAAAGAAAGTCACTCAAGGACCCCTACGACACACTATCACATAAAGGTAAACCGTAGATCCGACTCGACCTCATGAGTCAGAAGAAACTGAAAAGTGACGGCGATCTGAAGATCCAGCCATGTCACCCGGGCTACCAGTGAGAAACTCAACGACGGTAAAACATGTAAATCAAATTATGGTCGGTGAATAAGCTCAAGCACAACACCATCTATATAAATGGCCATTGATGGCCTGCGAGTGAACTCCAACACGACACCAACTCAATGTACTAAATTAAGATCTTGACTAGGTTTAGAGATTATCGAGTCACCAAGAAGTGTGTCAGCACCGCTCTATCACCCAATATCGCAACGTATAATAAAGCAACCTTCACGCAGTAGAAAATGCATAAAAATGACTTCGGTTACTTTGGTTGCTCAAACATTGATTCAACCCAAGGAAATCGAAGTCATCGTGTCTGACTCCAATTATTTTGGTTGCTCGAACATTACAGCCCAGAAAAAACTGGAGTCCCACACTAGAAGGCTTAACAAGCCCAGATCACACGTGCATATACAATGATATATAAAACCAAATATCATGCACTTGAAATTAAACGTGGAAAACGTGACCAGGCTCCGTCAAGGTTTTTCATTGATGTCATCCACCCAAAATACGTTTCTTTTTTTAAACTATGCAATGCAATGTGATGAAAAACATTAAAGTATAAAAACCAATACATGGATGGCGACCATACTCTTACCGACAAGTCGACCTACGCTAATGACACAACAACACTGACACGGGATCCCCTAGAGAAGGGTCTGTGTATAACCCACAAATTGTTTTCAAGAAGTATTCGGGTGCAAGTGTTGTGCAAAACCTAAAATAAAAGAAGAAAATGATAAAATAAAGTGCAAGAAAAATAAAGATGGTACTAGATGATATGATGGCCGAATATTATATGCATGTTGATGGCATGAAATGTGGAGGAAAATAAAATAAAGAGATGAAGAGAAAGAGTGTGTGAAATGTGAAGAATGAAAGATAATAAAGAAGAAATAAAATGACAAGAAAGTAAAAGTGAAGTGTGTGATATTGAGAGCCGAATTTAAAGGTGGAAATGTGTGTAAAAGTGAAGCGGAAATGAAAATAATGAAAATACCGTTGGCGGACCCGTAGAGCGATCTTACGGTTTAAGCTCTCGGATAAACGATTTTCCCGTAGGAAAACCGACCACCTAAGGCCTAGGTTTTCTTCCTCAACTCCGACTCCCGTTGGAGAAGGCGAGGGAATGAATAAGGATTATCCTAGCAACCCGAAGCTAGGATAATAATGGAGGGCTTCTCTACTTGGTTCAAAGAACCAAGGAAACTCTCAAAGGCTAACCACCTCAAAGAAGCAAAAAGGGATATTTTATAAATTGGCAAAAAGTTTTTGAAAACAACAATATGCATGCATTATATAGACCTAGGGTAGAGGTTAGGGTTTCCATGGAAAGGATTGGAGCCGTTGATGAAGGCCAAGATGAAGGGACAAGATTGCAATCCATGTGCTTTATCCAAGGATTGAGATGCTTTCCTTGTTTTGCTTGATCAATGGTGCTAAATGGCCATGTCATCCATCCTTGTGGCCACTACTTGATGTACTTGCATGGGCCAAATCTTCAAGCTTGGGTTTTCTTGGGTTGGCTCTTCATAGGCCTATTTAATGAAGGTGTGCATCTAAATGTTGGCCAAATGTGGGCCAAGTGATGCTTCCAAATATGGGCCAAGTGATGATTCCAACGTAGGCCAAATAGTGGACTTCGTAATGGGCCTAACCACTTGTGGTCTTCAACCCACAACCATGCCACCAAGATGTGACTAAGTCTTACTAACAAAACTAATGCATGGATGCCAAAAACTAATGGCTAAAAGTTTGCCAAAAATGAGATAATAAATAAAACAAGCCAAAGAAAATTTACAACGATTTGTTCCCCAGAAGACAAATTCTGGCTTCTGATACTCCAGCTGGTGCTCTAGTGTTTTCTTCATTCCGTTCCGAGCTTTCTAAGAGGGCATCCATATAGCTAGGCTCCCATGTGGCATCCATGTCCAACGAGCTAGAATCCCACGTGGCATCTCCAACTGGATCAACACCTACAAAAGAAACATCATAATAAGTAAGGAGAATAAATAAAGTTTTAGGCCTTCTTCGGGTTTTCAAGTAATTGGCCCCCTAGGCATGTCAAACACGAACCAAGCGTCGAGAGCTACGACATTGGGAAACGAATCATCATCAAAACCTTTGACAAATCCGACACAAAAATTCTAGATGAGAACGCAAGAAAATAAAGATGGATCCTAAATCAAAACTAAGAACCCTCAATTGCCACAACCCTCAAATTTATCCACTAACTAACCTAATTTAGAAGTTTATAACTTATATTCTTAGTAACAAAGTTTTGAGTTTCACCTCGATTTACATATAAAATGATGGTAATGAACTTCAAAGAACGGAGACCACCATCGCGTTCAAAAGGACAAAATGTGTTAGATGACAGGTTCAGGAAATTTTTCGACATCGTTTGATTGTCTAGATCAAAGTTCCTATCAAGTCAAAATCATCGATTAGCACAGTCAAAGGTTAACGTGACATCTCACATGTCACGTCAGCATTACCGGCCACATCAACAGTCAACACCACGTCAACACACCAATGACAACAACCTTCTCCGGCGACGACGACCTTCTGCTATGACTTGAAAGATCTCGAGCTCATAAGTCCAATAGTGGAGTCAGTTTTCCAAGACAATGACTAGATCGACCGAAAAATGAGTTAAAAAGGTAGCTACAACTTTTTGGTGAGGCTCCACCGACCATATCCTGCCACCATTTCAAATGATTCTCTTGTTTAAATGATGCGCGTCGATGAGAATTTTTCAATGACGAGTCGAACGTCAAGATCGGAGGTCAAATGCGCCAGTGAGCTTTCAAAGTTTTGGTAAAAAAATTTCCAACAACCAATTTTGACGACTCCGTTCACCCAAAATTTACAAACAAACTATCAAAACAAAGCTGGCAACAATGCCAACTATCAATTGGCAGTTTGAGGTGGCTCCGATGAGCTCCTAAAGTGGCTGAGAGAGAGAGGGGGGATTTTTTTTAATAAAAAATAAAAAGAAAGTGTGAGGAGAAAAAAACTCATGTGGAAGAAACAAAAATCAGAAAAAAAAAATAACAACAATAATATATATTATTATTTATTTAATATTTAATATATATATATATGTCCATGATGCCAAACCCAAAAAGTGGGGGAAAACAACAAAATCAGGGAGAAAACTCCAAAAATTAAATCGAACACATTTAACCACATCAAGAACGATCCTAACGAGCGTCACATAGGCAAACTAGGAGATCGAAACACAAATAAAGATTTTTTTTTTAAAGAAGGCAGTTTAGCTGAGCGAGACGAAATTGGCTAACTCTAAAGATGATAAACGAGCTGACCGAGCTGAGCCAGAAAAAGTCTGGCTCACCGATCCTAACAAGCTTGGCGAGCCTAACGAGTTTATTAAATAAAATTTCAACCTGAGCTGACTTGCGAACTACAAACTGAGCCGAGCTGACTCAACGAGTCTAACGAACCGAATATAAATATTTTAATAAGCAAACCCACACCCGAACTATGACAAGGGAAAAATTCAACACTAACCCTCCTTACTCGAAACGACAGACATTGATGCGCAGAACAAAATTTCATGTCCATGATGCCAAACCCAAAAAGTGGGGGAAAACAACAAAATCAGGGAGAAAACTCCAAAAATTAAATCGAACACATTTGACCACATCAAGAACGATCCTAACGAGCGTCACATAGGCAAACTAGGAGATCGAAACACAAATAAAGATTTTTTTTTTAAAGAAGGCAGTTTAGCTGAGCGAGACGAAATTGGCTAACTCTAAAGATGATAAACGAGCTGACCGAGCTGAGCCAGAAAAAGTCTGGCTCACCGATCCTAACAAGCTTGGCGAGCCTAACGAGTTTATTAAATAAAATTTCAACCTGAGCTGACTTGCGAACTACAAACTGAGCCGAGCTGACTCAACGAGTCTAACGAACCGAATATAAATAAATATTTTTAATAATTTCAAAGAGAAAAATAAAATTGAAAGAATTTTTAGTGAAAAATAAAGAATGCCGAGTCGAATGGACGTGCTGGCTATCCACCTCACTAGATAAATGTAAATGCTAAATTGAGTTGATCATGTATTTTGTTTATTTGTTCAATTTTTAATAATATATTATTGATGATAAAATAATTTTATCGAGCTGTGACCATATTAAAGACATTAACTTAGCACTTTGTGTGACAGCCCGAAACCGGATCCCGATCGGAGTCCGGGATCGGAACCGTCACTCCGGGCAAGTTAACAGAAAACGGTGACTATTTATTTATTTCTTTTTTTTTTTAACATTATACTTTTAAAACAAAACCGACTGGACTTTTAGAACTCCACATAAATCAGAAGTGAAATGAGATAAACTGAAGAAATTTTAAACATAAACAAGATTTGAAAAATGCAATTGACAGGATGAGCTTTTAAAGTGACTCATAAACTTTTCGGAAGAAGGGAAAAACATTCCCCGTATTCGGAAGCAAAACGGGAAAAACACCGTGAACAGATTTACAATCGGAAGGAAGAACAAATAATAGAAGAAGGTGGTAAGGGCAGAAAACAGAATATAAAATCAGAAGACTGAGGCAACGAGAATCAGTCTACATTAATGGCAGAGCAATAGCGGAAGACTATCGGAAGATTGGCGGAAGATGTGAGCTGACGTCAGACGGAAGATGCATATGCAAGGACAGAAGTAAGGGTGACGTCAATCGGTAGATGCTACTTCAAATGGGAAAAACAGTTAACATAATCGGAATGTGTGATGACGTCAGCCGGAAGATGGATGACGTCACCGGAAGATGCAGACATTAAATGTAATCGGCAGGGGATGAAAACAGTGGATGACGTCATCGGAAGAGGGGATGACGTCAGACGGTAGATGCAGGCATTTAAACATAATCGGCAGAAGAAAAGATGAAGGCAGAAATCATCGTATGACGTCAGTCGGAAGATGTTCTGACGTCATCGGAAGATGCAGATAGCAATTTAAATCGGAAGATGAAAACCTAAGGCAGAGACACTGTTTGGCGGTAGATGCAGGCAAAATTCCTACCGGTAGGTGTAATCGGAAGACATAGTTTTAAAGGCAGAATTTACAACTTTTGACAGGAAAGCATACAGACAGAGGGCATAAAGACAGAAGACTTAAACGCCTCAGATTCTCAGACCACATCAAAACATGGTCCTCGAGCACAAGAGAAGGCATGCAGGTTTCAGACCTTCATTACAAATGATAGATTTCAAGAAAACAAACTGCATGGATAGCTCTAAAATTCGAGACCATCCATGCATGACCTGAAAAGGGAGAACTCAAGCAGTTCCAGAATGTTTTCAAGATATTTCACAGGAAACAACTATCAACTGTCAACCGGGGATTTAAAACTTGGACATCAGAGCTGATACATTATATATATATCCAACAGAATTTCCTACAGAGTTTTTAAACAAAACACAGGACTATACAGAGTTGTAAAACACAACACCAAAATTCCATAAAGGGTCTACAGACACAGACTTTACTTTAAATTCTTAACCTCGGGACAAAATTTGTCTGGCTGCAGCAACCACCCCGAGAGCTCGAACCACCAACTACATCATATCATCATCTTGAGGCACAAGGTCCTCATTTGGAGTATCCGTACCTACAACAGGGAGTTCATCTATGAGCCTAGAGCTCAGTAAGAACATATCAGAAAATGCAGTGATGCATATGCCATGCATGAACCTTTTCAGAAATACAGTGACATTACAGAACATTACTTTTATCTGTCAGAAAGTGGGGCTTATAGGGAAAACAGGTGTAACAAAAGTGCACTAAAGGCACTAAAAATTCAGAAACAGAACACCAGTTCCCGTCCCACACTTAACCAGTACATTACAGACAGTCAGATTTTATCTTTCTTCACTTCAAAACAGGTGCAAAATACATTTTTGCATGAGCTTTTGGGAAAAACGTGTATGCATGGACTTTCTCAGTGCTTAAACTTAAACAGCATGCAACAGAAATGACAGAACAAACTGTGAAGCAGATCATTTACAACTCAGAACATAAACTATATCATTTCTACCCAAGACAACCCGACAGAGACTGAAAACCTAGTACCTCCGTGATGTAGGGCCTTAAGGGCCAACTCTCAGTTATGAACTTACCTGTTTGCTGTGGTGTCAGATGCTCAAATGTCCCTGGAATGCTCGGATCTGTAACATGAATGTACAGAATTTAAACGCTACAAATGCTAACTAATATCTCGTAGGAAATGCAGCAAACACACTTAAACACTTTAGAAAAACACACCAACGTGTTTCCATCCAAAACAGTGGGTTTTCACCAAAAACCGAAACCCTAAACTTCGGTAAAAAAACTCACTTTAAACTTGTCCAAACTTGTTAGCATTAAAAGACGTTCACCTTTGCTGAAGAAAACGGAGAAATGCTGGAGAAACAAAGTGTGGAAGTTTTGTTTCAATCGCCTGGAAGAGAGAAAGCCGAGAGAGATGAGAGGAAGCAGAGAAGTGAATGAACATTCACGTAGGAGGATGAACTTAGCTTCCTCCGCAAGTTGCCACTTGGCAATCATCCATTAATTTCTCCCACCAACCTTAATTTCTTCCCAATCTACCCCTCCATGCATTTCTAACTAAATGAATGTTTTGATTACACCCTAGTTTAGTTTTCCACTAAACATTCCAACAATTCCACCAAAACATTCCTTTGTATTAATACAATAATAATCTCGTTTAAATGATCCGGGAAAACTATTACATGGCAAAATGCCGGGTGTTACACTTTGAGCGATTGATAGAAGAAAATACATATGGTCAAATGCCAACAAATGACTACAATTCAAGTCAAACTAAACGAGTTGACCTCGAAAGACGCATAAAATTTATTTAAAAATTTTGAAAATTCACGGACATTATAAAAATTTTAAGCAAATCTCATCTCATTTGATATATTTTCGGAAGTCACTCTAAATTTTTTAATTTTAACGTATAAAGTAGAGATGGAAAGCTCGCCCCGCTCGTAGAAATCGGAGTAGGCTATGAGTAACCTTGTTAAAGAAAATAATGGTGATTCTCTTGATTAATGTTTATTTTTTCAAAGGTAAGTGGTTTAAATAAAAATAAAAAATAAGATACAGAGAATTTGATAGAGTACCCAAAGAGGAAGAAGAAAAATTGAGAATTTTTCTTGTGGTTTCGTTGTTTCTTCTACTTTATTTTTGAAAGAATTATAGTACACTCATTATTTGATAATAAAAAATCAAATCAGATTTTTTTTTAAGTGTCTCGTTATTTTATGTTTTAGTTTGTGGCTTATTATTGATTAGCACTATTTTAATCACATAAAGAAGAGAAAAATAACTTATCGTAATCGAATTTTTTAAACCATTTTTCCCAACAATTATTTATATATTTCTTGATATTTAAAGTAAACAAAGTTTTTTTTTCCTATAATATTTCTTTATTATTTTTAAATTTAGTGTGACATATATTACAATCTTTTATGAAAACATATTTATCTATCTCTTTAATTAACGCTTCACACTCATTTTGTTAATTATGAATAAATTTCTCATTGTATTGACCACCGATTTTCTCTTTTTTTTTTTTTTTTTGGTTTACAGTATGTAGTAATTTTATTTTTTTATTTTACTCTCTAAACATATTTAATCACGTATTAAATAATTATTAATGCAATTTATCTAATAAATTATAAATACATCAATTTATCGAATAAGAAAATGTGTCATTGTTCTTTTACCGACAATGACTATGAATGAGAGTCCCATATTCTTTTTTTTTTTAAATTAAATTAAAATATTGATTGAAAAAATATTTCAAAAGTTAAAGGTGTCCTTTCTAGTTTCTATGGATGAAATTTCCGAGAAATTCGTTGCCTATAAGTTCAGCCGTGAAAGACGAATGCCTATTGACATCACCCTAGCGGCATCATGATTTCGTCACTCCTAGAGAAATCAAAAACACTCATTCAATTAGGGGTGGTCAAAACCTACTCGAACTGACAAATCAAATTGAACCAATCGATTTGGTTATGTTTTGGTCAATTGCATTTGTCAATGTTAGTGGTGGAAATCGGTTCAATTAAAACTAAAAATTGAACTGAACCAAACTTAAATCTTGGTTCGGTTTGGTTTCATTTTTGGACAAACTGATTTTGCAAGTGAACTGTGATTTTCAGTTTGGTTTTCGTTCATTCTTTCAAAAACCAATTAAAATCGAATCGAATTGAACCAAATTTATAATATATTTTTAAAAAATTTTGTATTGAAAATTACTAATTGTAGAACTAGACCAATTAAAATCGACTCAAACTGAATTTAAACAAAACAAAATCGAACAAAAACCGAATTTAAACCAACAAAAATCAAGAATCAAAACCAAACCGACCAAAATTGAAAATATCGATCTAGTTCGGGTTCGGTTCCGAAGGCTGATTGATTCAGTTTCACTTTCAAAAAATTTGAAATTAAAACGATAGCTTGTTTCAATTGGGGGTGGAACCGAACTGATTCCACCCCTAAGTCTACTGAATTAACATTAAGTTCTAAATTTCGAAGAACGATTAATTTCTCATATCATTTGATATATTTTCTGAGATAGTCACTCTAAATTTTTTAATTTTAACGTATAAAATGGACAGAGGAAACTCGCTAGTAGAAACCGGAGTCCCGAGTCGGCTTGGAGTAACCTTGTCAAAGAAAATAATTAGTGCTAAGGGTGATTCTCTTGATTAATGTTTATTTTTTTAAAGGTTTAGGCAACCATAGACGGAGTCCATCTGAGTAAACCTGGTTTTCGAGTCATGTTCATGAAAACTTCTAACAAAAATTCTAGTATCTTCTCTACCAGTTTCACATTTAGTTGACTAAGAAGCTAGGGCGTACGCGTTCTGAACGAAAGGAATATTACTATCCCTTTTCAGGAGAGCTTCCTGCAAATTTCTTTGGTCTTCTTCCATGGAATTTGCCCTTGAATTTCCGCTGCCTTATATAATCGATCCCCCAGTCGGCCTCCTTGGTTCTTATCTTTCGTTTGTTCTGCGATTCAATGGCAACCAGATTGATCTTCTTCATTCTGGTGTCTTACCAATTATGGATGACTGTGAGTTGCGCGAAGGTCGGTCTGGAAGAGGCTGATTCTTTTGTTTCAATTTTTGGTTCATTCCTCAAACCCCGCGGTTCCATTGTTTTGGAGGTGCCTTGCAAGAGCACCAAGCGATCGGTTTTCATCTCAGTCGTGACCGGAGGAGAGGAGGTAGAAAGAATCATAGTTGGGAGAATCGAAGAGGACGCTATTGTTTGCTCTTCTGCTGATTCTCCTCAAACTGTATTTGACATAGACCAAACTCGGCCGGCATCGGCCGCTCCTGTCTGCGGCGCCGGAGGCCATGATAATGGTAGGAAAAGAGAAGGTCCTGGAGGAGGTGGGAGGGGTCCCGGCGGAGGTGGCGATGATCCCGGTGGAGACGATCCGGGAAGGGGAGGACGAAGCGACGGCGATGAAGAAAACCTTGGTTTAGACGAAGAGAGGCTTCAGAGAGACGAGTTGAATAAGCTTGCGAAGATCTCCATTGTCATCATTGCTCAGACAGCGACTTCATTAATGGCGTTTCCGAAGGAGAAGGCGTCTACGTCGCTGAAGTACGTGCTGTACTTCGCGGTGGGAATGGATATGTGCGCCTATATTTTCTGCTTCATGGCAATCTTGCTCCGGAGAAAGAAGCCGTTCCAGGCGTCGATCCTGACGGTTCTCGGAATTTCCTGTTCCGGCTTAGGATTTCTTCTGGCAATGTGTTTGATTGTTCCAGCAAATTTCTTGTGGGTTGTTATTGTCGCGTCTATTGTCTTGCTTTCTTCTGTCTCTATTTTGTTCATTTCTTGCAATTAATTGTTAGGCATGATTACCTGGCTCCTAATCCTCGTCAATAAAACCTTAATTATGTCGACTTGGCGACTTTCATTTCCGGCCTGTCCTTCTAATCTTTGGAACATATAATCATGATTTTTTTAGTTGTTAATTAATTCTTAATGGATCTTAAATTTGAAGATAATTTCAATTTTATTCTTCAATAATCATCTCATACAATCGATGAAACAAAGCCTGGATCGAAAGTCTTCCACTACCTTTCTATCAAATAAGATATTGTATTTTAAACTTCTGCTTAATTTCTGATCTGGGTTTTGAAGATTATTAGCAGTGCAACTAAGTCTTGTTTCCTGTTTAATGAATCAGTTAATTACGTTTGACCAGAGTTCGAGTTTCTTCATTTCTGGCATTGATTACGACATGCTTTGGATAATAAACAAATGCAAGGTTGGAAGATTCTCTACGTCAATTATTAGATATGTTCAGGATTGGTTTCATGGATCGTGCCCTAGTTTCCATATTTTGGGTTTCATGTCTATTTTAATACACAAAAAATGTATGAAAGTTTATGGTATTTCAACAAAATTATAATTTTTCTGAACATTTTAAATATATATACACACACATTTATTTATCAGTCTAATAGCCGCAAGATGATGATTATATTAAAAGCCAGGATGAAATCTGACCAGAATAGTGCATGTCGTTTTTAAAAGGGCAAAGTATCATTTAGACCCTAACGTATGGGGTCAGTGACCATTTGATAACTAACGTTTTTTTTGTACCCAATCAAACCCTAACGTATAAAACGTTTGCAATTTAAACCCTACCGTCAATTTTTCAATTAAATTTAATATATTTTTTTCAAAATTCCTAAACTATCCTCTCTCTCTCTCTCTCTCTCTCTCTCTCTCTCTCTCTCTCTCTCTCTCTCTCTCTCTCTCTCTCTCTCTCTCTCTCTCTCTCTCTCTCTCTCTCTCTCTCTCTCTCTCTCTCTCTCTCTCTCTCCCCCCGGCGAGGTTATTCATTCGACGCGGTACAAATCCGGGAAGGAGTTCGAGGGGCAGAACGTTTTGGTCGTCGGCTCTGGCAACTCCGGCATGGAAATCGCGCTGGAGATAGATGTAAGAGCATGAACCATTATCTCTGGAGTTTCTTGTGTGCGTTGGGTGAAGCTCAGTACTTGAACAGAACATTGGTTATGGATTTGAAGATATGCTTATCGTCGATTTACTCTTCCTCGAACGAAGATGAAGAAGGGAAAGATTTCAGATTTTACTTCGATTTCGAGCATTTGAAGGAGTCAGCTTCTGTGTTGGACCAGGATCAGTTTTGGTCCGATTGGAAAAAATGGAAGAAGCGAGACGGGTTGAATCTTCATCTCGTGGAGAACTTTCGAACAACACCAATGGAGCTGAAGAAGCCTTTAATTATCCGAAAATTCAGATCCACCGAGCCGGATAATTACTGGTACAGAGTTTGCGAGGGAGAGACTGAATCAGTAGTTCAACGGCCATGGCGTTTAATATGGAAATCGAGGCGATTGATGGACATAGTTTCGGCAATTTCGTCGAAACTGAACTGGGATTACGACTCTGTTCATATAGTTCGAGAGAGAGAGAGAGGATAGTTTAGGAATTTTGAAAAAAATCTGTTAAATTTAATTGAAAAATTGACGGTATGGTTTAAATTGCAAACGTTTTATACGTTAGGGTTTGATTGGGTACAAAAAAAACGTTAGGTACTAAATGGTCACTGACCCCATACGTTGGGGTCTAAATGGTACTTTGCCCTTTTTAAAATGATACGTAACGTATTATATGCATGCTGTCGTTTTCGTCTTGCAGCTGCAAAAACAGCCTTCTCCGAAGCTTTCTCTGACTGAAAGTTCTGCTCTTTTTTCCCCCTTCCATTTCAATGGGTTTCCATTAGTTTCTGCTATTTTCTGGAAATATTAGTAGAAATGGAGGTGGGAAAAATGGTGGGCCATAAAAGAAGCTCGTGCGCTGTTAATCAAGAAGATGATTTCATGGCGCCTACAAGCAAAAGACACAAGGCTGGTGTTTCTCTCTCTACAAAGGTTTGTTCTTAGTTTTTGAACTTCGTAGTCGAAAAATTAAGCCGAGTTTACAGGATCGATCGAAATACTTTGGATTGATTTGTTTTTGAAGGAGAGAAAAGAGAGGCTGAATGGAAAGATCATAGCTCTTCAACAGCTCGTTTCACCGTACGGAAAGGTAAAAAAAAAACATGTTGGATTGACTTCTGTCAGAAGGATTAATGGTGAAAATGGTGAATCTGCAGACGGATACAGCTTCTGTTCTGCTGGAAGCCATGGGTTACATTCAATTTCTCCACGAGCAGCTCAAGGTTTGGACGTTTTGTTTTTCTATCTGTTAATAATTGCTTTCCAGCGATGCTCCGATCCATCTCCGAAAAAGCTTCGCGTTTTATGGTTTCAGGTGTTGAGTGCTCCGTATCTCCATGGCTCTCCGACGGCGAAGATGCAGGCGAGACCAGTTAACAATTGTCAATTAGTTTATAATGACTCGATTATGTTCTGATTATTAATTTTAATCAACTCTTTCAGGGGATAGGGATAGAGATAGAGACGTACAGATACAGCCTAAGAATCAGAGGTTTATCAATTGTTCCTCTCTGCTTTACTGAAGGAGTAGCCCGCAGCAATGGAGCAGATATGTGGGCTCCTGTTTACATTAAATCCCCTGTATTTCACGACCCCATTTCATCACTTCATTGACATTTATAATCTTTTGGAATTTATAATATAAGTTTGTGTAATTTTAATTCTGGGTTTGTATAAAGCCACCATTTTTAGGCCAATTTCTGAAACTAGACAAGCTTAAAGACACTGATCACTCTGTTCTACACAATCCACAGTCCAAAAATCTGTTATCAACTGCACAAACTCAGAGATTACTAGTCATGTTTTTCATTGATGTTTGTACATAAGAAACCAAAAAGGCCAGTTCATAAAACTTTGAACTACTCAGATTGCTGAGGTCGGCTTCACCTTCTCTCGCAAGAACTGAACTATGTGTTCGCGTTTCCAATTGTCGATCCTGTAACAATGGAAACCATTGAATTCAGATTGGAGATATCTTTACCTCTGTATATTCCTTTAAAGGACTGTTTTCGTATATCCGATAAAAATGTCCATAAAAATCGACATGTACAATGGTGGTAACAGACCATAATTCACAGCATGGAAGATTTGTACAAAGAGAAAGACAACATCCTTAAAACTCTACACCACCAAGACATTGATTTACAAATAATTTAAGAGTTACGTTACAAATATGCCGGTGTAGATCGAGAATTTTTTTGTAATTATTTCACAGGAAGTAGAATCAATGACACTATCAGATAGAAGCTTATAGCCAGTATGCTTCCACTATGGCCTAAGACAATAAGTTGCAAAGAAGGCACCTTTTGAGTGTGGAGTTTCAGAATTCTCATAAGCAGCAATCCAAGAAGAACAGATACTAAAAATCAAATAATGCCATAGAAAAAGAAATTACCTTATGGTTTCTTTTTTTTGACCTGCATTATCTAGCATGAGCAGCTTTGGTGCAGAGTTGAAACTGTATTCAACCTTGACAAAGGGAAATTGATCCTTCTGTTCTTCGATGAAGCTAACAATCTCGGGATTAAATACAAGTTTCCTCATGCACACCTCCAGTATAGCTCCCGAATACGTTATCTGCAGTCAAAAAAATGTGTGGTTTCATATTTTATTGACATAAATTAAAGCCAAATTCAGTTACATAATTATATGAATTAAGAGTACAAGTAAAACATCATTAGCAGTGCACCTTGCTCAACTCGTCCTCGGAATCCTCTGTGCAGCACTTTATACAGTCTGATACTAGATCTGTAATGAAAGCATGGATTTTACTCTCATTATTTAAGATGAATTTAGACAACTGCTTTTCCATTGAGCCAAAAATGAGAAAAAAGAAAGATAAACAACAGAATGCAGTGTGATTGCAGTAAATTTGAAAGAATAGTGTCCATGGATGCGAAAAAAGATTATCTCTGACCATATTTCAAGCTAAATAGCAATCTAAGATACCCACTTCTAGACTCTCTCTCGATAATTACTTTGAAAAGATGAATTCAGCCTATCAAACCACCAGATACTTTGTTTATTTTGGACTCAGGAAACCAAATGAAGATCAAAAGAACAGAAAGAAATCAGTTTTTTTTTTAATTAATTTTTCCACAAACAAAAAAAAAAAATGATAGCAATTGATAGCGAAAATTTAAGAGGTTTTCTTTGTTGAATTTTTGAACAAAATTCAACAAACCTGTAACATTTCACATGAAACATATGGCAAAGAAATTGGGGTTAGAAAGAAGAGGATGACCTTGATCTTTGATTGAAAGAAAACAGAGAAAGAGATTCTAAAACGTTTGTGTATTTCTACTCAAGCATTACAGCAGCCATCAGGGAATAATATAGTGTTTACATCCTAATAAGACAAAAGCACGAGAAGAGGGTGAGGGGAAGATTACAGAGAGAGAGAAGAAGATCTGCAGAAAAATAACAGAAAAATGAACCACACTTCTTAATAAACTCGGTCTAAGACGACCGGTGGTTTAACATCCCCCCGCAAACTGACGGGTCTTGGGAGAACCGAAAGTTTGGTTCGAAGCGCCTGGAAACGAGCAGCGACCAAAGCTTTGGTGAGACAGTCAGCAACCTGATCGGAAGAAGGCACGTAGGCCAAGCGCAGAGAACCAGAGGCAACCTTTTCACGAACAAAATGTATATCGATTTCAACATGCTTGGTACGAGCATGAAGAATAGGGTTGGAAGCCAAACTGAGTGTGCTCAGATTATCACAGTAAAGAAGAGGAGGAGAGCTCGGAGACAAACCAAGCTCAGAAAGCAGGGACTGAATCCAGATTAACTCAGCAGCTCCGTTAGCAAGGGCTCGGTACTCTGACTCGGTACTAGAACGAGATACAGCTTTCTGCTTGGACGAGGACCAGGAAATGAGGTTGTGGCCGAGAAAAACACAATAGGCACTGGTACTACGGCGATCATCAGGGCAAGAAGCCCAATCAGCATCGGTGTAACAGTAAAGAGAGTGATCCAAGCTATGATGAAGAGAGAGACCCAGATGAGCAGTACCACGGAGATATCGAAGTATACGTTTAACAGCAATCATGTGAAGATCAGTGGGAGCGTGCATGAATTGACATAATTTGTTAACAGCATAGGAAATATCCGGTCTGGTTATAGTACAATACTGAAGTGCACCCAGAATGCTACGATATTCTGTAAAGTTGGAGAGCAAGTTACCATCATGGAGAGACAATGACGATAGAGCCAGAGGTGTATGATGAGCTTTGGAATCCAACATCCCGGTTTTCAGCAGAATATCGCGGATATATTTAGTCTGGCTGAGATGAAGTCCAGAAGCTTGACGCGAACTTCAATGCCTAAGAAGAAATGCAGCGGGCCAAGATCCTTAATAGCAAAGGATTGAGATAGATGACCAATCAAGGTAGAAATAAGTGTTGAGGAAGAACCAGTGACGATAATATCGTCAACATAAATCAAAACAGCAATAATATCAGAGGCGGAGGTATAGAGAAATAGAGAGGTGTCAGATTTAGAAGCCTTGAAACCCAGATGAAATAGTGCCAAGCTGAGTTTAAGAAACCACGCTCGGGGAGACTGCTTGAGGCCATAAATCGAACGATGAAGTTTGCACACATAATCAGGGTGAGTAGAATCAACGAAGCCCTGAGGCTGAGCCATGTAGACATCTTCAAGTAGATCGCCATGAAGAAAGGCATTTTGAACATCCAGCTGTTGTATCGGCCATTGACGAGAAACAGCGATGCTCAGCAGAAGACGAATTGTGGTCGGCTTAATAACAGGACTGAAGGTTTCATGATAATCCAAACCCATTGTCTGTTGAAAGCCCTTGGCTACGAGACGAGCCTTGAAACGATCAATCGAGCCATCGGGTCGAAGCTTGATCCTATAGACCCATTTAGAACCAATAACCCGAGAGTGAGCCGGCTTGGGAACCAGTGACCAGGTTCCTTGAGAGTGAAGAGCTTGAAACTCCGATGCCATAGCAGAACGCCATTCTGGATGAGCTGAGGCCTCATTGTAGGAAGAGGGTTCATTTAGAATGTTACCAGCAATGCTAAAAAAGAGTTTAGGTTTAACAATACCAGATTTTGACCGAGTAATCATCGGATGCTCGTTCACAGTCAAGGGAGCAGGAAAAAATTCGGGGCAGAGAGAGGGGGAAGAAGTGGAGGGAAGGGAGGAAGAGGATGGTCCAGGTGGCAGAGAAGGAGAGGGCAGAGCTTGGGTAGGTGGAGAACTTGTCGAAGAAGGCTTTGGAGAAAAAGGAAGAGAGGAGATAATAGGAATTGAAGGAGAAGGCCCAGCCTGAGAAGAAATGGACTGAAATGGAAAAACAAGTTCATTGAAAATAACGTGACGAGAAATATAAATACGGCCCGTATAAGGTTGAAGACAAAGGTACCCTTTGTGACTGCTACTATAACCAAGAAAAATACACGGACTAGATCGAAACTCTAGTTTATGAGAATTATGAGGACGTAAAAAAGGAAAGCATTGACACCCGAAAATACGAAGATGAGTATATGACGGTTGATGATGATATAAAGATTCAAAAGGAGATTTATCAGATAAGACTTTGGAGGGAAGACGATTAATTAAATAGACAGCGGTAGTGAAAGCAAAGGGCCAATATTGTAAGGGTAAAGAGGAATGGGCTATAAGCGTTAAGCCCATTTCAACAATATGTCGATTTTTACGTTCAACCCGTCCATTCTGTTGAGGGGTATAGGGACATGAGACTTCGTGAATAATGCCATTGGTAGAAAAAAACTTAGATAAGGATCGAAATTCGCCCCCCCAATCAGAACGAATACGTTTAATACGACAATTAAACTGAGTGGAAATCAATTTGTAAAATGTAAGAAATGTGGCATAGACCTCATCTTTAGAATTTAACAAATAAATCCAAGTGAAACGAGAAAAATCATCGATAAAGATAAGAAAGTATTTAGCACCCGTAATAGCTGTAACAGGAGACGGACCCCATAAATCAGTGTGAATTAAATCAAACATAGCGTTTGCTTTAGAAGCAGATAGAGAAAAAGGAAGTCGATGAGATTTAGCAAGTTGACAAGAGGAACAAAAATCCAAACACTTAGAAGAGATACGTAAACGAGATAAAATAGCTTGAACTATAGCAGATGCGGGGTGCCCCAACCGGAAATGCCAGAGATTTGATGGATTGCTGGAGACGGAGAAAACCTGAGTAGAGGAGGAACGAGCTGGAGGAGGACACACCCGATAAATGCCATTATCAAGGATTCCCCGAAGACGGATTTGATGAGTGAGAAGATCCTTGACAATAAAAAAGGATGGGTGAAATTCAATATAAGCTTTATTATCAAGACATAACCGAGAGACGCTAAGGAGGTTTTTATGAATAGAAGGAGAATGATAAACAGAATGTAAAAACAATGGAGAGCGAGCAGCAGGGAGTAAAGCGTGACCCACATGAGAAATAGAGGAAACCATACCGTTGCCGACAGTGATCTGAGCATCACCAGAATAAGGCACGGCAGAATCCAGCAAGTTCAGATCCGGAGTAAAATTTCTGGACATATGTCATCGCACTGAGACCATCTTTGCGAAAACCTTGAAGATTGTTACGAAGTTCAGAAATACGAGCAAACGAAGCAGCAGAGAAAAGCTGCCCGAGGGCTTCCCAGATTTCAAAAGCTGTAGAATAGCCGATTAATTGGCCGAGCAACTGTTCATTGACGGAGGCATAGATCCAACTCATGATTAGGTGATTGTATCGTTGCCAGGAGATGAAGTCAGGGTTGATAGTTGCTGAATGCGAATCTTCAACTTGAAGAGGACAGGAGCGAGTGCCGGTAAGAATGTCTTCAAGACCATTGGCAATAACGATATTTAGGATCTGATTCTTCCAAACCAGAAAGTTGGATTCATCCAATTTAATGGTGAGTGGCTGATTAACAGAAGGGAGATGCGGGTAAGAGGGTGGGTTAGAAGAAGGCGACGAAGGAATTTCTGTAGTACTCTGGGAAGAAGAAGAAGCCATTGAAGAAACAAGAAGGAAGATGAAAATATCAGAGAACCGAGAAGAGGATAGGAGCCGTTAATGTCTCTGATACCATGAAAGAAAACAGAGAAAGAGATTCTAAAACGTTTGTGTATTTCTACTCAAGCATTACAGCAGCCATCAGGGAATAATATAGTGTTTACATCCTAATAAGACAAAAGCACGAGAAGAGGGTGAGGGGAAGATTACAGAGAGAGAGAAGAAGATCTGCAGAAAAATAACAGAAAAATGAACCACACTTCTTAATAAACTCGGTCTAAGACGACCGGTGGTTTAACATTGATGTACTCAGCTAGAGTATTGCAATCGGAGCAAAGTGCTAATCCTGCAAAACCTAGATCGTCACATTCTCTTGAGCTCAGTTGCTCTGTAGATGATCCCAAACTAAGAGGCAGAGACGCTACGCACAAAACCAGAATCACCACCATTACACCAAGCTGATACGTATCCACCATTCTCCCCATCTCTCGCTTGATCGGAGAAGGAAACTCAGAGCGAGAGCAACCGTAGACTTGGTTTCGCAACTCCTTCAGCGATTCGTTAAAAGTAATACGACGTCGTTGACGTTGCACTTCAGTTTACTATTTTCATTTTAGTCTATACAAATGACAGAAACAAAAATACGTGAAGTCAAAGACTCAGCAAAGCTTGAGGCCAGCAACTTCGAAAATCCAAACAATCTCTTTTACCTTCACTATTCTGACCATCCTGTTATTGTACTCGTCTCATAGATGTTAAAAAGAGAAAATTTCAACACTTGGAGTTACACTAAAGTCGTGGATCTTAGCATAAAAACTAAAGAAGACTTCTTTAATTGAAAACTAAACTGAATAAAATAAAAAATCGACGTTCGATTTTTTGTTCAGTTTTGAAGTTGATTTGGTTCGGTTTGGTTCACAAATTCTAAAAATCAAAGCTAATTGATTCAGTTTATAATTCGGCTTGAAAATAAACTGAACCAAACCTATTCCACCACCCGTCTTTGAGCAGTTGATTTGAATTAACTGAATGTTGAAATTTAGATTCTTGTGTTTTTGTCTTTTAAAGGTGTTGTCTTTTTGTAGTCATTTCAGTTTAAATCAAAGGATGATTAGCCATAACTCAATGCTCTTTAGCATCCAATAATTCAAACGACAAACAAACCCCCTTTTTCTCTTCTCTCAAAAGACTTCAATCTTTGCCATCATTTTCAATCTGCTCATAAAATTTACTCTCCCAATTTCGTCGAGTGAGCCCAATAAATCACAAATCTACCATTTACATTCAATCACTCCTTACGTTAAACCCAACAAAATTCAAAACGAAAGAGAAGGCTAGAGGCACTAATTTGGTCTAGTTTTTTTTTAATTTCTTCTAAAATCGAACTTGTATTTAATCTTTATTGGGATTGTCGATGCTACCATCTCAATCGAAGATTGCTAGTACAAGGGATTGTTCAATAGTGGGTTTATTAATTAATTAAACTTCGAACTCAGCAAAGATCGTAAAAGGTATTAGTGGCCACTGATACTTGTCCCCCTCAAATCCAGAGCGGACAAAATTATTTTAACTTGACTACATTCTCTTAAAGAAAAAGATAGTGTCATTGGGTTTTGCCTTTTGACTCCCCCAATAAAAAATAAAACAGTTGATTTAAGTATTAGATTCTTTTTTAATTGTGTTATGGTTAAAGCCCTCAGTTTAGAGTGTTTGAAGAGCTTTTCTAACATCTTGTCTGAGTATAGTTCCTGTTTGATTGTAGTAAAATATGTTGGAATTTGGTTTTTGAATTCAGTTTGATCCATTATCAAAACTTGTAATGAGATTGATAATATGAGGTGAAACAAAATTATGCAATTTTACTTGTATAAAATGTAAATTAACCGTTAAATTTATAAGTGAACAAATGAGTCATTGTACTTTTTTTTAGACAGATTACTTATGAACTTAGGAGTATTAACAATTAAGTCCATGATATTAAGATTGTCGTCAAAGAAATAATATTTTTGTCACATGATCTTTTTCGTTCAATAATATCCAAAGATAAATAACTCCCGGTAAAACTTTTAAGCAATTTTCTAAAAAAAACAAATTGAAAAATTCAGTGGAAGAGGCAATTTTGACAACGATACAGAGCTCCGGAAACCAAGTTTCTCATATATGCTACTTGCTAGCATGTTGTACAAAGAAAAGTTCACAAGATAAGTAATGTGATTACTTAATTGAATACACGAGCGCGACCAAAGCATTTATAAGGAAATTTAATTATATAAAGTCAATATTAGTTTACCTGTAATCATGATGCCATCCATTACCAAATTATTATGCTTATAAAAATCTATTTTAAAATAAAGAAAATTGGCAAGTACTGTTTACAATCTGCTTTTAAAAACAGTTTTTAATAAAAAAGTGGAAAAGTCTATTTATTTTATTTACACATGCTATAACTGTCTCACAAATTATAATAGACAAAAGTCATATGATCATGCACTGTGTTGAACTAATAATAATGTTGCTTTTTTGAAGAAAATCCAGACAAATGATGGTAAAGTTCTGCATTCCAAGCAATTGTTTACTTATTTATTTATTGCTTTTATGGATAATAATTAACCCAACAGCATCCCATTAAATGAGATAAAATAAATAAATCTAAAAAGGTGTTTGTTGGGCAGGGAAATAGAGTGTGTGCAAAGAAAGTTAATGAGCTGCTGCAGTGATTATGTGTGTAAGGAGGGGTGGGGATGCTTAAACTAATCAATTTACAGACTAATCTCCGATCTCCTTCACATAATCATAATTATAACAAAGACATTAGGAGATAAACATGATTATTAGGACATGGGTGTATCTGCTTTTTCAGGATCTGGAAACTGGAAAGCAATTAATTTAAAGGATTTTTGGTTTGTAAAGTGAAAAGATTCAGGCTATTAGTCATTGAATTAAAAGCTACCATTTACTTTGGTTTGCACAGTTCCAGTTTCAACCTCTCTCTCTCTCTCTCTCTGAAATGAAAAAACCCAGAAGGAATCAGGGTCATGGTCTGGCAAAGCAAAAGAGGATTGGGTTGTAATAAAGAATGGAGAAAAGGAAAAGAAGGGCATTGCCAACGCTATCTCTCACTCACAAATTGAAACAAAAGGCTATTCTTCCCCAACCCAGATGAAAATCTCTGCTCATCTCTCTCTCTATCTCTATTTCTATCTTCCCACCATCTTCATCGTTTTCAGGCTCAGCTTTATGCTTGTTCATGCAAGATCCCAAGTCCTCAAACTCTAGGTATGCAGACCATCTCTCTTTCTCTGTCTCTCTCTCTCTCTCTACCCGGTCTCTTTCTCTCTTGTGCTTGTTTCAGAGGATTATAATGATGCATAAAGCAGCTGCTTCTAGTTGGGTTTGTCCATGATCTTGAGTATTTAGTTTTTGGAAGAACAGATTGTAGGGTTTTCAACCATTTTACCACCAATTGTAGATCTAGTCCCACACATTCTGAGTTATAATGTGATGGTTTAGTTTAGAGAAAGTAGTCACAGAGAGGATTATTAGCCTCCCATTTGGAATAGGGTAGAAGCTTTTACTGAGTTAACTCCCTAATTTGAAATTTCTACTCTATAAAGTATAAACTAGGGCTGCTACCCTTGGAAAGCTACATCAGAGGATGAATTATTTGAATTATTGGAAACCAACAAAGTCATTCTCTAATTGCTCTAGTTTCAAATAGCTCAGAGAATAGGGATTAATAAATATTATTATTATATTATTCTTTATAATTAAACTAAAAAAAGAAAAAGATTAGGTTGACCAATTGCTTTTAGTTTGACCAAGTCTGTAAGATTTGAAATGGGTATTGCATTGTTCTAACAGATTTCGACCTATTCTGGGAATATTTCCCAATTGGACCGCTCCAATCGGAAAAAAAAATGGTTGACCTAAAGAACTGCAGATTGTAATTTGATTTATGTAATCAAATGTGCTTAGAGAAATAATGCATGAAATGCAATTGACGTATCGCAGGAAACCCTGGTATCAAAGAGCAATGGAAGTAGCTACTCTGTGGAGAGGCATTTCCAGATCAACGGAGATTCAATCAACCAACTTAACTCTCTGGAAAACAATATCGAAATCGACGGAAAATCAGCCAGGAAATTCAAACAGACACAAGCTCAGAAAATGCACCTCGTTAAAAATGGCCACTTCATTCACAAGGGTTTGTCTATGCGCTCCGATCTCCTCTTACAATGAGGTTTTCCAGGCTGAGCTTCCGCCGAGAAGAAGCCAGAGCTATCCCCGATCAAAGCCCCATTCGAATTGCGCTCGAGAAGGGATTTCGGGCGGGAGAATCAGCGTAGTAGGCCGGCGAGTTTTCCGGGGAAAATCGCTGAACGACGACGTATTGATGAGGAGATTTGTGGCAGAAGAAGAGGCGATGATGCAGATTAGAAGGAGAAATCAGATGGAAGTGATACGGAGGAGGAATATATTGAGAAGGAAGAAGCTTGGGCCTAGTCCTCTTAGCAGAATGGTAATGGCTGGTGAAGAACACAATTAATTTTTTCTGTTGTCAATTCAAGTCTTGTTTTCTTTTCTTCATCTTCCATTTTTTTTTGGGGTCATTTAGATTAAACTTTTCTCTAATTTATAATTATAGTTAACTGAATCCAGTTAACTAAATCAAAATATAAAACATTAATTCCAAGGAAATGAAAAAACAAATTGTGATTTTTTCAAAAAAAAAAAAAAAAGTAATATTATTTGATCGAGACATATCTCGGTTCTGGTCCGATTTTGCCTACCAAAGTAACATATTTTAGTTCCAATGTCTCAAGACCCAGGTCCGGTCCACGATTTTGGGAGTTAAAAACCGTGAGAACCGCATCGAACCGTGGGTCAAAAATTCGATAAAAAACGGTTAAAATTTGACTCAAAACCATAAAAAAACCTACTCATATCAAAAAATCGACCCAAATTCTCAAAACCTGACCCAAAAACAATAAAGATAGTAAATAATTTTTAAAATTGAAACCGAACTGGGGGACAGAACAGTTAAACACAATTTGTTCTGATTCCAGTCCTAAAATCCCACAGTTTAGATCCGGTTCTTGAACCGTGGGACTGTGGGCGACAGTTCCAGTTTCACAGTTCGAGGGTTGATCGGACTGTGCCCAACCCTAATATTCAGGACTTTAATAATAATTTATATGTTTATTTTATTGAAAATAATTATGCTTTAAAATGAAAAATATATTAGAAAAGGTAAAAATAGTTACAAATTAATAATATGAGTAGTAATTGGATTAATATAATGAAAACTTTTGCTTAAAAGCGACTTCATAACAAAAGCATAATTAAAGAGCTGAAAACGGAAGGCCAGCAATCTCCATCATATGTTTGATAATTGAGTTTGGTAGTTTAACGGGCAAATTAATTATTGCTTTCCAACAACCATCCTATTTATGTCTTGTTAATTATAATTTTCTTTTCTTAATCATTTGTGTTTGTTAAGCACCTTAATTGTAGTTGAAATTTTTTGTGAAGATCACCGAAGTAAATAGTAATTTGAGTCGAGCTTATTTATACATTATACACAAACGTACAACATAAAGAGAAAATCGAAGAAATATCACTAAGATGAACATGGTGTGGAGTCACTCTTCCCTCTGTTACAATATTATTTGTTTTTATGGTGAAATTTATAGGATTTTGTTTTTGAGTTTGATTTCAAAAGACATTGCCCTGAGTTGAGAGAAGAACTATTCTTACAAATTATTTACTTTTAACTCCTCAAATGATGTGAAATTGTGCATTTTCTTCTCATAAGATCTAACTCCCATAATAGAATTTTGAATCGTTTTTAACTTCGTAGAATGAACTACCACACAGCTACAACATTTGAAAAATTTCTTTGCAAAACAACACAGAATATAACAAACTTAATGCTATTAAATCGTGACAACATTTATCTAATTGTCTTTTTTATACGAGTATATTAAATAAATATTTAATTTATTTTTTATTTTCTATTATTTGAATAATGATGAATGAACCGATGAATCCATAGTCTTAAGCACTAATAATCGTCAATTAATATAAATTTTTTATATTGACTAACATAATTATTAACTCCAAAACAATTTCACTAAATGGTTAGAGTTGCACTCTTAAAATTAGAGTATATTCACTCAAAGTGTCCATTGATATAATTATTGTATATGTATTGATACTTCATTTAGATTCATAATAGAGTTAGATATATAATTCGTTAATGTTTTATATTATATATTAATCTTTGACTATCATTAATTTTTTATTGAATAATTCATAATGTGCGCTATTTGATAACTGAATTAACAAATAGAGTAATCTTATAAATGAATTTCATTGAATTTCATCTCTAATTTTCAGGATGTTTGAATTGTAACTTACGTAAAATTTTATCAAGTAAATCAAAAAAATAACTAAAATAAATAAGAGTTTGTTAAATACAACGAATTAAAATAAAACATATATAATCATCTTTATAATAAAATTAAGTGTTCTTTATTAAACGAATATTATAATAACAATATAATATTATATGGTCCAGTGTTATTTAATTATGATATATAAAACATAATCATCTTATTATGGTTACGTAGATTTCATATTTTAAATATAAGTGATGAACTTATTATATATACAATACATATGTTAATATAAAGTTTCATAAATAACTAAAATTTTTCTAAAAATTTCGTAAAATGTAATTTGAAATGCAAAATGCAAAATTAATATATATAAATTTATTTAGACAATACGAATATTATTTTATCACATTTATTTGCTGGCCAAATTATTCGTAATCTACAAGAATTGAACTCAAATTTCCATCCGATGATAAAAACAAAAAAGTTAGAGCAACTATATTTTCTACAAAGTGCAAGAGGATTTCAAACGTATCTGCAGTTTGATTGGGTGGTTTATCTGCTTTTATAAATCGCCTCATATCATATCTTTCAATGGCCCCACCAAAAATATTCCCTCCTACAAAAAAAAATTATTATATCACCTTGCTTTTTGTTTTTTTAATATGGTGATGTTGGGTAACATCATCTCTTCTATTTCATGTATTAGCCGCACTTAATTATTTTGTTTATGCGATAATTAAATGTTCATAGACACTTAGTCACACGACATGTTATAAGGTCTAATTTGTCATTATGCGTATCGATTGATAACCAGTTTGACACTATTTTAACGGACTCTGAACGTCACATAAAATGTCGTAGAATAATTTTTTTAATAAAAAAATAATTATTTAGACTGTGATGTGATTAGAAAATTCGTCATTAAACATCGTTCTACGCTAGTTATTTTCAATTAGACTAAGTTGATTTGGTACGTTGAGTATACTATGTACACGACGTTGACGTCCTACCCATGGCAAAACTTGAAGGTTTTTCGGCACGAAATGTGTGTTACGTGTGCCTTCATTAATGTGCTAAAACGACAGCCCCTTTTTGCCGTGGTTGTAATGGAACTGTAACATAGGGGAGCATCAAATATGAACATGGTCTCAATCAATGTCTACTTAGAACCCGAGTTAATTCATAATTAAAGAAATCAGATGCCCAAACTGAACTTTCTAAATAGTCTTCTCCTTCAAGTAAAGGTTGTTGATGGGTGATCAGATTGAGTGAGAAAGTGGCCAATCTACTAACTTTCCCTTTCTCTCTCTCTCTAACATCATTAGCATCATCATGAACGCAGAAATAAAACATACATATTTCACAAAAGATTAAAGGTGGCAGAAAGTAATTCCCTACCAGCAAGAACCGCATTCAAAGTTTCGAGGGAGAGAGAGTGAGATATAGAAAGAGGTTTTGGGGAAGAAGCTTTGCATTGAAGATGCCGTAAGGAAGAGGAAGGGTAGAGAGAGAGAGATAGAGAGAGAGAGAGAGAGCTTCTTCGTTTTTCCTTCTGATGGGCAACAACTCTTTGAAGGTTGGAGGGTCTCTCTAGGTAAATTTTGCTCTTTTTTAATCTCAATTTTGCAGAAAATAAAATCTCTGAATTGGGCTGAAAATGCTGTCTTCTATCGTTCAAAACTTTCAAGCTTAAATGGCATGATGCCTCGGAGGCCAATCAAGGCCCCTTCTCTCTCTCTCTCTCTAGTTTTGTCCTTCTGGGATGTTTGCCCAGGCCGTACAGAAGACTTGAAATGACCAGGTGGATAAGGTGTTTTCTTTCTTTTACCCAACAAGACGAATCTCTTTGGTACTACTTGTTTTGCCTTTCAAAATTTTGCATTCAACACGGAAATTGAACTTCCTTCTTTAGCAACTCAAATTTTTACCGACCCAAATTTTGAATTCTGTAATAATCTCAAAATTTTTCTGCTTTAGCTTCTCTCTCTAAAATTTTGAAAAAAAACATAGATCTGTGAGGCTGCGCGAATTTCCACCCCAATTTATGATCATATCATAGCCATTCCAGCTTCTCTGCGAGTAGATCAGTAGATTCTGACCTTTTCCTCTTTGCATTTTGTTGGTAGAAATCCTCTCTATGTTAAATTTTCTGAGTTTGGCTATGGAAACTTCCTTTTGACACTGAATTCTGCATACTATCTGTTCTTCTTTTTCAGTGGGAGAGAGTAATGCTAGGAGGATGGGGAGGAGAGGAAGTTGGTTTTCTGCCATTAAAAAAGTCTTCTCTCCTCACGCAAAAGAAAAGCCTGCAAATGTAAGTCTCTCTCTCTCTCTCTCTCTCTCTCTCTCTCTCTCTCTCTCTCTAACGACTGTTCGAACGAGCCGGTAATTAAACAAGACCGCCATGATGTTACGCAGGATTTGGAGAAGAAGAGTAGGAATGATAAGAAGAAGGGAGCTGGAAAATTGAGGCATGGAGACTCCAACTCGTTCATTCCTCTCTTCAGGGAGCCAAGCAGCGTCGAAAAAATCTTTCTGGATTATGAAAGGGAACAGCAACGGACAGCGGCGTATGTGCCTCAGACGCCGCCCGACCCTCCTCCGAGAACTCCGTCGTTTGCGCCTCCTAGACCAGGTTCTCCTAGACCACCTTCCCCGAGGGCTTGTTCATCTCCAAGAGTTGCTTCTCCGAGAGCTTCTTCTCCGCGGATCACTCATCGGCGCAGGGAGAGACCCGAACCAACTCTCAGAAACCATCACGCTTCGGCTACTAAGATTCAAGCCACGTATAGAGGTTACTTGGTAAGTTTCTTTGAATTCTTGGCTAATTTAATATCTTGTCTCAGAAATGTCTCTACGTCAACCAATAGCGTTCTACTATGAGTTTCTTAGACTATGTTCACATCACAAGTATGTCTTTGTTTTGATGTGGGCTATACGCAATTTCGAGCCGGGAGACTATTGCCATCTTAAATTATTTGTTTGAGTAAAACTGCAAAATTTGTTAAATTATTCAGTTGTCGGGGTACTGGGAATCAAAATTTGTAAGAGTTGTGATTGATACTGACAGGCGAGGAAGAGCTTCAGGGCGCTGAAGGGTTTGGTGAGGCTTCAAGGAGTGGTGAGAGGACAGAACGTGAAGCGCCAAACCATGAACGCCATGAAACAAATGCAGCTACTGGTGCGCGTTCAAGCTCAAATACAGTCCAGGAGAATTCAACTGTTAGAAAACCAAGCCCATCGTCCCAACCCCAAGGATACAACAGAGGCTGCCTTGGGAAAATTTGCCTTCAGCCAAGCTGTAAGTGCTTCTTCTTCAAAGATTCAAACTACATATAGTTTGATATTGAGAGTAATCCTCTGCAATAGTCTGAGACAGGTAACAGTGAAGACTGGGACGATAGCGTGCTGACGAAGGAGGAAGTAGAGGCCAGGTTGCAGAGAAAGGTTGATGCAGTTATTAAGAGAGAGAGAGCTATGGCGTATGCGCATTCAAATCAGGTACTGTGTTCGAACCTGTTTATGGCGTTATCTCCATGTCTTTCAATCTTAATTTTGTCTTTGTGCCAGTTATGGAGGGGGGCGACACCTAAATCTGCTCAAGCAGCTGTATCAGAGCTTCGATCTTCTGGATATCCATGGTGGTGGAACTGGGTAGAACGACAGCATCCTCCGGCGAATACTTCTCAACCTCAGCCGCTGAAAAATTTCTTACTCGCTCCACCTACGCCGCAATATGAGCAAAAGCCGACTCCGCGATTCCAATCAAACGATCGGAAACAGCGGTCTTTTGGAATCGACAATATGGATACGCCGACGCCTAAATCGACACGATCCGCCATATTTTCGTCTTCGAAAGCCGCAAGAACTCCACCGATTCCGACTCGAAATCCACCGGCGAACGGTTCGGGATTTTTTCGATATTCTCGACCTAGAGCCAGCGGCGCTGAATCTCTTTGTGATATGACATTGAAGGACGATGATAGTCTCACAAGCTGCCCTCCATTTTCAGTTCCTCATTACATGGCTCCCACGGCTTCTGCGCAAGCCAGAGTGAGAGCCAGCAGTAATCCGAAGGAAAGGTCTTCGGCGACTCCGACGAGCGAGTCTCAGAGACGGTTGTCGTTTCCTTTGACGCAAGGGATTTCGTCGCCGTTCAAATGGAACAAGGGGTCTTTGTTTTCCGGCAAGGATTCAAGCTCTCAAAGGATTTCAGACAAGAAACAATCCTTACAGGGAATAGACAACGTGAGCGTGGATTCAACCATTTCCTTGCCGGCAGGTGTCGGAAGGAAGCCATTTAATCGATTTGTGTGATTCTTGTTTCTCCATTTTTTTCCTATTACTACTACATTACCTCTGGTTTGGTTTGATTTGGGTGTTCTTAGTTTTGATCCCAAGAAGAAATAAGATAGAAAATGATGGTTTGATTTCATTTACATCCCCACCTCCAACCTTTCGTGTTTCACTCTCCTCGATCACTCCCATTCCTCCATATCAATTCTTTGATGATCGGTCATCAAAGATCGGAATACAATACAGTATGCTTGTTCAATCATATCACGGTATCGGCAAAATTTCTCTCCTGTGGGTAGCCCAATCTTCACTGTTGAATCAAAGCCCGTCCACTGGGAATACGAAGCGAATGGTTAATTTGGGCTATACATGACGAACGACCGATCCGAGCCGAGCCGAGCTGAGCCGAGCCAGAAGTAGTTCGGCTCACCGAGCCTAACGAGTTAAACGAGTCGAGCATAACGAGCTGAGTCTAACGAACCGACCTGAAAAAATTTCAACTCGAGCTGGTTCGCGAGCCACGAGTTAAACGAGCCGAGCCGAGCCGGCTCAACAAGCCTAACGAGCCTTAACAAGTCGAGCTAACGAGCTAAGTGTATATAAATATTTCCAACGTATGACTGTTAATATAAGTTTTTAAAAAAAATCATGTACAATTATAATAAGTATTAATAATTATGTCAACGATATTTACTCATTTAATTTAAAAATTAATTATGTTAAGTAAAAGTATATAAAATTGAATGTATTAATAAATAAATTATTTGAGACTATCCAATAAAAATATCACTATAAATTCATTAAAAATATTTTGATATATACTTCATTTACAAAAGAAATTACAAAATTACAAATAAAATTTAATAAAATTTAAGAATTTGAAAAAAAAAATTTACTTCAAATTACAAAAGAATTTCAATAAAAAGAATCTCTAGTCTTCAACATCCAACAGCGTAAACTCCTCAAGAATTTTATCATCTCGTTGTTGATCTCTCGTCTTGGCGTCGGTCCAATCTTTGATACAAATGAGCGCCTCCACAAGGTCCGGTGCAAGTCTTCCTCTTCGTTCATCATAAACACGTCCACCTGCACTAAAAGCAGATTCCGATGCTACAGTATAAACATGAGGTGTTAGTAGATCACGTGCTATTATAGAAAGAATAGGATATATGTGACGACCCCGACCCCACGTTGGTGCCACCACGACCTATACCGTGACCTACATACATATTATCATTGCCCGTTCTCATAAACTCCTTAATTTCATTCATTTCATTCTTCGTTTCCTTTCATTTACATTCGTTAGAGAACGGACTCAAGCTGTAGCACACTTAATTCCTATCCCTTACTTTCCCGTAGAAATTTTTCATTTTATAACATTAAGTAATTTCAACTTCGAAAGCTTTAAATCGAAATTCCATTTATTGAAATAGTCTTGAAAATCATTTAAAGAAAATATACTAAATAAAAGAAAACATTCGGCCAAATAATCGTGGGCAAAAAGGGCATTTCGCCCAAAATCTGTGTAGCCGATCAATCGGTCATTTCAGCCGATCGATCGGCTGTTACAAAAATGTGGAGGCGATCGATCGGCCTCATATCAGCCGATCGATCGCCCTTGGCGATCGATCCTCCAGCCGATCGATCGCCCCTACATACGATCGATCGGCTAACTCTCTGGAAAAACCAGAGAGTTGGCCAATATACGTGCCGATCGATCGCCCCTCCTGGCGATCGATCGGCACACTCTCTGGATTTTGAATCCAGAGAGCTGCCTTCACTTCCTCTTTTCTTTCCTTCAACCCCTGCACAATTCACACTCACTCCACCATTTTTCTCTTCCTTCACCTAATAACACTTCAAATACCACCCACCAATTATTCATCAACAATCCAACTAAAATGCACATCCATAAACCGAACATTCAACCTAAAATCATCAAAACCCAACACAAAATGACATATTTATCTCCAAAACAACAAACCTATTTTCAAACATCCAAACTCATTCTAAATCATCAAAATCATTTCTATTTCATCAAAAACCTATCAAAGCATTAATTTCAATTCTAATTCATCAACACCACAACCTATGCATCAAAATCCATCCGTACGTAGCGGAAGCTAACATCGTTATCAAAATACATCAAAATCTAACTTTTTATACTATCCAGACGCCAAGTATCCTAAAATGTGTTTCTATACATTTCTTTCTATATTTCTACCCATTAGCTCGTCATAAGCCCAAAACCACAAAATACATAACCTATGCTCCCACGGATCATGTACGCGTCGACTACGCCAGTCGCTCCCATGAGCATCCTCCTTCAAACTGCAGGCTCGTCAGGTGGAGGGACATCGTCCTCACCTTGCTCAAAGTCACCTACACCATAAAGACACCTATGAGATAAAATCTCAGTAAATTCTACGTAAATGTCTATGCATGAACATGTATATGCTATGCTATGAAATAGTCTGTCCATGTCAATTCATATATCAGTACGTGTCAGTCTATGGTCATCGAAAACTGCTCGACAGATGGATAGGGCGCATCAAGCGGTTAGACAGCCCACACCATCTGAAGGGAGGAAAACCCGCTCACCACAGGAATGTCAGGTCTGAACATCATCCTCGATAACCCCATGCCATGGTTGTTTACATGTTACTTTACTTGCCTTTACATGCATTTTCTTTACATGAAATCAATGCGTAAATTCGTTTTCATGACGTTTTGAAACCATGATGCATGGATAATTAAATATGCACAATATAACATATATAACGTGAATACCATCAAAACGCCACAAATACCATTAAAACATCACAATACTTAACCTATAAAACAACCAAACTTAAACTACCCAACCAAAGCAATTTAAACAAACAAAGCACCAAATTATCCTCAACACAATTCCGACATGTGGTGTAGGTCAATCGGCCACAGTAAGTCACGAGAACTTACCTCGGGTCCTTGGCACACCGAGCACTGTCCGTGAGTCTAGTTCACCTAAGTCAATCCACAATGTTCTTTGTCAAAATCCGAGCCCAAACAATTCAAACTTCGAAAATTTACGAAGCTCCTAACTAAAGAAAATTTCCTAAAATTCTAATAAACCTCTCTCGGGCATTTCATCGAGCAATTTACTGCTCACAAATAGCAAACCTCTATTAATGGAGATTTCTAAAGCTCCAAATACCAATTTTTCAACAAAAACCTAAACACATCCATTATTTCACTCAATAACGCTAAAAAATCGTAAATACAACAATACCTAACTATTTTTAACATAATCCGACTATTTTTACCAAAAATTCCTACGAAACCCTAACCTGTTTAAATCCTCTAGAAATCAAGAATAAACCTTCCAAAAGCATAGATTCTTACCTAGGAGTGATTCCGGAGAAGAAACACGAAGAACCGAAGTCGATCGGAGGAAGAATCGCCGGCGTTGAAGAGAAACGGAGGGAGAGGAAGAAAATCACATGGAGGAGAGAAAACCTTATCTAGAGGGTTTTTACGTGAAATGACTAAGGAATGGAAGAATTTTGGTGATTTATTACATAAAATAATATTCTCCATAATTACAAGTTTGCCACTCGTCACGATATTCACCTAATTTGCCGTTTTGCCTATCGATTTGGTTTCTCCAAACTTACTTATTTACCAAATATTCTAATAAATTATTAGGGCTTTAATAAAACTTTATGTTCACAAAACGGGTCTAGTTTACTATATTTACTAAAATACCCTTATATTACGAAAAATATCAAAAACCCGAAAAAATCGGGTGTTACATTCCATCCACCTTAATTGAAATTTTGTCCTCAAAATTTAACTCAGCTTATAGTCCTTGACATTATTGTCTCATGTCTTGCAATCTTATTCCTTAACTTACGATTGCTTAGTTTTCTTTGAGTCTCTTCCCAATTAAAACTTTGATTCTATTTATACTTGAGATCAATCTTTATGGTTCTAATCCAAAACTCCTAGGTCTCCAATTCAATGTTTTTTGTAGCTATACCTTCAAATAATACTTATACTTGAGCTTCTTAACATTGCTCGAGTTGACTAAAATTTAAAGATTTCTACATATTCTTGGGTTGTAAACTAAACTCATGTATAAGTTTATTGGCTTTAGCCTTAATCACCATTTACGACAACTCAAACTCCACATTCCTCTAGCAACGATCCCTCGTAACTACTTCATCAATAGCATCTAAGTTGTACCCTTCCTTGAGCACCTCACCAGTTTTAATAACTATTCTTATGTGGGCTTCTCCAACTGACATTCCAATCTCTATATTTCGCAGGCTATCTCATCAAAATACTTCAAGGTCTCAACGAATCCGACTGGGAGCTAAAGTCACTACTCTCTTAAGATCTTGGTTCCTTTGTGAATATGATCTTATAACATCACATTTCATTCTAAGCTAAAATGATGAGCTCCCTCGTTATATCCTTAATTGAATCCTCATATAATCTACATTACACTCCGTGTGTCTTACTCAAATCCTTTTCAAACTTCGAGTACAGTCAATTCCCTAAGTGTCATTTATGCATTCATTGGTCTCGACTTGTTAAATATGAGTTAAACCTCTGGAACTTTTCTAACTTAGCATCCCTTCTAAGTTTACTTAAATAGCTTACGTGAGATTCCCCGTTCTTCCCATATGATAATCCATTAATTCCTCAAATCGCACGGGACAAAACATTGGGCTAAACCTCCAATCTTAACCCTTCATTTAATCTATCAATCTCCTGCACTTATCCCTAATATCGCACAAGGATTCCTTCGAAGTTACTAAATGGTCTACCCTCTTTCGTTCCTTCTAGTCGGGTTCTAATATCCTACTTGACTCCCGTGCTACGATTCATCAAACAATCTTCTTGTTTACAAACTTGTTGTAGATAAATTTACACCTTTAATCTAAACCTCCTCAAACTCAAAAGCCTTACTCTTCTATTTTCCAAAAGCAAGGTTTACCCCTCCTAATTCCTCGAACACTAGTGTTCCTACCTCCATCTCGGAGGTAAGCCTCACGTTTGTGGTTCTCAACTTAAACTGTACCAACCATAGACTGACTTTAGTTGAATCGTCATCCCTTCTATGGCCATACTAGTTGCTTTAACTCCGAAACATGACTTCCAATTTAGAGTGCTAAACTTTTCCTTCAGTAGTTATGAGTTTAGGGTTCCTAAGTTTTTTCTAGCTCTCATGCTTTTGCTTTACAACCTCTAATCAAACAATACCAGATGCACGACGTGTCTACTACTCACCGATCATTCTTAACTTCACTAAGTCTCCCCTTTATAGTATGTCGATCGAAATCTTTTCACGAAATGGGCAATCGTCCGTTACCTACTAGTCTTCCCAGACGATACTTATCTCCTGGAGATCGGCCAATTTTTGTTACTCGAGTATTACCTTTTGTATAACCTTGATTCTTTTATTGTCTCGAGATTTGTTAACTCTCCAACTCTGAGTAAATTCCCTTATCTTCTTCATCGATATTGGTCGATACGAACACCCCTACGGAATCGCTCAGATCTTACCTACAATGTTGCATTGTTCCATAACCCCTTTAACAATCTACTTAAACTAAACTCTTGAGTGTCACACTTGTCTAGATACTCCCAACTTCTCATGGATCTAGGATATTCAAATTTTTGCTATATTTTCTTATTTATTTATACGCACTAACAGTATCTTAACAATCTAGAGTATCCTTTAGTAAGTCTTACATCTAAGCTTCAAATTTCTCTTTGATTGATCATATTCCAAAATCCCAAGGGTTTGTCAACTAGGCTCCAGTTTCTATCTATTTAAATCTATATCTCATAAGGTGTATCCCTCTAAGGGTAACAAAATTTTAAGTGCATAATTCTCACGGTTATGCCGGGTCATGGACTTTGACGCATAACTGTATCTCTTCTTTATTCAAAGTCTATCTCGTCCCCTCTCTATTTTCAAACCTACTTCAATCTATCACACAATTATCACCTCCAAATCGTCACTCTACATTACATCCCTATTCAAATATTCTTCATTCCATTAACTATCGAGATAAAACTATACCTGAAGCGTCTGAGGGTTGAGCAGTTTCCTCGTCTTCGATCAGGGCAATTTTCCTCAGTGCAACATTTTTCTGATCTCTTCTTGGTTGCCCTTTGCCTAGTTTCGGGCAATCTTTGACATAGTGGGCGATCTCTCCACATTGATAGCACCTATCTGTGCCTAATCTGCAATCGCCATAATGTTCATTCTGGCGCTTCGGACAAGAGGCTTTTGGGAAGTCCCCTGTACGCGCTTCCATTGGCTTTGTTCAATCTCTTTCTCACCCATTCTCTTTATTCATCTCATTGGTCGTTGTCCTACCTCTACTGGGTGTGGTTGAAACCCTTTGAGGAACCTCTCTACACCGTAGTTATTGGGAACAACCATCTTTTGGGTTCTAGGGCCCTCTCGTTTTATCAATGTCTCCAGTCGACGAGATTGGCTATCTATATGTCGGGCTTGTCAGTCAAGATGTTGAGCTTGTTGGGCAATGACTTCCCTCAATAGATTTATGGTGTCGTCCAACTCGTCCCTATCATTCCCTCCACGAACCATTTTTGTAATCCTATAAAATTTAAAGACAACAATTCTAAGAAATCGAAAAAAGAAAACTCATAAACGTACTTACAGTTGAGGAAGTATGTGTAGGATCGAGATTGTCTAAGAGGGGGGTGAATTAGACCTTTTTGAATTTTAATCTAACTGCAATGAAACACACAATAAAGATAAAGGAGAGAGATAGAGAGAAAAATCAAACACACAAGTTTTTACGTGGTTCGGCTAAACCTTGCCTACATCCACGCTTCAAGGTTTCCCCCTTGAAGTTCCTTAACCTTCTCCTCACGAGAAAACAAGATCGAACTTTCGGGCGTCGATCTACTACCTTACACAGATTCTGGATTGCTCTTCACGGGCGACAATCCACTGCCTTTACAGAAATGTGAGTTTGTAAAATTAGAACAAACTACTCTCCCTCAAAGATTAAATCTCAAGTTCAGGAATAGAGAGGTCAGATGAAAAATACAGAGTATGAGAATTTTTCTCGTTAGGGCTTAGAAATTGATTTTTACAAAATTGTTCCTTCGAGCTATCTTTTCTTCTTAAATACTCTGTCTGTAAATCGGCTCCAAAATTGAATGCTTGCTTCTGGATATAGAAATATTTTACCGTTGGAGAAGCATCTGTACCAAGTAGATAGCCGTTGCATTCTGAAGTTGCTATCGTGCTTCGCCATTAATGGTCAGAAGTTAAAGCTCTGGGCAAGGTCACTGTTACTTTGCGGTATATTCAAATTTGGCGGAAGACTCTGTTCATAGGTAGATGTATCTTAAAGAGCTTGTACCGCTGTCGGTAGATTCAGCTTTAAAACCTTGTACCGTAGAAAACCGAACCGTTATCGGAAGATGTAGCAGTGAAGTCTTGAACCGCTATTGGAAGACGTAGCTTTAACAAGCTGAACCGCTATCGGAAGACGTAGCTTTAACACACTGGCGGAAGATGTTGTTCCTTGAAGTACTCTGCCTTTGTCGTTTAGCTGGCAGAAGACTTAGGCTTTGAACGACTTCACTTTTGTCGTTTAGCTACTGGACGATGTTGAACTTCAAAGAGCCAGCGGATGATATTCTTTGAACGACTTCATTTTTGTCGTTTAGCTATCGGATGATATAGCTCTTTGAACGACTCCGCTTTCGTCGTTTTGCGATCGGATAATGTAGCTCTTTGAACGACTTTGATTTTGTCGTTTTGCTATCGGATGAAGTAGTCTTTGAGCGACTTCACTTTTTATCGTTTAGCGATCCGTGTAAGCAATCGGATTATTTACTCTTTGAACGATTCCGCTCTTGTCGTTTAGCGAGAGGTGGATGCAACTCTTTTCTTCTTCAATCGGTGGATGTAACCTTTTCTTCTTCAATCGGTGGATGTAACTTTTTCTTCTTCAATCGGTGGATGTAACTCTATTTATTAGTTTTTCAGCCCTGTTATACTATTTAGCTCTGTACACTCAACCACAATTGTTAGAAAACTAAGATACCCTTTCCAAGGGCATTTCCAACCGATTAATTTCATATGCATAACTCATTTTTCTCATTTAATAAACATAATCAAATTACATTACTAAACACATCATCAAAAACATATTTAGACTTAAACTCTATTTAAGTCAACAGTATGCCCGTGTAGTGGCTTGCGCAGTAGAGCAGTTTACAGAACCAATTTTAAAACCTGGGAGCTCTAATACCAACTGTTGTGATGATCCCAACCCCACGTCAGTGCCGCCACAACCTATACCGTGACCTACATACATATTACCCTCGCCTGTTCTCATAAACTCCTTAAAATTCATTCATTTCATTCTTCGTTTCATTTCATTTACATTTGTTAGAGAATGGACTCAGTCTGTAGCACAACCAATTCTTATCCCTTACTTTCCCGTAGAAATTTTTCATTTTATAACATTAAGTAATTTCAACTTCGAAAGCTTTAAATCGAAATCTCATTTATTGAAATTGTCTTGAAAATCATTTAAAGAAAATATACTAAATAAAAGAAAACATTCTGCCAAATAATCGTGGGCAAAAAGGGTATTTCTCCCAATATCTGTGTAGCCGATCGATCGGCCATTTCAGCCGATCGATCGACTGTTACAAAAATGAGGGGGCAATCGATCGCCCCCACATCAGCCGATCGATCGCCCTTGGCGATAGATCCTCCAGCCGATCGATTGCCCCTACAAGCGATCGATCGGCTAACTCTCTAAAAAAACCAGAGAGTTGGCCAATATACGTGCCGATCAATCGCCCCTCCTGGCGATCGATCGGCACACTCTCTGGATTCCGAATCCAGAGAGCTGCCTTCACTTCCTATTTTCTTTACTCCAACCCCTGCACAATTCACACTCACTCCACCATTTTTCTCTTCCTTCATCTAATAACACTTCAAATACCACCCACCAATTATTCATCAACAATCCAACTAAAATGCACATCCATAAACCGAACATTCAACCTAAAATCATCAAAACCCAACACAAAACGACATATTTATCTCCAAAACAACAAACCTATTTTGAAACATCCAAACTCATTCCAAATCGTCAAAATCAATTTCTATTTCATCAAAAACCTATCAAAGCATCAGTTTTAAATCTAATTCATCAACACTACAACCTATGCATCAAAATCCATCCGTACGTAGCGGAAGCTAACATGTTAGTGTTTTTACACACTTACACGCAAGTGCACGTGTCGCTAACAAAGTAATAGTGTAAGGAAAGTATCGATCCCACGAGGATATTTTCAATTGATAATTAATTGCTATAAAAATCTTATAAAAACAAACTATTAAAATGATACTTAAAAACAATTAGAAATAAAAGATAAATAAGGCTGCAATAAAAGAACACAAATTAAACGAGGTAAAATTAATAGATAAAGGCCTTGGCTAGGATCGATTTCTTCGTTACGATGATTCTGCTACTAATGCTCTGGTAATGCTCTGCAGCATTATCTAAAAAACAGCAAGAATAAAAATATTTTCTAGGATTCTGTCGAATTGCCTAGTAAAATTCAAATTAGAATTTCTTTCTACCTTGAAAGAATGTAACTAATATTGAATTTTCGATACGTACTATTCTTATCGCCAATCAAATTAATGTTAACCACGTTGTAACAATTTAATTCGATTAATTATTCGTGCATCTAAAATTTATATCTATCTGTCGATACAATATAAATATGAATAGTCAACCTATCTATCGATATGATCTGACTTAGCAAGTAAATTTCACAAATAATTGTTCAATAGATAATCGCAGAAGCAAACCAAGATCGTAGCAAAATATCGCAACAAATACTATCGTCCTAACCAAGATTAAAAAGTTTAGCTACTATGCATAATTAAATGAAATCTAAAAACAATAGTGTTCATAGAAAAATAAAGCAATAAAATAAAGAGAAAAAGGAGAGAATTCAAGAAACGGCGCTGGTGGGTTTCTTCAGGTCCAGAGTTTCTCTCCACAGCCGCGTCAAGGGTTCCTTCGCTGGAATTGATGATAATTTCTTTTTGTTGCCAATATCCCATATTATAATGCATTCCATAACTACTTTTCTCTCTCCAATCTAATTTCCCTCTTTTATTTTATTTGTTTCCTTTTTGTTTCAGCTTTCCAAAGTGGCTTTCTCTCTCTTTGGCTTCTATTTGTTTTTATTGCTCCACGTGCTTTAATGGAAAACCACTCTCTTTCTTCAATTTGACTTTTCTTTCCTCTTCGTTATTTTCTGCATGCCATGTGTTCGCCTTCTTCCTTCTTTCCAAATTTCTCTTCCTTGATTCTTGCCTTCACTTTCTCTCCAGAAATCTTAGCATTTGAATTCGAATTTCCTGCTATAAAAATATCATTTAATTATGAAAATATAAAATTTGATTTAAGGAGAAAAATATGTTTTTTTAATAGAGAATCTGCATTAAATATATCAAATTGAATAAAAGCACTAATGCTGCAGCATTACATGGCAATTGTAATAATTTATACTAATTTATTATTGCAAACACTCAATTCATATAAGTTTTCTTATGTAAAAATTGCATAAAATGACTCTAAAATAAGAGTCATCATAACATCGTCATCAAAATACATCAAAATCTAACTTTTTATACTATCCAGACGCCAAACATCCTAAAATGTGTTTCTATACATTTCTTTCTATATTTCTACCCATCAGCCCGTCATAAGCCCAAAACCACAAAATACGTAACCTATGCTCCCATTGGTCATGTACGCGTCAACTACGCCAGCCGCTCCCACGAGCATCCTCCTTCAAATTGCAGGCTCGTCAGGTGGAGGGACATCGTCCTCACCTTGCTCAAAGTCACCTACACCATAAAGACACCTATGAGATAAAATCTCAGTAAATTTTACGTAAATAATGTCTATGCATGAACATGTATATGCTATGCTATGAAATAGTCTGTCCATGTCAATTCATATATCAGTACGTGTCAGTCTATGGTCATCAAAAACGCTCGACAGATAGATAGGGCGCATCAAGCGGTTAGACAGCCCACACCATATGAAGGGAGGAAAACCCACTAACCACGGAACGCCAGGTCTGAACCTCATCCCTGATAACCCCATGCCATGGTTGTTTACATGATACTTTACTTGCCTTTACATGCATTTTCTTTACATAAAATCAATGCGTAAATTCGTTTTCATGACATTTTAAAACCATGATGCATAGATAATTCAATATGCACAATATAACATATATAACGTGAATATCATCAAAACGCCATAAATACCATTAAAACATCACAATACTTAACCTATAAAACAACCAAACTTAAACTACCCAACCAAAGCAATTTAAACAAACAAAGCACCAAATTATCCTCAACACAATTTCGACATGTGGTGTAGGCCAATCGGCCACAGTAAGTCACGAGAACTTACCTCAGATCCTTGGCACACTGTAACACCCGGTTCTATTGGATTAATTCTCTATTCTTTAATTAATGGTACACTTTAAATGGTAATAATAAATGTAGGGTTAGTGGATGACTAGACAAAGGCATAAGAGTAATTGAAAATTTAAAAGTGGATAACGTATTTAAGGAAAGAAGTTTGGTTTTAATGCACTGTAGCCGCCACTATTTCCTATTTTCTCTCTTTCGGTCTTCAGCTCAAGCAACAGAGCTCTCTAGGAGATTCTTCTACTCGAATCTTCTCCGAATTAGGTGAGCCCTATTTCGATTTATTGTTGTACTGGTAGCTACCGATGATTGGAGAGAGTATAAATGTGAGTTTTGTGAATGCTGTATGGGTAAGCTAGTCCGGGTTTTGTGGTAAATCGGGAATGTGCTATGAACTAAACTTCCAAACTAGTTTCTCTAGATCTCTGGATAGATTAGAATGAGGCTTAGTAGAAATTTGATTAATATTCTGTTTATGACTTAGGTGAACAAAACTTCTGAAGTGGTTTGAAACCGAGCATTTCCAGGAGAGCCAGGTAAGTGAAGTGTGCTTGTGCCTTCGGGTCTACATCACAAAACAATAGGATTATGTTTGCTTGAATGTGTTTGTATGTCATGCATCATAATTTGAAAGTATACGAAAATGAATTTACATGATATGGCATGGTAAGGAATGAACAGACTGTAACAGACAAGCTATTAAGAGAACTAATCTACCCCTTAACTTATGAAGGGATTTATACTTTGGGAGAAGTGATCCAACTCCCAATTTCACAGGGGGATCTGTACAGTTGTTAAGGGAACTAATCCGCCCCTTAATCGAGAGAGAGGATGTATGACTTTGGGAGAAATGATCCAACTCCCAATTTCACAGGGGGATCAGATCAGAAACGAATGTATATACAACTGAGATGAGAAAGTAGAAATTGCATGTTTAGGAGCTTATGTTTCAGCATTTCATTTCATTACTACTTACTTACTTAGCATTAAGCTAATAAATGAGTTTTGTGATGTAGGTGAAGAAGTGACAGCAGGTGTGTTCTCTGAGTTTGCTGAGAGCTAGGCAGGTTGGAGGGGTGCATTCATACATTGATTTGGCAACTGAGACCACGAGTATATGAAACCCGAGACCCTTCAACAACGCAGAATTAGAAACTCAGGAATGCCTGTGAAATCAAGTATAAGGAACTTGACCCCAATTGAACCTTTCCGACGGAACCAAAGTTATCAAACAAGGAGCTTGACCCATAACCGAACATGTGGTTAGAACCAAAACTATCAAGTTGATCTTTCAAGTTTTTTGACTTGAAGAAGATCTAGTTCTTCACAAAGAACAAAAGAGAAAATTCTCACAAAGAGTAACTCAAAATCATGTATATTCTGCTTTATAATGTTGAAGCGCTTATGCCTTTAAATAGGCTACAAAATATCCTAAAAGTAATTAGGAAATATTACTAAAACGATAATTAGGAAACTTTCTAAAACAATACTTAGGAAAACTTTCTAAATCTATGATTAGGAAAGCTTTCTAAAACTATAATTAAGAAACTTTCTAAAACTATAATTAAGAAACTTTCTAAAACTATAATTAAGAAACTTTCTAAAACTATAATTAGAAAATAATTGCTTGCCAAATTTGTTTTGTTGTTGTGCTTCCATCTCTCTTGCCACTAATCTTTGGGTAGTTTTCAAGTATCTTTGGCCTTCTTTTCTTCCCAAGCATCCTCTTCAATACTTAACAAATTTATTAATTTCAACTCTTTTTGGAAAGAATCTTTCTCTTGGATTTCTATAATCAATCCATTTAAGGCTTCTTGCATTTTCTTGATTCTTGATCTTGTCATTGGACTTCCAATACCTTGACATGGATCTTTAACTTTGGGCTTGAAGTTGGTTGCACTCTGATTCACATCACTTAGCATTAAGCTAATAAATGAGTTTTGTGATGTAGGTGAAGAAGTGACAGCAGGTGTGTTCTCTGAGTTTGCTGAGAGCTAGGCAGGTTGGAGGGGTGCATTCATACATTGATTTGGCAACTGATAGGGCGGTTTAACGGATGTCAGTAAGTGTGTGATGCGTAGTCTTCAAGGGTTCCGTTTAAGTATGCTGAGAATGTCAGTCACATTGGTAGTTTGTTGTTTCCTTCATATTTATGAATTATGCTTTTCGAGTATGAGAACATGATTTGGTATTAGTCGTAGTCTACTACTCCGGATTTTGAAATTTGTGGATTTATATTGTTTTTGAAGGATTTCAGTGAAATGCTCAAGTTCTTAGTAGTCAGAGTTATACATTGTTTAGAGTGTGAATGCTTGATAAGCTGCTATGCTGAGTTGTTTCTGTTTTCTGTCGGAAGACGTTGTCTACCGGTAGATGTTAGATGGGTAAATCGTCCGGCTGACGTCATCAGATGATGTCTTCAGTAAAAGCCATCGGATGATATCTTTAGTAAAAGTCATCGGATGATGTCTTCAGTAAAAGCCATCGGATGATGTCTTCAGTAAAAGCCATCGGATGATGTCTTCAGTAAAAGCCATCGGATGATGCCTTCAGTAAAAGCCATCGGATGATGTCTTCAGTAAAAGCCATCGGATGATGTCTTCAGTAAAAGCCATCGGATGATGTCTTCAGTAAAAGCCATCGGATGATGTCTTCAGTAAAAGCCATCGGATGATGTCTTCAGTAAAAGCCATCGGATGATGTCTTCAGTAAAAGCCATCGGATGATGTCTTCAGTAAAAGCCATCGGATGATGTCTTCAGTAAAAGCCATCGGATGATGTCTTCAGTAAAAGCCATCGGATGATGTCTTCAGTAAAAGCCATCGGATGATGTCTTCAGTAAAAGCCATCGGATGATGTCTTCAGTAAAAGCCATCGGATGATGTCTGTATAATAAGCTTGTCCGTTTTGTGATCGGTGGAAGCCTTTAGTTTCTGTTTCTGCCCCATTTTCATTGACTTTGTTTAGCGGATAGATGCGTTTGACTCTTACGAATTTCAAGTTTTCACGCTTAAGTCTGGTTTCTGTTGGCCGAAATTAATTCTTAATATTAACTAATTTCCAAATATTGCTTTACGGTCCTGTTTAATATCTTGTTTTGCTCAAATGATTTTCCGCTGCAAGTTTTAAGATTTGAGGTTTTAGTAAAAGCCATCGGATGATGTCTTCAGTAAAAGCCATCGGATGATGTCTTCAGTAAAAGCCATCGGATGATGTCTTCAGTAAAAGCCATCGGATGATGTCTTCAGTAAAAGCCATCGGATGATGTCTTCAGTAAAAGCCATCGGATGATGTCTTCAGTAAAAGCCATCGGATGATGTCTTCAGTAAAAGCCATCGGATGATGTCTTCAGTAAAAGCCATCGGATGATGTCTTCAGTAAAAGCCATCGGATGATGTCTTCAGTAAAAGCCATCGGATGATGTCTTCAGTAAAAGCCATCGGATGATGTCTTCAGTAAAAGCCATCGGATGATGTCTTCAGTAAAAGCCATCGGATGATGTCTTCAGTAAAAGCCATCGGATGATGTCTTCAGTAAAAGCCATCGGATGATGTCTTCAGTAAAAGCCATCGGATGATGTCTTCAGTAAAAGCCATCGGATGATGTCTTCAGTAAAAGCCATCGGATGATGTCTTCAGTAAAAGCCATCGGATGATGTCTTCAGTAAAAGCCATCGGATGATGTCTTCAGTAAAAGCCATCGGATGATGTCTTCAGTAAAAGCCATCGGATGATGTCTTCAGTAAAAGCCATCGGATGATGTCTTCAGTAAAAGCCATCGGATGATGTCTTCAGTAAAAGCCATCGGATGATGTCTTCAGTAAAAGCCATCGGATGATGTCTTCAGTAAAAGCCATCGGATGATGTCTTCAGTAAAAGCCATCGGATGATGTCTTCAGTAAAAGCCATCGGATGATGTCTTCAGTAAAAGCCATCGGATGATGTCTTCAGTAAAAGCCATCGGATGATGTCTTCAGTAAAAGCCATCGGATGATGTCTTCAGTAAAAGCCATCGGATGATGTCTTCAGTAAAAGCCATCGGATGATGTCTTCAGTAAAAGCCATCGGATGATGTCTTCAGTAAAAGCCATCGGATGATGTCTTCAGTAAAAGCCATCGGATGATGTCTTCAGTAAAAGCCATCGGTGTGAGTTAGATGAATGAATCATCCGGCTTACGTCATCGGTAGATGTGTATAATAAGCTTTGTCGTTTTGTGATCGGTGGAAGCCTTTAGTTTCTGTTTCTGCCCCTTTTCATTGACTTTGTTTAGCGGTAGATGCGTTTGACTCTTACGAATTTCAAGTTTTCACGCTTAAGTCTTGGTTTCTGTTGGCCGAAATTAATTCTTAATATTAACTAATATTCCAAATATTGCTTTACGGTCCTGTTTAATATCTGTTTTGCTCAAATGATTTTCCGCTGCAAGTTTTAATATTTGAGGTTTTAGTAAACACCAAACTGTGACCTTTAAGTGAAATTTTAAAATTTGTCCAAAAATTTTCTTACTTATGCACTGGTTTGTGAGTAGCGAACCGGGTTCAGAAAACTCGGGGCGTTACACACACCGAGCACTGTCCGTGAGTCTAGTTCACCTAAGTCAATCCACAATGTCCTTTGTTAAAACCGAGCCCAAACAATCAAACTTCGAAAATTTACGAAGCTCCTAACCAAAGAAAATTTCCAAAATTCTAAAACCTCTCTCGGGTATTTCATCAAGCAATTTATGCTCACAAATAGCAAACCTCCATTAATGGAGATTTCTAAAGCTCCAAATACCAATTTTTCAACAAAAACCCTAAACACATCCATTATTTCGCTCAATAACGCTAAATAATCGTAAATACAACGATATCTAACTATTTTTAACATAACCCGACTATTTTTATGAAAATCCTACGAAACCCTAACCGTTTAAACCTCTAGAAATCGAGAATAAACCTTCCAAAAGCATAGATTCTTACCTAGGGAGTGATTCCGGAGAAGAAACACGAAAAACCGGAGTCGATCGGAGGAAGAATCGCCGGCGTTGAAGAGAAACGGAGGGAGAGGAAGAAAATCGCATGGAGGAGAGAAAACCTTCTATGGAGGGTTTTTACGTGAAATGGCTAAGGAATAGAAGAGTTTTGGTGATTTATTACATAAAATAATATTCTCCATAATTACAAGTTTGCCACTCGTCACGATATCTACCTAATTTGTCGTTTCGCCTATCGATTTGATTTCTCCAAACTTACTTATTTCACCAAATATTCTAATAAATTACTAGGGCTTTAATAAAACTTCATGTTTGCAAAACGGGCCTAGTTTACTATATTTACTAAAATACCCTTATATTACGGAAAATATCAAAAACCCGAAAAAATCGGGTGTCACAATATGTGGTAGAATGTCTTTTCCACCAATCTAAAATATCAAAATTCTCTTATCGAGAAAATTGATAACGAGCTTCAAAATAAATATTGAATTCATTTGTAGAAGAAGTAGAATAATTTTCAGTTTGTAATTCACTTCATATATCATCAATACTAAAACTATTACCACCACCACCACTACTACTCTATGATAACTATCGGTATGTGGAGGTCGTGAATAATAACGATTAACATTGAAATATTTTGTTTCATAAGAAACATATAAATTTGAAACTCCATTTATTACGTCATACTAGAAATTAAAGGTTGAGTATATAAATTTGCAGAAATCCTATTAAGAATAAAACATACTCCTTTTAATTTAAATCTAGGATCCATGATATATGCATAACAAAAAATAAGAGGAATGTTATGCCAATATTTTTAAATTTTGTTTCCATTTTAGGAAAAATATTACTAAATTCATCTATTTATCGATATTTCGCAAAATTACATGTTAAATCTACAAAAATAGGAAGAATAATATTAGAAGTGGGATAATAAATTACAGAATATTGATTTGTAGTATCATAAAAAGGTTTTAAAAAATCAATAAATATATTAGCAATATCACAACTTGATTTGTCAAGGTTAATATTTTGCGTCTTATCATTAGTAAAATCACAAATAACTTGCCAATATGGCCTAGCATTTTGCAACATTAAATAAGTTGAATTCCACCTATTATCTACGTCGATTTTTAATTTTCTTGGTTTAAGTTGGACAGCTCTACAAAAATCTTTATATTCTTGTTGTCTCGAATTAGACCAAATAATATAAGAAATTGCAGACCTAATTATTTCAATATGAGATGAAATATATAACATACCATCTTTAACAACCAAATTTAAAATATGACACACACATCTCATGTGAAAAAGAGAATCACGAGTAACATCTAATTGTAAAAAATCCTTAAATTGAGAAATAACAACATCATTAGGACTAGCATTATCAAGAGTTATGCTAAAAATTCTATCTTTAATAGAATATTCTTGCAATATTGTCATAATAAATCTACAAATGGTGGTGCCAGAATGAAGATATTACAATTACGAAATCCTAAAATTTTTTTATTTAATTGGCAAGATTCATCAATAAAATGAGATGTTACCACTATATAACAAATAGCATTAGGTGCACTCCATAAATCAGAAGTAATACAAATAGACTTTGTAGGAGCATTTGAAAAAAATATAATTAATTCATTTTTCATATCTATAAACATTTTAAGGATATCACTTCTCATAGTAGTTTTAGGGACACGTTTAAAACTAGGAGTAGCATATTTTTTTATAAATTTTTCAAACACGTCACTATCGAAGAATGATAAAGGCAACTCAGATTGTGCTACAAGTTGTGCTATTCATTCTCTCATTCTATTTTGTGAATATATGAAAATGCCACTACCACTAACATTTAATTGAATTGTGTTGAATCTCGTGTTTCAACATTTAAGTGACATTTTTGAAAATGTATACCAATGGTGCTAGTAGAGCTACCAGAAGTATAAGAAAAAATTTTAGCACAATATTTACATTAAGCTCTACTTTCTATTTTGCCCGCAATTTTAATATCTTTTAAATCAAAATATTTCCATACATCCGAAATTTTTTGTCTTCTTTTTCTAGGTGAAGTGGATCCTTGTGCAGATGATTGTCCCACAGAAAATGTAGGAATTAATTCTCTAATTTCCTCTATATCATCATTATCATCAATAATATAATTGCAAGGATCCATAATAAATAAAACTAAATATAAAATTAAATATTTAATAATAAATTGATACCACAGAACCAATGTTCAACAAAAGCTTGTAGGTGATGTGAATTGATCAATTTCACGTATACGAAACCTAAAAAAAATTAATGCAACAAAATTTAGTTAATATAACTATAATTAAAAATTATGTAAATATATGTAAAAAAAAAAAACTAAAATATACCTTATTGAACGAGGAAAATAGTGAATTGCAAGAGGAGAGAAATTGATTGATAGCACCAAATTGACCGATAACAAATTAAAGAATGAATTGAGCAAATTGAAGAATTAATTGAGAGAGAGAGTTAAACTTTGAAGGAGAGATGGTGAAAAAAATGAAAGGGAGGGGAGATAATTTATAGGGGTCGAGCCGGGGCATTGTCCAAGCAGCAACGGTCATAATTTTTATGATTGTTGCCGCTGCCTGTTGCTGCGTTGCAAAACAAGAGAAGGAGGGGGGAGGGAGAGCAGCAACGGTTTTAGGGGCCGGGGCATCGAGCAAGCAACGGTCATAATTTTTATGACCGTTGCCGCTGCCTGCTGCTACGCTGCAAAACAGGAGAGAGAGAGAGAGAGAGAGAGAGAGAGAGAGAGAGAGAGAGAGAGAGAGAGAGAGAGAGAGAGAGAGAGAGAGCAACAGTCATAAGACCGTTGCTGCTACTGTGCTACAAAACAGGAGGGAGGGAGGGAGGGAGCACAGCAACGACCTTTGACAGTTGCTAATGCTATTGCCAAACAGGAAGGAGGGAGAGAGTAGATGTAGAGCATCAGTGTTGCTCTCTCTCTCTCTCTCTCTCTCTCTCTCTGTTTTCCACCTGCAAAACAGAGAGTGTCTCTCTCTCTCTTGAAGTGCATTCTTTCTCTGTTTTGCAAGTGCAAAATAGAGACTCTCTCTTTCTCTATTTTGTACTTGCAAAACAGAGACTCTCTGCAACAGAGAGAGACATTTGCACTTTACAGAGAGAGACAGAGAGGAAAGGAAGAGACAGAGAGCGAGTTAGCGACAGAGAGGGCGGGCTGCGCCGCTGCGGGGTGGAGAGTAAGAGATAGAGATGGCGGGCTGCGGGGTGGGGCTCGCGAACTAGCCTGTCGAGCCAAACGAGCCAGCCCGTTGGCCGGCTCGTTTGGCTCGGTCTGTGGTGAGCTCACGAGCCCAACTGTTGAGCTCGACCTGGCTCGCCTATTGAAACCGGGCCAAGCTTGGATCGCTACTGTAGTGAGCTAAGCCAAAATTTGGCCTGCTACTGTAGCGGGCCGCTAGCCAGCCCGCCCGTTAGCCAACACTATTTTGGGCTAGTCTTATTCTGTTGCTAAAAGGCAACTGGTCTTGTGTTGGAATCGACCAAATCAAATCTAATCCTTCAAATTGGTTCGGTTTGTATCTGTTTTCGGAGTCTAAAATTTCAAACTTTGTTGAACAGAATTCTATTAGAATTTTTAGGACACTTATATAATTAAATGAATGTATATGGTCATTAATTATAATAAGTCAATATTATATGGTCTATTTCGAAAAAAAGAATTTGACTTCAGGGCATAACTGTCATGAATATTTATTGTGGATACCATATGCGGAATTTCTAATTTGATGAAGGGGCCAATTAGAAATAGGCAAAGTTTTATAACTGCTATAAGACAGTTAGGTTATGGTCCCCAGAAGGTAGAAAAAGAGACATCGCTCTGTATCTGTAACACACGGTTTTACGGGTTTTTGAATTATGCGCATAATGGTAATTTTGTAAATAATCAAAATATGTCTGTTTTACGAATCGGAAGTTCTAATGAAATCCTCATAATTAATATGAATTTTGGGAGAAATATGGAAATTTAGAAATCAAAATCGAAAGTGTTATGCCCGAACCTCCGTTTTTGACCCTATGGCGATTTAATTCGTAGAAATAGTAAAATAAGTCCGTTTGACGAACAGAGAGTTTTATTAGAGCCCTAATAAGAAGTTTGAATTATTGTTGAAATAAGGAAATTTTGGAGAAACCGAACCGATAATGAATGTCAACTAAGTATCGTAAGTAAATTGCTCCTGGTTGTTCAATCATTTGATAACCAGAGTCATTCTTTGATAAATGATCACTATGAGTCAGACTCAATAGAATTTGATCAATCCTTTTTTCTGTCGTTAAGGTGGAGAACTGAACCAAGAATTCTCTTTCTTTATCATCAATCGAATCACTGTCGAACAATAGGATAAACAGGAGATTAAATCAAAGGGCAAATTTGTCATTTGCCAACTCAATTTTTATTAAAAGCCAAACATCCCTATTTCTCCACACTTAGGCATTTTCTTCTCCAGAGAAGGGCTTCGGCGATTTTCCTTCCTCCGACAGCGATTCTTCACCATTTCTCCACGGTTTGCCTTCCAATCTTTGAGCTTCTTTCACGTTTTCTCTTCACCTCGTGATTCTAGGTAAGTCTCTATGGTTTTCTGGCATTAGTTCTAGATTTTTAGAGGATGGATCGTTTAGGGTTTCGTAGGAATTTCGTGAAAATAACCGGGCTTTGTTAGAAAAGGTTAGATAATGCCTTATTGGTGATTATTGAACGTTATTGGATGAAATCTAGGGTGTATTTAGCGTTTTGTTTGAAAAACCAGGTTTGGAGCTTAAGGAAATCTCCATTAATGGAGGTTTAGAGTTGCGAGCGTAAGTTGCTCGATGAAATGCTCGAGAGAGGTTTATTAGAATTTTAGGAAATTTTCTTTAGTTAGGAGTTTCGTTAGTTTACGAGATTTCATTGTTTAGGCCCGATTTTAACAATGAATGCTATGGATTGTTCTAGGTAACAAAGCTCAAGATGAGGAGCTCGGTGTGCTAAGGACGACAGGTAAGTTCTCGTGACTTACCGTGACCGATTGGCCTACACTATATGTCGAGATTTGTTATTGAGGATTGTTGGAGCTTCCTTGTTTAATTGCTTTGTTTTGGTTGGGTAGATTAGGTTTCATCGTTTTATAGGATACGTGTTATGATGTTTTGATGTATTGAGAGGTTTTGATGATATACTCATTAGGTATGTTTATATTATGTATTGAACTGTTCATGCATCATAGTTTTCAAAATGCCATGAAAATGAATTTACGCATTGGTTTCAAAGAAAAGGAATTGCATGCATGTGGCAAGTAAAGTATCATAGTAAACAATGCATGGTGATTATTCGGGGAGAGGTCCAGACCTGGCATTCTGTGGTGAGCGGATCTCCCTCCTTTCAGATGGTGTGGACTATCTACCCGCTTGATGTGCCATATCCATCTGACTGAGAAAGGCCCCAATAACCAAGACTGACACGTACTGAAATGAAATGACATGGACGGTTTTCATAGCATTGAGTATACATGATCATGCATTAGCATTTACGTAGAGCTTGTTGAGATTTTTATCTCATAGGTATCTTTATGGTGTACGTGACATAGAGCAAGGTGAGAAGGATTTCCCTCTACCAGATGATCGTACAGATTGAAAGAGAATGCCCGTGGTAGCGTGCTGGGCAGTCGACGCGTATTTGACCCGTGGGGAAAGATGTAAAGGTATTTTGGGACACAATAGTTAGACCGTAAGAAAAAGTTGTATAGTTGAACATATTAGGATGTCTGGATCTGATTAGTTGATAGGTTTACGTTTTGATGTTTTAAACGTTTTGGAAACTATTTTATAAACCACTTGTGATTTTGAACAGGAGAAAACGTTTAGTTTTAAACGGATCCACGCACTTTGTTTTTATAAATTTTCACTACGTTTTCGGCTAAGTTTTGAGTAGGTTTTGTGATTTGTGAAATGGAGAAACGTATACGAACAACGTAGGAGGTTTGCAATGAAATGATGATGAAGTGTTTAGTTTAGTGTGTGTGTTATGTGTGTATGCAGGGGAGAAAGAAAGAAAAGAGAGGGAAGTGATGCATGTCCGCTGGAAATAAATTTCCAGAGGACTTGGCGATCGATCGCCCAAAGGGGGATCGATCGCCAAGATTGGTTGCCACTCCCTGGAGAAATCCAGGGAGTGTGGCGGTCGATCGCCACTATGTTTTTTTATTGGCGATCGTTCGCCACAAGGAGGGGCGATCATTCGCCCCTCCCATTTTTGGTATTGGCGATCGATCACCTGTTTTGGGCAATCGATCGCCCCTCTCCTCCTTTGGCCGAATGACATTCTTGTCCCTACTTTGTTTATAATAGTTTAAAATGATTTTAATTGTTTTAATTCCATTGTTTACAATTTGTTTTAAGTATTGTTTAAATAGTTTAACAACTTAGATTTAAATGATTTTCCAAACAATGCTAACTATTTCGATTTTAGTTTAAGTTCCGCTTAAACTGTAAAATCAAATGAAAAATTTATACGGTAAAAATTAGGATACGGGTAAGGGTCGCTACAGTATCCCCATTAACAGAGAGAATTTGGAGCCCTAACTATTCTACACTTTTGGAAAATCAAAACCACGATAAGTCATGGCTAAAGATTCAAGTACGCTTCTGCATTCGTTTTTATATTTAATCAAGAACAGGATTGTGATTCTCTGGTGTAGTTTCACTAAGGGATTAGAAACACATTAATTCTAGAGAAATATTTTAACAATTGGTATCAGAGCCATTTTCATCCTGTTCTTGATTTGAGGATGATAAAGTTAATTTTGGTATGATCCTCGAAAAAATTTTCTTTCTGTTGATGAAGCCCTTACTCTATTGCCCAGTAAAGCATCCTTTCTTTGCGATGAAATGACGCTCACTATTTGTTGATGAGCGTAGATGTAAAATGGTCAATGTTAAGGTAGATGCCGAAATCGGCAGATGTCGAAATCGGCAGATGTGTAAAATCGAAAGATGTCGAATGGTTGATGTTTGGCTTACTAAGTGTTCTGAAATTTCCCGAGCGTTAGCCGAACGATCGGCTGAAATGGCCGATCGATCGACTGTTTACATCGACCGAAGCTTACATCAACTAAAGCTTACGTCGACAGAAGGTTACGTCGACCAAAGCTTACGTCGACCAAAGGTAACGTCAACCGACTTCTCTCGGTAGTTTGGGCAGAGACAGTGGAAATTGACAGTTAAGTCGACCGAAGGTTACGTTGACCGAACCCCTGTTTTCTGTTAATCGGCATACCGTATAATAACATTATTATTGTTCATCATTCCGATTGAATAAATTGAAATAAGATGTCGCCAAAGTGACCTCTCTTACGTAGATTGTTCATGACGAATTTTGAATGTATGTAAGTGTGTAAATTCATGCGATTATTAATCGGCCCAAAGGAAGATTAATAGTTGGTTGGACTACATAATTACCTGTGATAGTAAACACGTAACGATTATAAGAATTTTACATGAGAATAATAAGTCAATTCAAAGAAGGATTTGTTATTTGTCATGCATTATTGTTAGTGTTTGATTATTACAACAAGAATATCACTTGCAGTTAATTTTACTGTCCAAAGACTTGAAATTAATGGTGCGCTAGGTATCTTGAAATGAGATTTGCCAATTAGTTTGAATTTTATTTATAATTATGGTTGTGAGCATGTTATTTATGATTTTTAATGTTATCTTTCAGCAAATGTTGCGAATATTTCTGCCAACCTAAGTTCATTGTCAGTCCTTAATGGAACTAACTTTAAGAACTAGAAGGAGAACATTCAGATAGTTCTCGAGTGCATGGACTTGGACCTTGCGATTCGGACGGAGAAACCCACTACTCCTACGGCAATTAGCTTCTCTGAGAGAGAGAGCTAGATTTGAGAAGTGAGATCGCTCCAATCACATGAGTCTGATGATCATCAAGCGCGCCATTCCGGAGGTGTTTAGAGGTGCAGTGGCTAAGGACACCACTAATACCAAGGAGTACCTTACAGAGATCAAGAAGTGCTTTGCCAAAAGCGATAAGGTTGAAACAAGCACTATTCTGAAGAGCTTGATTTCAATGAAGTATAAGGGCAAGGGAAACATAAGGGAGTACATCATGGAGATGTCTCATCTTGCTTCGAAACTGAAGGAACTGAAGCTTGATTTGCACGGGGATTTACTTGTGCATCTCATCCTGATTTCTCTTCCGGTTCAGTTCAACCACTTTAAGGTCGGTTTTAACTGTCAGAAGGAAACATGGAATTTGAATGAGCTGATTTCTTACTGTGTCCAAGAGGAAGAGAGATTGAAGCAAGAGAAGACAGATTGAAACAAGAGAAGACAGAAAGTGTTCATCTGGCAAGCACCTCTAAGGACAAGGGCAAGAAAAGAAAGAATGTGAATGCTGCGGGTCCGAATGAGAACAAACAACATAAAGGTGGTGACCTTTGTTTCTTCTGCAATAAACCTGGACACATGAAGAAGGAGTGTGCCAAGTATCGCACGTGGCGCGAGAAGAAAGGTACACTTCTTAATTTTGTTTGTTCTGAAGTTAACTTAGCTTCAGTACCTAGAAATACTTGGTGGTTAAATTCTGATGCAATTACTAACATAAATATTTCAATGCAGGGTTGTCCGAGCTACCGAAAGCTAAGTGATGCTGAAAGAAGTATCTATGTGGGCGATGGAAAGTCGGTAGAAGTGGAAGCAATTGGTCATTTTAGATTGTTGCTTAGTACTGGTTTCTATTTGGATTTAATGGATACTTTTGTTGTACCGTCATTTAGACGGAATTTGGTTTCTGTTTGTTATTTGGACAAATTTGGTTACACTTGTTCCTTTGGAAACAATCAGTTTATGTTATCTATTAATTCTAATGTTGTTGGAACTGGTTCGCTTATGCAATATGACAATTTCTATTTGCTTGATACAAATGCTTCATATCATGAAACCCTAAATGTTGAATCAAAAATTACAAAACGAAAGCCAAATAATGATAATTCGTGTGCATTGTGGCACAAGCGCTTAGGTCACATCTCTAGAAATAGAGTTGAACAACTTGTGTCAGATGGAATTTTAAATTCCATTGATTTTGCGGACTTTAATGTCTGTATTGAATGCATTAAAAGAAAACAAACCAAAGGCAAGAATTAGGTGCATATCGGGCTAAGGAAGTCTTAGAATTGATATATACGGATGTTTGTGGACCGTTTCCAACACCTTCTTGGAATGGTCAAGGCTACTTTGTATCATTCTGTAACACCTGGTTTCTATTAACCGATTTACCTTTTCCATTTATAGAGAATGTTTTAAAAATAAAATAAAATTTGAGTGATTTAGTGATTAGGTTAATAAGTGAATGAGTAAGGATAAAATGGCAAATTGAAATTTATTATGGATAACGTATTTAAGGAAGGGTTTAATGAGGTTTAGCCGCCACTGTTCCTTTATTTTTTTTTCCTTCTCGGTATTCAGCTCAAGCTCAACAGGGCTCCAAGCGATTTTTCCCCTCCGATCTCCATTTCCTCAAACTAGGTAAGTTTTCCCTTCGTTTTCTAGAGATTTAGTGGCTAGATAGCAGAGAGAGTGCAATGAGTGTATTTTTGAGAATGCTGTGAGTGAGTTGAGTTCGGGTTAGTGTTGAATCAAGAATGTGCGATGATCCGAACTTCTAAACTAGCTCCTTAGGTTTGTGAATGGTGTAGGATGAGGTTTAGTGAAGATCTGAATGGTATTTTGTTTATGACATTAGGTGAACAAGGCTTCCAAAGTAGTTGAAACCGAGCGATTTCCAGGAGACCAGGTAAGTGAAGTTTGCTTGCGCCTTCGGGCCTACATCACCAAACATTAGGAACATGTTTATTTGAATGTGTCTGTATGCTATGCATCATGTTTTAAAAGTATACGAAAATAAATTTGAATGCATGTTGGCATGGTAAGGAATGAATATAATGAAACAGCTATGAGAAACAGATTTACTGTTAAGGGAAATAATCCGCCCCTTAATGAGACAGTGGATATATATACTTTGGGAGAGTTGATCCAACTCCTAATTTCACAGGGGGATCGGAAACAGCTATGTGTATAAGATTACTGTTAACAGAATTAATCCACCCCTTAATGAGTCAGTGGATATTTATACTTTGGGAGAGTTGATCCAACTCCCAATTTCACAGGGGGATCTGAACAGAAACGATGAACGACAACTGAGATGAGAAAGTAGAAATTGCATGTTTAGGAATTCAGATATCAGCATTTCATTTCATTACTGCTTTACTTACTTAGCATTAGGCTAATAGATGAGTTTTGTAATGTAGGTGAAGAAGTGACGACAAGTGTGTTTACTGAGTTCGCTGGAGAATAGGTGAAGTTGGAGAAGCACTTCTCTGCCTCGATTTGGTATACTGATGAGGCGGATTAACTGGTGTCTGAAGAAGTGAAGATTCAGTGAGCTATGATTTGATTTAAGGATGTTAAGTTTTCTAATGACAGAAGTGATTTTAATGTTTTTGGATGCATTCCCTTGAGACTTTCTGATAAAAGTACTCTGTTGGTTTTAACACTTGTCCATAGGCGAAGTCTTAGTAGTTATTTGATGTTTTGATACCTTTGGGAATTTCCTCTCTGCCAAAGAAAACGTGATTTAAATGTAGTTGGAGTTTATCATTTTCAAAGTCATGTCGAGGATACAGATGTTGTTATTTTGTTAATGGTTTTTGTTGAATTTCAAATGTTATTTGGGGTCAGGTTGTTTTGAATGCTTTGAGTGAAGTTTGTAAGTTCCATCATAGGTGAATAAAGTTCACCGGTGGATGTGAGGTTAGTCGATCGGATGAAGGAAATCATCCGGCTGACGTCACCGGTGGATGTGAGGTTAGTCGATCGGATGAAGGAAATCATCTGGCTGACGTGATCGGTGGATGTCGTATGTTAAGCTTACCGGATGATGTAGTAGAAGTCTTGTCGTTTAGTGATCGGTGGATGTCGTATGTTAAGCTTACCGGATGATGTAGTAGAAGTCTTGTCGTTTAGTGATCGGTGGATGTCTTGTGTTAAGCTTACAGGATGATGCAGTAGAAGTCTTGTCGTTTAGTGATCGGTGGATGTCGTATGTTAAGCTTACCGGATGATGTAGTAGAAGTCTTGTCGTTTAGTGATCGGTGGATGTCGTGTGTTAAGCTTACCGGATGATGTAGTTGAAACTTTTGTCGTTTAGTCACCGGAAGAAGTCTTTTTGCTATCTGTTTCAGCCTCTTCCGTTGACTTTGCTCAGCGGCAGATGCGTTTGACCTTTGAAATTTTCAAGGTATTTCGCGATTTAAACCTTTACTTCTTTTGATCGATTATTCCTTAACATCCCAACCAATTATTCAAGCACTGTTCTATGGTTTTGTTTAACTCTATTTTTGCTCAAATGATTTCCGCTGCAAGTCTTTAAATGTTTTGAGGTTTTAGAAAATGTCAAATTTTAACTTTCGAGCGAAGTTTTAAATTTAGTCCGAAGTTTCTTGGTTATGTTCGAGCTATGTGTAACGAACCGGGTTTATATAATTCGGGGCGTCACACATTCATAGACGATTTTTTAAGATATGCATACATATTTCTTATTCATGAAAATGCTCAAACATTGGGCGTGTTCAAGTCATTCAAGGTTGAAGTTGAAAATCAACTTGACAAAAGGATAAATAAAATAAAGTTCGATCGTGGTGGTGAATACTACGGTCGGTATGATGGTTCGGGTGAACAACGTCCAGGGCCTTTTGCCAAATACCTAGAGGAGTGTGGTATCATCCCTCAATACACCATGTCGGGCTCTCCAAACATGAATGGTGTAGCAGAAAAACGAAATCACACTCTACAGGACATGGTAAGGAGTATGGTAAGCCATTCATCCTTGCCGAAATCACTCTGGGGTGAGGCACTAAAGACGACAACATACATTCTGAACAGAGTGCTGACAAAAGCAACTGCTAAAACACCTTTTGAACTTTGGTTGGGGCGAAAGCCCAGTCTGAAGCATTTTCATGTTTGGGGATGTCCAACTGAGACAAGGCCTTATTGGCCACATGAGAATAAGTTGGATCCCAAAACTATGAGCAATTATTTTATTTGTTATTCCCAGCGATCGAGGGGCTGTAAGTTTTATGATCCCAAATCAAGGTCAATTTTTGAAACGGGTACAGTTATATTCTTCGAGGATATTGAGTTTGGGGGGAAGAATAAAATAAAGGACTTTGTCTTTGAGGAAGAATCAACTTCCACTACGGTTGATGAGGAGTTGATTCCTATTCCGATTGCTTTAGACAATGATCAGGATTCCACTCTAGTCATTAATAATATTAGAATTCCAGAAAATCAAGACATCGTTGATCTCCTAGAGGTACAAACTCAACAACCTCTTGAAGAAGTGATTGAGGTCCAAGTGCCATTGCGGCGGTCCATGAGAGAAAGGAAAAGTGCTATTTTGGTTGATTATGTAGTATTTCTCCAGGAACATGAGGATAATGATGGCATGATGGAAGATGATCCTATCAACTTTCGTCAAGCCATAGAAAGTTCCAATTCGGTAAAGTGGGTCGAAGCAATGAATGAGGAGTATAAGTCAATGCGAGACAATAAAGTTTGGGAACTTGTCCTATTACCGGAAGGTACAAAACCTGTTGATTGTAAATTAATTTTTAAGACCAAAAGGGATTCAAAAGGTAATGTGGAGAAGTATAAAGCTCGTCTTGTGGCAAAATGTTTTACTCAAAAATACGGGGTTGACTATAAAGAGACTTTTTCTCCGGTTTCAACTAAGGACTCTTTTAGGACAATCATGGCACTTATTGCGCATTTTGATCTGGAGCTACATCAAATGGATGTAAAGACAGTGTTTCTCAATGGCGACATTAATTAAACGATTTATATGGTGCAACCAGAAAACTTTGTGTCGGGAGACCTAAAGAATATGGTTTGTAAATTAAAGAAATCCATATATAGGCTTAAGCAAGCGTCTCGTCAGTGGTACCATAAATTTCACGAAATAATTCTCTCATTTGGTTTTGAAGTGAATTTAGTCGATGATTGTGTGTATCACAAGTTCAGTAGGAGTAAACACATATTTTTGGTTCTATATGTGGACGACATTTTGCTTGCCACAAACGATATAGGCTTATTGCACCAAACCAAGAGTTTTTTGTCAAAAAATTTCAAGATGAAAGATCTTGATGAGGCCTCATTTGTATTAGGAATTCAGATACATCGAGATCGTTCTCGAGGTATTCTTGGATTGTCGCAAATGAGCTATATCGATAAAGTACTTAAGAGATTTGACATGCAAGATTGTAAACCAGGTAACACCTCGTCGCTAAGGGAGACAAGTTTAATCTCAAACAATGCCCTAAGGGAAGTCTTGAAAAATTCAAGAAATACAAAAGATTCTCTATGCTTTGGCGGTAGGAAGTCTTACGTATGCTCAAATTTGTACGCGTCCGGATATTGTGTACATAGTAGGTGTGTTGGGCAGATATCTAAGCAACCCATGTATAGATCATTGGAAAGCAGCCAAAAGAGTTATGAGATACCTGAAAAGAACCAGGAATTACATGCTCACATATAGGAGATCAGACCGTCTTGAGATCATTGGGTATTATGACTCTGATTTTGTGGGATGCCAAGACAGTATGAGATCTACTTCGAGTTACATTTTTTTGTTAGCTGGTGGAGCCATTTCTTGGAGAAGTGCCAAACAGGCACTTACAGCTTCCTCCACTATGGCAGTAGAATTTGTTGCTTGTTACGAGGCATCAAATCATACGATATGGCTAAAGAACTTTGTCACTGGGCTGCGTATTCTGGAAGGGATTGAAAGACCCCTTGGGTTATTTTGTGACAATAGATTAGCTATGTTATATTCAAACAACAATAGGAGCTCGACAAAGTCGAAGCATATCAACATCAAGTTCCTTGTTGTGAAAGAAATGGTACAAAGTGGACAGATTTCCATAGAACACTTAGGTACAAACTCCATGGTAGCGGACCCCTTGACAAAAGGTTTGCCGCCTAGTGTCTTTCATGAGCATACTGCTCGTATGGGTGTCGTAGAGATGGATGATCTCTAGTTTGAGTGGGAGTTTGTAGTTTGGCTGTTTTTAGTTTGCTTGTTTTTATAGACATTTATTATGTATTTTTATTCTGATCAGAAATAAAGTATTATTCAGTTCATTACACTTTGTACAATTATGTTTAAAGTTTGATCTCACTAAAGTTAAGTAGGACCAGTTGAAAATTGGCATGAACAGATCACCTTGCATGTAATTTTCATGCCACTAATTCATAATTGATCTATGTCATTTAGTCATGTTGATGTATGTGACTATTGATGGGTTTAGTTGTGATTGATACAACGAAGATTGCTTTGATCCTATGTCAATATGATTAATGGACGAAATTGTTCGGAATGTCCTCCAATTTGATAACAAAACATGTGCACACTAAGGATATCACATTCATTATATTGTATATGTGTCCAGTGGGAGATTGTTAGAATTTTGAGACACTTATATAATTAAATGAATGTATATGGTCATCAATTATAATAAGTCAATATTACGTGGTCTATTTTGAAATAAGGAATTTGACTTCAAGGCATAACTGTCATGCATATTTGTTGTTGATAACATATGCGGAATTTCTAATTTGATGAAGGGGCCAATCAGAAATAGGCAAAGTTTTATAACTACTATAAGACAATTAGGTTATAGTCCCCAAAAGGTAGAAAAAGAGGCATCGCTCTGTATCCCCATTAACAGCGAGAATTTGAAACCCTAATTATTCTACACTTTTGGAAGATCAAAAACACGATAAGCCATGGCTAAAGATTCAAGTACGCTTCTGCATTCGTTTTTATATTTAATTAAGAACAGGATTGTGATTCTCTGGTGTAGTTTCACTAAGGGATTAGAAACACATTAATTCTAGAGAAATAATTTAACAAATTCATCATATTTATTTGCAGTTTAAAAGTTGGAAAACTAATTATAATTTGGAAAATTGACCTTTTTATGTCGATAGTAGTGAGTCGACTAAACCAAAAAGTCTATCCCATTTTAAAATGGTTGACTATTCTTCTACTTCCATTTTAACATTCTAGTTCTATTTTGATTCGTTTTCTATTTCTGGTTGATTGCATCTAACCAAATACTAAAATCGAACCAAACTGAATCGATGATGAGTCGCCATAGACCTGGCTTAAAGCAAAGTAGGAAGTCTAAAAGCAGGCCAGAATGCACACGTAAAAGAAGAAATCAATGATGAAGAAGAAGAATGATAGGCAATTATGAAAGCCATTCAAACCACCCAATTGAAATGATTACCCACCGCTGCCCAATCCCCTTCCTCTTAACCCTAATCATTATAACTTCTACTTCATTTTCCCTCCTTATCTCTCATCATTTCTTCCTATTACACTCCTTTTTTCCCCACCAATTTCCCCTTTTCTTGATTTAAAAAGAAAATTTAGATAAGCGTTATACTATGGAATACCCATGAAATAAAAGTTAACATAGTCATATATTTTACAGAAAGAGTCGTCACGTTAACGATCCAAATAAAAGGGGAGTATTTGCTTGAGGGCGTGGAGGTTGTCCATTTTGCCGTGACTTGAAGCATAGAAGATTTCCTGAATCGTGGCATTGTTGGATTAGGTCGTGTTTGATGGGACGACAATGACAGTTTAGCATGAGCCATTTAGTAGGTAAAGGAAAGCACTTTATTACACTAGCTAGTAGCTTAAAACTTGAAATAACTATTTTTTGAGAACTCCCAAACGAGCCCTTGTCCAATCTAATTTTCCAAAAACAACAGGTTTTTACAAATTTATTGAGATTGTTTGCATTTGTTTATCCACTAAATTTGTACGTGGGACTCGTTTGGTTGATTACGTACACCCCAAGGTTTTTTTTTTGGTTCAATCTTCGATTTCAATTCTAAGAATATCTTAGAAGGTTATTTAAAAAAAAAAAATTGTAATCTGGAAAAATTATGGACATAAAACGACTAAAACAGATCAAAATCGAACAAGAAACTAAACCAAAACTAAAAATGAAATGAATGGGTACCGAATCCGAAAACTAAGCACAATTTTTGACGACTTCACCTGATGTGTACTTAAATTAAATGATTTATTTGGCATCAATTATAAATCTTTTTCTATTAAATTATTAAAAATTTCTTTATTTATGAAAAACTGAAATTATTTTATTGTCTTAATTATGATCATTTTTAATATAAATAGAGACACAAAAATAAAAAAGGGTAATAATGGGCATTTATGCGTGATGCTAAGAAAATGATGATAAAAATGGGAAAGAAAAAAAGTGGAGGGAAGGGTGAGGGGCAATCATAGTAATTGACCAAGTGCGTGGAATGACTAGGACCAGAAAGGAAGGAGCCTGCATAAGTTTGCTTTGATCTTCAATCTCAGCCGTCGGATCATTCTCAAGGACGATTAAAAGAAAACTGAGCCCCACCTTCGGTCTTCTTGACCATCATAAAGCATCACCGTTCACACACGTGGATTGCAGACTTCATTATTATTATTCCACTTTCTATCTTTCTATAAAATTTAAATTACTGCCTTCAAAATTATATTGTTGTTTACTTTTATGCCCCTGCATTTCATCCAAATTACTACGCTACCACTTGTATTAAAATGCCTATGGGAGGGCATTTCAGGAAGAAAGGGAGGTTGAAAATCAAAGGGGAAAGGAAAGACAGGTTGCGTGCGGGTCAGTAAAATTCATTGCAACTACATTTTATAAATGCTAATGTCGAAAAGGAAGAGGAAGTAATCGAGAAGAGAGAGAGAGAGAGAGAGGGAGTGATATAGAGAGAGAACGTGGGGCTGGCCATGGAAGGCCCGGCCATGCTTAGGCAGCTAATCGGTCAGCTTCAGGAGCTCTGGGAACTCTACGGCTCTCATCCTCTTCCTCACACTCACCTTCTTCAACCTCTTCCTCAACTCCTTCTCGCCCAATCTATTTCGCACCAAAGGTCTCTTTCTCTCTCGTGCGCAGATCTCTTTCAACTTTCTGTTCAATGCTTGTTTATCTTTCTTCGCTGTGTGTTTTTTTTTTGAGGTTTTGGTGAAATTTTACTTCCGTGTTGTGGTTCCATGTGATTTATTTGATTTTGCTCTTTCTTTGGTATTTTCATCAGTTCTCTGGATCGCTTTGGCAGTGTGGATTGATTCCTTTCTTTTTTACTGGAGTTTAAGCTCGTTATGTTGATTTTTCTGAAATTTCGTCTCTCTATTTTTGGTCTGAGAAGTTGTTCTAATGAGGTATACCCTGTGATTCTTAACTAATTTATTTTCTAATTGTTCTTTGCTAGGTTGAGCATCTATGATAATGGTTTGATTGTTCATAACGCTAGTTGGTAGTTGCAAATTTTCCCTAATTTCTTCAAGTTTCCGTGGAATTCGTTGTACTTCTTAGTTTTGAATTCCTGGGTGAAATTAGGCATGTACTTCTTGACAAGTGAATCAATTTTTTGCCTCTTTTCTATTCCGACATGTTCTGGTTCAGTCTGAGTGGAGAGGGTCTACTCACTGAAGCGGGTAGATATGTCAAAATAGTTCTTCATAACATGAGGGAAATAGAAAGTTGGTACCTATTTTAGAGAGAAGCATGATTGAGATATTGAGATATATATGGTTTCCCAGATCGTGGGCAGCACCCCTGCTGGTCATTTTTAACTAGGGGGCTTTACGTTTTTTGAATGAGGTGAGTTGTTTTGGACGTGATACTTAATGCATTTAAATGTGGCACAAAATACTTGGAAATATCTATCTTCTGCTATCTGGAGATGTCGAACTGAGATATCTGCATCTCCAACCATAAAACTCCTACAAAACAAATTATGAAAATGAAATAAACATAACAAACAAAAAGAGGTTACAAATAATAAATTCCTGGACTGAATTATCTCAATCCCAGTGGTCTGAAGACATTGGCAAGAATTTGGATTATGTTTTATTCTTTTCTTCGTTATAAAAGTAACTCTCTTATAATGGCAAACTCATTTGACCAAAATTGCAACAACAAATTAAAAAGTAGTAGCTATTATTCGGGATTAGTTATTTCGTTGGGGACAGCTCAGCAACAACACTAAGTAAGGTAAATTTGAGAGCATGATAGATAATAAATTTTGGGATTTAAAAATGTATTACCAATACCTTTTATAGAGGTCAGGAGAGATCACTTTACCCTTTAATTTGCTACTTCTTACAATGTTTGATTTTTCAAGAGAGATCTCTTTACCCTTTAAAAATATTGGTACCACTGAATCTTTTTTCTTTTGATTACCAGTGTTCAAAACTTTTACTTGAATTTACCTTTGATTGGGTTTGGATGGGTTATGCATAGTTCACTATTAAAAGTAGTAAACTTTCAATGTTGGGCCAGTTTTTTGGTTAAAGGAAAGTTACTTGTGAAATTCTTAGCATCGTTTGGTCGAACATTTGTGATGTGCCTGTGATGTGCCTGTGATGCTTAAACTTCCTTTTCAAAATTAGTGTGGCATGATGTTGATGACTGGGTACACTCAAGTTAACTAAAGTTAAAGTTTGAGGAAAACAATAGTCATTGTACTACTTATTTTCATATGCTATCAGTAGAGGGTTTTGGTTTATGTTACTTATATGACGACTAAGTTTGAGTACGGCAGATATTAAATTTGTATTTTCTACGCCGGATGATTCCCTGAGGTTCTGCAAAAAAAGAAAAAGAAGGAAATTTGACATTTCTTTCTTTGCACAAGTGATGGAAAAAAATATACCTTGAGATATTGTATATTATATCATATTTGATATCTCTTGCATTCTTTGGTCTGCAGTGTATATATTTTTAGCGGTTTCTTAAAACTTTATTGATTTCACTCTCATTACGTACATCTTTTTATGAGTATCATACTTTTTCTTCTAGATGGTTGTTAAGTAAAAATCCACCTCAATCTTAGTCCATTAAGTGGCTGCCTTTTCTTTTCTTTTCTTTTCTTTTTTTTTTTTAAGAAAGAAGGTAATGAGTATTCACCAATAAGTGGTGAGGACTCAATATAAGAAATTAGATCTCAAGAACATAATTCAAGAGGAAACTGGAACCATTGTTGTTTTTATGCCTCAGTTACAGTTTTCGATCCTTTTTGTAAGTGTGTTATCAACAGGTTGTTAGTTACCCAACTTATAACTGTGATGTCATTTACTAATGTGTTGTTGTACACCTTAGATTTTTGAAAAGTGGATGTAAGAAGCTACAAGAACTATATAGCTACATCAGAAGGGAGAACATTGTGTAATTTTGTTGTCATCCTACTATAATATACATGATCCTGCATCCAGAAGAGCTACCAAAATCTTAGTCGAATTGGTAATCAAAATAAAACCTGTGGGAGAGAGAAAACACTAGTCATATCCGAGTTACATAAAAAATGTTGATGGCTTCTGTGGGATTCGAGGATTTTCTTATAAGTTGCTGATATGTTGCATGAAGTTCTAAGAGAAAAAAGTGGTAAACTTTTAGGACAAAGACTTAAGGGATAGTGCTCAAGTTAAGTCGCATGTGGCTAGTTTGACAACTATCCATGAAGGATATCCTGCCTAAAGGATGATGTTAGAGAACATTGTTTGTTTATTCCATTCCTAAATCTTGTTCCAAAAGGGAATGGTTCGGAAAGTACAATGGAACTATGCAAGTTGCATTATATCTGGTTCAACCATTTATTTTCCTTTTAGGAACAAATAAGGTGGCGCTTCAAAAATTCATTGTGATTACCATACTTAGGGGTTAGTGAAGGCTCATTATCTCTTATATCTCTCCAACCTACCAAACATCTTTTAAGCCATGAGCAAAGAAATTAATCTACTATCTGAATGCTTCGTACGAACCAAAGAATCAAACATCATCTACTTTGCTTCTATAAGTGAATTCACATTCAATATTAATAAAAAAGACCATGCATTTCGGATACAGTTGTTGGCAGCGTACCTGTTTGTTGATTGTCCAATCTGGACATAAATCATCTGCATGTAAAGCTGGACAAGGCCCTACTTCCAGAACATTTCTCAGCCACAAAAATGTGTGCAGTGTTGCATGTGTAGCTATGAAATGATATCACGTGTACATAAACAATTAGCTACTATTATGTACTCCGAAAAATATATTATTTGTTGATTTTGAAGTTCCTGCACTTTTTTCAGGGGTTTCTTTTTTTATTTGAATGTTGTCCCACTCAGAGTTTTAGAATGACATATATCTACATTTTTGCAGATTGTGCTTCACAAATCTTAATGACAGCTCAACAGATGATTATTACAGTCTTGTAATGGCTGCAGGAAGATCAGGAAATTACAAATTGTCAGAATCTTGCAAGCCCCCTCCTTCAAAGAAAGTTCGCAAGGAGCTGAACCGGGGAAAATCAGGGGGAGTCACACATACAATCGAGATCATGGAACAACATATTTGGAAAGACTTTCCAGAGGATCTTTTTGAAGCAGTCATCGCTAGACTTCCCATTGCTACATTTTTCCGTTTCCGTTCAGTTTGCCGGAAATGGAATACTTTGCTGAATTCTGAAAGTTTCTCTCAGCAATGTGCGCTAGTCCCAAGATCTAGCCCCTGGTTTTACACCATCACTCACGAAAACCTCAATTCAGGAGCCATATATGACCCCTCCGCAACAAAATGGCACTATCCTATCATTTCTTCTCTTCCTACTAAGCTAATAATCTTGCCAGTTGCTTCTGCAGGAGGTCTAGTGTGTTTTCTAGACATCGGCCATAGGAACTTCTACGTATGCAATCCTCTGACTCAATCTTTTAAAGAATTACCAGCTAGGTCGGTCAAGGTCTGGTCTCGGGTTGCAGTCGGGATGACTGAATATGAAAATTTAGCAAGCAGGGGGTACACGATTCTCTGGGTGGGATGTGATGGAGAATATGAAGTTTATGACTCGATTTCGAACTCTTGGACCTGCCCTGGAAACTTGCCCCCAAGCATCAAGCTCCCACTATGCTTAAACTTCCGGTCACAGACTGTTTCAATAGACGGCACACTCTACTTCATGCGGTCAGACCCAGAAGGGATTGTCTCCTACAGCATGGCCTCGGCCACTTGGAAGCAATTCATAATCCCATCCCCACCACACATGACCGATCACACACTTGCAGAGTGCAATGGGCGGCTCATGCTAGTGGGGTTATTGACCAAAAACGCAGCCACTTGCGTGTGCATATGGGAACTTCAGAAGATGACACTCTTGTGGAAGGAGGTTGACAGAATGCCAAATATCTGGTGCTTGGAGTTTTATGGGAAGCACGTTAGGATGACTTGCTTGGGTAACAAAGGCTTACTCATGTTGTCATTGAGATCCAGACAGATGAATCGATTGGTTACCTATAATGTCTTGAGCCGGGAGTGGGCGAAGGTGCCTGGCTGTGTGGTGCCGCGTGGGAGGAAGAGGCAGTGGATTGCTTGTGGCACTGCATTCTACCCTTGCCTCACTGCGGTGGCTTAGATTCCGGTTCTCATTTTTTCGCCCGACATTCTCATCGAAGCTCTTCTTGCTGTATTTCTCCCACCCCCTATTGCTTCTTTTCAAGCCTGAACATGTAAACAAATAACTTTGGATGGTGTTTCCATCACTTGATGAGTCTGAAAGTTTGGCCATTGACATATCAGCTACATTTAGGTTAAAGGTAATTTTATGTGAATGTATGAATTAATTTATTCTACCTGTCGTTCATTGATTATATTGGGCCAGCTTTATGAAGTTAAATTTATTTATCAAGGAAACGTGTAACTTTATCATTGAAGTCCTTTAGCACTCCAATAAGAAGTTAAAGGGCGATGTTTAGACGAGGAAAGACTCATGGTGGATACCTAGACATCCATTGACGAGGAAGGGCATAGTATGTGATGAAATAATTTGTGGAGTTGAAAATAAGCGTAGATTCAGAGTTTCTCATAGATCAACCTTTCAAAGTGTAGAGTTTATAGAGAGTTTAGGATTTTAAGTTGTTTCAATTCTAAGAATGAAAAGAATATCCATAGAAATAAAACATTTTATAATCCAGATAAAGTGAAAAATGGGGCACAAGTTCTAGATAAAAATAAACATCTTGATATCTGAAATTCAATGAGCTCATTAGAATCCAGTAACAAACATACAGTGCCATTAATGGCAGATTCACTAAAATCCTAATGCGAAGATATTGTAACCTCGAAACTCTAGAATAACAATATAAAATATATACAGTTGATCCTGCATGAGTTATCATATGACCTCTCATAGATCTATACCTCTCATAGATCTATACGAAAAATCAATAATTTAGTTTTAGCACTTTTGTGACAATACAGTGATACGAGCTAGTCACTTTTATTCAAATCAAGAAAACAAAATCATACAACAATGGGGTTCTTCGAGAGTCTCCTCCTCTCCTATGCATTCTCTGCAACTCCTGTAACTAACTAAACTGAATTTCCTCTCTCCTTTTCTTTTCTCTATGTATTTCTCCCTCTTTAAAACCGTTCTCTTTTCGTAAGTACACTGTAGTTCATCTATTTTTACAATACATCGACAATACAACTATGCTTCAGTACCTCTACACTTTATTTTTTTCTTCTCGAATACGTAAACCGAATAGGAGGTTTATCATTACTCCGCCGCCATAGACTAACCTTGTCCTCAAGGTTGAAATCCGGAAAATGAATACGAATATTATCAAAAGACTCCCACGTAGCTTCGAAAGCGGGGTAATCTTTCCACTTAATTAAAACAAGAAAATCCTCACTCTGTTGTTGATTTGGCTTAACCTCCAGCAACGATTCAGGGCATTGCTGCCCAACAGCTTCTTCGCTGATGGCATCTGGAATAGGAACAGTGTTTACAAACTCTCCACGCACCTGTTTAAGCAGTGAAACATGGAAGACGGGATGTATCTTAGCCGACTCCGGCAACTGCAATTTATACGCAACCTGACCGATCTTCTTGATAATCTCAAATGGTCCCACAAATCTGGGTGCGAGCTTCTGAGATTGATGCTCCGCTATCGAACGTTGTCGGCATGGTTGTAATTTCAGCCAAACCTTATCTCCTACTTCGAACTGTACCTCCCTCCTCCTTTTGTTTGCCGATTGTCTCATCAATTGCTGCGCCCTATTTAGATGGGATTTAATAATCCCTAAAATCTCATCCCTGTCTTTAAGCTATTCATCCACAGCTGATACCACCGAACTCGACTTCTCAACTCGTAATATAGAAGGTGGATCTTGTTTATATACAGCCCTGAAAGGGCACATTTTGATGGCCGACTGGTACGAAGAATTGTACCAAAATTCGGCCCAACTCAACCATTTACTCCAATCCTTCGGTTTATTAACCGAGAAACACCTCAAATAAGTCTCCAGTGTTCTGTTAACTACCTCCGACTGCCCATCTGTTTGTGGATGGTAAGCAGAACTTAGCTTTAGAGTAGTTCCCTGTAAACGCTATAACTCCTTCCAAAACAAGCTGACAAAAACTTTATCCCTATCAGACACTATCGACTTTGGCAGCCCATGCAGCCGGAACACATTCTGCATGAACTTCTCCGGGACTGTCTTCGCCGAGTATGGATGACTGAGACTAACAAAATGAGCGTATTTACTTAATCGATCCACGATTACTAGGATCGTGTCAAACCCATGAGATTTAGGTAATTTTTCAATGAAATCCATTGAAACATCCTCCCACACATCCTCTGGAATCGGTAAAGTCTGCAGAAGACCCGATGGTGAAAGAGCTTCATACTTGTTTTGCTGACAGATCATGCAATTGCGAATATATCTTTCTACGTCTTTCCTCATACCAAACCAAAACAGTTCCAAAGCCAAACGCCTACAGGTTTTTGTCACCCCACCATGTCCGCCCAGTGGGCTGTCGTGAAAAAGCTTCAAAATTTTTTCCACCACATTGGATTAATTGGAAATAACTTTCCGATGCCTATAAAAAAGTTGGTCACCTTTTAACACGAATTTTGAACGCTCGCCTGGATTCTGTAACAGCCTCTCTTTTATTTTCTGTAATTTGTCATCCGCCTGTAACCCATCCTCCAGCTCCTCATTAGAAATCAAATTCTGGGAAATGACTATATTTAAATTCAGCACTTCCGTAACAGCATCTTCTTTCCTCGATAGACTGTCAGCTGCTTTATTCTCACATCCTGGTTTATACTGAACTTCAAAATCATATCCCAATAACTTTATCAACCATTTTTGGTGTTCTGGAGCTACCAAGCGTTGTTCCAACAAAAATTTTAGGCTTCTTTGGTCTGTTCTTACAATAAACTTCCGATCGAGGAGATAAGGTCTCCATTTCTGAATCGCCAGAACGATGGCCATCAACTCTCGTTCATATACAGACTTTAATTTCTGTTGTTTGGACAACTGTTGACTGAAGAACGCAATTGGTTGCCCATTCTGCATCAACACAGCCCCCACACCCGTTCCTGAAGCGTCAGTTTCTACAATAAACATTTCATCGAAATTTGGAAGGGCTAATACTGGAACTATTGTCATTGCCAATTTTAAGTGTTGAAATGCTGTTTCCGCCTCCATTCCCCAGTTCCACTTGTCTTTCTTTAACTGCTCAGTCAGTGGCAATGCAATCGATCAATAACCAGCGACAAACCGACGGTAATATCCAGTCAATCCTAGGAATCCCCTTAACTGTTTCAACGTTCTGGGTGTTGGCCACTCAGTAATTGCAGCCACCTTAGTCTGATCTACAGCTACACCCTTCTCCGAAATCATATACCCCAGATACTCCAGCTCCTTCTGAGCAAATAAGCATTTTTTTTCATTGGCAAACAGCTTCTCCTGTTTTAAAATCTCCAATGTCAACCTCAAATGCAGAAGGTGGTCATCCTCTGAACCACTATATATGAGAATATCATCAAAGAAAATTAACAAAAATTTTCGAAGAAACTTTTGAAACAACTTATTCATCAAAGATTGAAACGTTGAAGGAGCATTGGTTAGCCCAAAAGGCATAACCAAAAACTCATAATGTCCCTCATGAGTCCGGAAAGCCGTTTTGTGAACATCTTCTTGTTTTACTCTAATTTGATGATAGCTGGATTTCAAATCCAGCTTAGAAAATATTCTCGCCCCATGGAGTTCATCTAATAATTCTTCTATGTGGGGAATAGGAAACTTATCCTTCACCGTTTCCCGATTTAACGCTCTATAATCGACACAAAACCGTCAACTATTATCTTTTTTTTAACCAAAATAATAGGGCTAGAAAACGGACTGGAACTCAGCTGAATTATACCTGCTGTTAACATATCCTTCACCATTTTTTCTATTTCATCTTTTTGTATAATCGGGTATCTATAAGGTCTAACATTCACTGGTATGGTTCCCTCCTTCAACACGATTTGGTGTTCATGCTGTCTGCTTGGAGGCAATCCCTCTGGCCAGGTAAATATGTCCCTGAACTGAAAAAGAACTTCTGCTACTGCTGCTTGCAGAAGTTGATTTTCTGCATTATTTGTTATCAGCCTCGCCAACTGTATAAAAACTCCTTGTTTCTCTTTTCTCCAAGTTTTAATCATTGATTTTAAAGAAACCAATTTTTTATCCAAGCTCGGGTCTCCCTTTATTTCTACAATTTTATGATCAACTTTCCACCGCATTATTTTATTTTTCCAATCTATCTGCATGTCACCCACAGATTCAAGCCATAACATACCTAAGATGAGGTCTGTATTTCCCAATTCGATGGGCAGAAATTCCTCGATAACCACTAGTTCTGGAAGTTCCAGTCGAACATTCTTACATATTCCCGATCCTCCTAACGAATTCTCATTGCCCATTGAAATTTCGTAAGGGCTAGTATTCTGCACTGGTAACTTCAATTCCTGCACTATTTTTTGATTTATGAAATTGTGTGTGGCCCCGCTATCTATCATTACTACTACATCCTTACTTCAAATCTTTCCTTTCAAGCGAACTGTACGTGGAGTTTGAATTCCTATTATAGAATTCAATGACAATTCCACTGTATTCTGTTTATCCCTATATCCATCATCTTCCTCTGTATAATTTTCTGTAACTCTACAGTCCTCTTCTTCATCCTCCATAATCAACACTTGCAGCAATTTTTTTTTACATTGATGTCCAGGGCCGTACTTTTCATCGCACCTATAGCACAATCCTTTTTCTTTCCTTATTCTCATCTCAGCCTCCGTTAATCTCCTTTGTGGAATCTCTGTCTTACCAATTCCTTGCTGTTTTGCCATTGATTCAGAAATTCTTCTGTAAAAATTATTATTATCTCTTTGTTCCTGTTTCAGAGAATACGTTTGTCGGTTATTTGGTGGTGTCATTGAACAGAGTAAGCAATTCTTGTTCTCCACCATTTGTGAAAATTGCATCAATTCTCTCAAACCAGCTGGTCGCATTAATCTCACGTCCCCCTTAATTTCATTCTTTAACCCATTAAAGAAGGCACTAATAAGCACTTCTTCTGGTATTCCACACAACCCAGATATGAGAGCTTCAAACCTTGTTCTAAAATCTTCCACGGTTCCCTCTTGCCTTATCGTTAATAATCTGTCGCAATTGGTTCCTTCCTTCGCCATCTGCAACCTCTTAGTCAACAACTGCTTCAATTCCGTCCACGTCCGAAATGGGCGATTTCTGTTTTCCCACTGGAACCAAGATAAAGCGGGACCTTCAAAACAAACTGTTGCAGCTTCTATCTTTTCCTCCTTTGCAAGTCGATTAATTGAAAAGTATCGCTCTGCCCGGAATATCCATCCTTCTACATCGTCTCCAAAAAAAATCGGAAGTTCTAGCTTTCTTGGAAGGTAATCCTTCGTCATTATCGTGGATTCATTCCGCCATCCTTTCGAGTTCCTTTCCTCCCATAAATCTCGCTGAATTTCTAAATCTTGAACTCCCGTTCCTTCTGATTTCTCTATCAATCTTGTTAACTGCTCCTGCATCACCAGCATTGTCTTCTCCATCGCCGAGAACTTTCCCAGCTTCTTTAACTCTTCCTTCATCTCTGTAATTTCCTTCTGCCAATCATTCATCGTATCCTTCTGTGCTTCCGCTCTAGTCACGATTTTACTCATTCCTCAGGAAAGTGCTCTGATACCAAATTGATACGAGCTAGTCACTTTTATTCAAATCAAGAAAACAAAATCATACAACAATGGGGTTCTTCGAGAGTCCCCTCCTCTCCTATGCATTCTCTGCAACTCCTGTAACTAACTAAACTGAATCCCCTCTCTCCTTTTCTTTTCTCTATTTATTTCTCCCTCTTTAAAACCGTTCTCTTTTCGTAAGTACACTGTAGTTCATCTATTTTTACAATACATCGACAATACAACTACGCTTCAATACCTCTACACTTTTTTTTTTCTTCTCGAATACGTAAACCGAATAGGAGGTTTATCATACAGCTAAATAAGACATGTAAGAACAAAAAAGTAAAGATGAGAGAAAAGTCAAAAACTTTAATGAGTGCTATAATGACATAATGGGGTTGAGAGGGAGTTCACAAATAGTTGGAGGAAGTGCTCCTAATGATACCACCAATTATGCACTTCTTGTTTCTCCCACTTCTCTTTTCAAAACCATGACTATAGATGGTGCACCAACAATCAATACTATGAGTTGAACATAGTCTAAATAAAATTCAGATCACCGAACTGTAATAACAACTAAATAAACAATTGCAATCAAAAAAAAGAAAAAGGGGAAGCCAAAATCCATGAAATTGAATGGATAGTATGATAGCCTAACTTAGTTGAGGGGGTTTAACAAAGAGTCTGAAAAAGTGCTTCCAATGATGCCACCAATTATGCTTTCTTCACTTTTCACTTTTATTTTATTTCTTTCCTTTCTTTGTATTTCCTCCTAATCCTTGTCATCCCCCACTCACTATCAACTTATTATTTTTCACTTTCATTTTAAACTAATAGATAGTTTGATCTTTTAATGTTTATTCCTTATAAACTCTCATTGTTTTATCGAATTTTGGTCAATTCACTTGAAACAAATTAAATTGATCCAAATAGATTTGGTCTAGTCGATTAGCGACGAGTATAAAAAATTACCACGTGCTATTTCAAAGTTTATGTTATTGGGTTTAACTTGTTGTCCCACATCGACAAAGGGAAAACTATTAATCTCGTATATAATAGGAGGAGATTCCCTCAATTTTTGAGTTAACTTTTAGAATGAGTTCTATTCCTCTCATTCTGTCATGGTATCAGAGTTGAAAACTCTGTGTGATGTGATGACCAATTAAACACATTAGACGTGAAGGAAAAAAAAAAACTTATCACGCTAGACGTGTGGGCGGGTGTTGTCCCACATCGACAAAGAAAAAACTATTGATCCTATATATAATAAGAGGGGATTCCCTCAATCTTTGAGCTAGCTTTTGGAATGAGTTATACCTCTCTCATTCTGTCATAACTTGATTCAATTATTTGTACTAATTATATAAATATAATTAAAAAAATATGAATTTCCTCTTAATTTAAAATATTGAAACATATTAAGCATTTGTTTGTTTTCATACGTAGGGATTCTTATATGTTCTATATTCCCAAGGAGGTAGATTCTCGCCCATACCCGTGGACATCAAAATGGTTTAAAGCTATCTAATTAAAAAATAAAGAAAATAAAAAATTATGCATAGCTTGAAATACGGATTCAAAAAGATTGTCCAACTCTTATGCACGTGGGAACGATATAACTTTATCTTTAATTTTTGAGTAATGTTATATTTATCTTATATTATTACTTAATAATTTTATTTTTCTAATGCAACACTTGTCTATTGGTGTAATTAATGACTTATTTTAATTGTTTATAATTTATCACATTAATTATATCTTTTAAGTGACACGTCACAAAGTAAAAATTGATAATAAACGTGTCATTAATCTTATTTTTTTTAAATAAAAAAAATTTCGTGTAGGGAGGAAGCCATTAAGATGGTGACATGTTACAAAATCTAATTGGTGAATACAAAGAGAACAAACGAGCTTACGTGAAAGGTCTCTGTCAAAAAAGACCCTGGAAAGCACAAAAAAAAAAGAGTAATATTTAATTTAAACCTTGAAATATTGAGTACTGAACAAAATTCATATTCAAGTAAATTTTCAAACGATCTAAATCTAGAAGTGTCAAAAACGTTCGAAATAAACATTTTCGGCCCCTTGATCTCACTTGGCAAATTTAAGTGAGATCAATGGGTGGCAACTCCCGTTCTCGACAAAAAATATAGTAAACGATATCTGAATTTATTAAAAATTTTATCACATGTTCAACATATCATTAGAAAATAATCTGGAAGATTTCTTAATTTTTCGACACTTGTATGATTTGTTATAATTTTTTACATATATTTTATAGAATAGTGTTTACAAAAATTATAATAAACTGTACAAGTGTTGCAAAATCATGAAAATTTCTCTAATGTATCTTCCCATGATATATTGAACATGTGATAAAAATTTCAAAATAATCCGATATTGTTTGTTATGATTTTTGAGATAGTCACTATGAATTTTTTTAAATTTAATTTAGAGTAATTAAATTTAACCGGTGAAGGCTGTAAAAAACATAACAACGATATCTGATTTTCTTGAAATTGTTATCACATGTTCAGCATATCGTAAGAAGATAATCTGAAAAATTTCATGATTTTACAACACTTGCATAATTATAAATTTTTAACAATATTCTATAAAATAGACGTAAAAAATTATAATAAATCATACAAGTATTGAAAAATCACGAAACCTTCAAGATTATTTTAATGATATGCTGAATATGTGGTAAATTTCAATAAATTTTGATATCGTTTTCTATATTTTTTTATGAATTTTGCATAATGTTTTAAATTCAATCCAAAATTAAACAAAAATGAAAAAAAAAAAAAAAAAGTGTAAACAACTTGGAGATCCAAAGGAAAACAAAAAGAGACAAATACAACACGTGGAGTAGAACATTGTACGCGAATCACGCCCTTAATATTCAATAGAAAAATTAATCTCCACATAATCAACGTGACATTGTCATAAAATATACGTCGACCCGTATGGCCATTTTGTTGTATGACCCCAAATTATTTGTTTTTATAATAATTAAATACGTGTTCGTATATCCACGTACTAACTAATGTATTATTAATAACAGTTTATTAAATTCTTTGCCACGTATCATAAGTGTGATAGTGGATGTTTATTCAAAATTAAACTATTTTTTTAAAAAATTGGACGATAACGTGAAAGTTTGTCACCAATCATTTCCCTTTTTTATTGATCACGTGAACAAAACACATCAAAAACATTTTGTACACATGTCACATTGTTTTTCCACACGTAATATTAACAAGTTAGTTGGTCTAAACCCTAAACCCCAACCATATATATGATCTACAATTAGACAATTTTAGGTAGAGTATAATTTGCATCCATTACCTAGTTGATCTTGACCCGTTACAAATTTTTGTTGAAGAAAGTGTTAGAATTTAAAAATAAAATAAAACATAAAATGATAAATTACACGTCTCATCTACGGATAGAGTAACATCTCTCAACAGGGAACTTATTTCCTTGCCGCATTGATGGATACAAATTTTTTTTAAAAAAAAGATGAACATTTTACTCCATATCATAATAAAGATAACTCAAAATGTCAAATTTAAAAATCGCGATCAAAATCAAATGTTCCTCTATTAAAATATTTGGTCAAGGCCTACAAGCAAAAGCTTTAGCTCTGAATCAAACATCTTATTTGGTTCTCTTTCTCTCTACTCTCTTATTGCAGAAAATTAGTGAAAAAAATATCAATGATGAAAAAAGAAGGAATTGCATTGTGAGAACAAAAGTTTATCCCGCCTTGAATTTGAAGTGGTTGACTTTTGTTTTTGGAGAAAATCCAAGATAACTCGGCTCGTTTAACATTGGTTTGCAAAGTATTTCATATTGAATTTTTTTTTTGTCCAGCTCGTTAGGCTCGACTTGTTTAGCTCGTTAGGTTTGGTGAGTCAGACTTTTTCAAGCTTGACCAACTCGTTTGTCATCCCCACATGTTCTTGTGTTATCTTATCCCTTCAAATTTAATTAATGTCTTGATATATTCCGTTCAAATGGATAAAGCAACTATCTCTTCTTACAAAAAGTAGAATAAAATTATTTAACACGTATTACAAAGAGTGAATTTTCTATTTCTGAGTTATTATTGCTTTTAGGAGGGGGTTCCTCCAAAGGTAATATTTGGATAAGCATAAGTGTTTGAATGTAATTGCGCAGGAAAAGTTCAATCATCCAACTCCGAAAATGTTGCATGAAGGCAAGGGTACTTTTGTCAACGTAATTACATCCGTACAAACACATAAGGTTAACTCAGCGTGTTGAAGTTGTCGTCTACTTGGTCTGGATGGATGGGGATATCGTTTCAATTTATGACGTCATAATAAACGTAATTATTATAAAAACGTAATTATTTTTAATCGATTATATTTTACTTTATTTTTTGTAATTGTAATTTAAGAAATTCTTGCAACAACCTGTTTTCTAATTCGTTGCATAATGTTTAATTGAATTAAAATTTATATTAAGTTAATTGAAAAAAAAAATTATTCGTTCAAAGTCGAGATAAAATATTATAATCCAACTAAATATTTTAAAATTATTTATTCAACGCATATTGCATTTGGACAGAGATGATCGTGTTTGCTAGCAGCTAGCGGACATTCCCGTCGCTATATCATTTTTCAATTTCGTCTTACGGATTCTTCGTTCGCAGCGTCTAGGAATCCGCCATTTGTAGCATATTGCTCTCCCTTGGCGTCATCTTTTTCAACTTCTTAAATTCTTACCGTGTTTGGATTCCCAGGGGATCGCTCTAACTCTTTCGAAGGTCAAACTTCAATTGCTACACAGTCGAATTGCGGATCGTTGGGTTTTAGCGATTTGTGTGATATTGTCTTCATTTTTTTTTTTGTAGCGTTAGATTCTTTTCCAGTGTTTGATTCTGGGATCTGGTGAGTATTATTCTAACGCTTGTTGCTCAGTTTGGCCTGTTTTTGTCGTTCTGGGTATTGGTTGATTGCTCCCGGGATAAAATCGAAAGCTGCAAGGAATGAGACCCAGAATCTTGCGATTCTCTTAACTTTCTTTTATCTGGGGTAGGGGTGGGGGTGGTATGTGCGCTTGAAATCTACCCTTATTTTCATTTGGGTGTTAGCTCTTCCATTCTTGAATTGAGCTAATTTGCGTGGATAAGAGAGCATCTTTCTTACCCCTGCATATCATTTTCTATCTACGCTTTTATTGTGAAGTTGAAAGTGGGTTTTGTTCTTCTACAGTTTGTCTTTGTTCCCCCTCCCTTCTTTCTCGCTTGGACTTTTTCTTCCTTTCTTTCGACCATTGCAACTAGATATTTTATGTAGATTTGCCTCTCTCGCGGTTAATTTCAAGCTGTAATTAGCGAAGAAGTCAGATCCACTTCATATTTATCACTGTCGGGTTAATTTCTGTCGATTGCTGTCGTGGATGAGTTTACTTCATGTGTTCGGGTTTTGTTTGAAGGTGGGGCATCTAATTTTGTTTGTATGCTACTGGGCTGTCCACTTGATTTCGAAGAACTGGTTCATCGATGGTGGAACAATGGAAACGAAAAATGATTTTCTGGGGGAGAGCCTCAAGGTTTGGCTCAAATTTTTGGAGATCACGGGAAAAAGTCGCAAGATCCATCATCAATATTACCAGTTTATAGGATCTAAGAGAGCGAGAACAACATGGCCAAGGAAGGTTTTTGTTGTTTGGGTGCTTGGTTGGACCTTAGTATCATTATTGATCTTCTGGTACACGAACTTGCAAGCGACTGAGAAGAGAAAAGAAACTCTTGGTAGTATGTGTGATGAGAGGGCAAGGATGTTACAAGATCAATTCAATGTGAGCATGAACCATATTCAGGCAATGTCCATTTTGATCTCAACCTTCCATCATGGCAAAAGTCCTTCGGCAATTGATCAAGTAATTCCATCACCTTTCATTTTTTATTCAGTAATTCGAACTTTGAATTGTGTTTCTCATAACTTAGCTCGATATCTAGGTTAGCTATTTCCATTTTTTTCTTATTCAAAATCATATTTGGTATCCAAGCCTAAAACTATTCGTTATGGTTGTTACTGTGTGGAACCACTAAGTGAAGAATTAGAGTCAACTTAATTCTTCTTTGATTTTGATGAAGCTGTTTAATATCATGATTTAGGACTTAATAATATGCCATAGCTAGTTTCTTGGAAGGGGAAAACTAACTTTAAGGTTGCATAGACAACTTTTGCTAGTTACACTGAAAGAACTGCTTTTGAGCGGCCTCTTACGAGTGGCGTGGCATATGCTGTAAGGGTGCTCCACTCTGAAAGAGAACAATTTGAGAAGCAGCAGGGATGGACTATTAAAAGAATGGATACAGTGAAACAAACCCCAATGCACAAAGATGATAATGCTCCGGAAGCCGTGGAACCATCTCCAATTCAAGAAGAATATGCTCCAGTCATCTTTGCCCAAGATACCGTTTCCCACGTGGTTTCGCTGGACATGCTGTCTGGCAAGGTAAATACTGTTTTATGTTCCCGTTTTTGCTTGTGTTTCATTAGTTTCTAACTATTTGCAATATGTGAAAATGAAATTGATTATACTTGTTTGTGGTCGTACTTTTTTTAACATCTTAGTAAATTTCCATTTGCAAAGCCATAAAGCTGATTTAAGGAACATAAAATTTCTGCCACGAGATTAACAGTGATTTGAATATTCGCATATAAGCAGGAAGACTGTGAAAATGTTTTGCGGGCAAGGGCATCTGGAACAGGGGTCCTGACTGCACCTTTCAGGTTATTGAAAACAAATCGACTTGGAGTAATATTAACTTTTGCTGTCTACAAAGTGGATCTCCCTTCAAATGCTACCCCAAATGAGAGAATTCAAGTGACTGATGGGTATTATTTCTTCTGGTTCAATACACTTTTTGGTCATCCATATATTATGGCGTATTATAAATATGATCTACCTGAATTTTTTGAAAAATAAAAAAAATTAAGATGTAGTGAATAGCATAAGTGCTATGAATGAATTTTCTCTTTTTTTTTTTTGTTTTGTTTTTTCCTGAGAGCAGCTTCTTAGTCTGATACGTGATCCTTTAGGTGGAAAATATTGCATGTCACATTAACTAATGAAATCAAATTAAGATTTAAATATATGATGTACTAATTCTAAAGATAGTAAACATTAAAACCTTTAAATTGTTTATTTTTCTGGCTTGTAGATATCTTGGTGGGATCTTTGACATTGAGTCCCTCGTGGAGAAATTACTTCAGCAACTTGCAAGCAAGCAAACCATCCTTGTCAATGTTTATGACACGACTAATCACTCACATCCAATCAGCATGTATGGTTCATATCTATCAGAAAATGGATTGCAGCATGTTAGCCCTCTCAACTTTGGAGATCCTTTCAGGAAGCATGAGATGCGTTGCAGGCAAGCAATTAGTCCTGGTTTTGATATTCACTCTTAGTTGATTTGCTTCACATGAGTAGTTCACCTTGTTAATAAAAATAAAAAAGCACAAAAATAAAGTGATCATAACTATTCTAGTTTTACATTTAGTTTCAAACATAATATGTTGGTGTTTTTGACATAGATTGAAGCAAAAACCACCTTGGCCGTGGCTGGCTATAACAACTTCTGTTGGTGTACTTATTATTGCATTGCTGGTTGGGCATATATTCAATGCAACCTTGAATCGAATTGCCAAAGTAGAAGATGATTATCATGATATGATGGAACTCAAGAAACAGGCGGAGGCTGCGGATGTTGCAAAATCACAGGTATGTGGTCAAATTTTATGATTTGGGGCTTCAGTTGTATGCTTCATTTAGAATTGAGAGCTTAGTCACTTTTCCAATTCTGCAGTTCCTCGCAACTGTTTCCCATGAGATCCGAACTCCCATGAACGGTGTTCTAGGTAAGGCTTGTTAATTTATCGTATGAAAAAAATTCAACTAAATTGCTTGGGTTTCTCTATATGTGCAATTTGTTTGATCATCCAGGAATGTTGGATATGCTCATGGACACTGATCTAGATGTGACACAACTTGATTTTGTTAGAACTGCACAAGCAAGTGGAAAAGCTTTAGTCTCACTAATAAATGAGGTTTTGGATCAGGCAAAGATTGAATCCGGTAAGCTTGAACTTGAAGTGGTGCAGTTTGATCTGCAGGCTATTTTGGATGATGTTTTGTCACTCTTTTCGGGAAAATCACAGGAAAAAGGAGTAGAGGTAATTGGAATTTCTTGATCTGTCTCTTCTTTCCATTTTTATACCTTTTTGTTTTGAAGATTCACTATATTCGATCGGATCCTCATAATCAAATTATGTGAATTACAGTTGGCAGTTTACATTTCAGATCGTGTTCCTGAGATGCTGATTGGTGATCCTGGAAGGTTTCGACAAATCATTACTAATCTTATGGGAAATTCAATCAAGGCCAGTAATTCTGTAGCTTCTCTGATTTTCTTAAACACTAAGGAAACATAATTAGGAAGTTCAGAAAGCTAAACCAATTGTTTAGTAATAATACAGTAGAGTGGAAGAGGATAATGATGTCAAATAATGAGGTATGGCTGATTTCCATTGACAGTGTTGAGCCTTGTTGCTCATCTTGCATCTTAAAATGAGTGAAAATCATACAACCTTCAAGGTGATGTCCATTTCTTCATTTCAGTCCTGATGATTATTCCTGTATCTGCAGTTCACAGAGAAAGGACACATCTTTGTGACAGTTCATTTGGTGGAGGAGGTGATTGATTTAATTGATGTCGAGGTGGAGTCTTCATCGAAGAACACATTGAGTGGTTACCCTGTTGCCAATAGATGCCGAAGTTGGATGGGATTTAGGAGTTTCGACCAAGATGGCTATTCTCCCTCCATATCACCATCATCTGACCTTGTCAACCTAATTGTATCAGTTGAAGATACAGGTGTAGGGATCCCTTTAGAGTCTCAATCACGAATTTTCACTCCTTTTATGCAAGTGAGGCCATCAACCTCCCGGACCCATGGAGGAACAGGCATTGGGCTGAGTATAAGCAAATGCTTGGTTGGGCTCATGAAGGGAGAAATTGGATTTTCGAGCATCCCCAAGATAGGTTCCACCTTCTCTTTTACTGCTGTCTTCACAAAGGCTTGTGCTTCGGATGAATGCAAGCTCCAACAAATTAACAAGGAATCCAACTCTTCCTTCGCTGAATTTAAGGGCATGGGAGCATTAATTGTGGACCATAGACCCGTGAGGGCGAAGATGTCGAGATATCATATTCAACGACTTGGGATTCAAGTCGATATAGTTTCGGATCTGAATCATGGCCTATCTAGTAGTAGTTTTTACACAAATATCAATGCTATTTTTGTTGAGCAGGAAATTTGGGATCAGGACCCAGCTATTTCAGCTCTCTTTGCCACCAGCATGAAAAAATCTGATAATTGGGTTGCTCCAAAATTGTTTCTTTTGTCTAACTCTTTTAGCTCGTTGAAAACAAGCATGAGTACTTTTAATACTTTGAATCCAGTGGTCATCACAAAGCCGCTTCGATCAAGTATGCTTGCTGCCTCCCTCCAACGAGCCATGGGTGTAGGGAAGAACAAGGGTCATGTTTGTAATGGGGAACTTCCTAGTTTCTCTCAGCACAATCTTCTTCTGGGAAGGAAAATTCTAGTTGTAGATGATAACATCGTCAATCTCAAAGTTGCAGCGGGTGCTCTGAAAAAGTACGGTGCCGAAGTTGTTTGTGAGAGCAGTGGTAAAAATGCAATCTCGATGCTTACACCACCTCACCATTTTGATGCATGCTTTATGGATGTTCAAATGCCAGAAATGGATGGGTATGTAGTATTATTTTTTCGAGGTTTAATAGTTAACCTAAGCACAATGAATTTGAATATTAGTCTAGTCATTGATGTTGAATTTTTCCTCAGGTTTGAGGTGACAAAAAGGGTTCGGAATATTGAAGATTGTACTAACAGTAGACTTCAAAGTGGAGAGCTGATGGTGGAATCTTTTGAGAACATTTCAAACTGGCATTTACCTATTTTGGCCATGACGGCAGACGTAATCCAGGCTACCCAGGAGGAATGCCTACGATGTGGAATGGATGGATATGTCTCCAAACCTTTTGAAGCCGAGCAACTTTATCGAGAAGTTTCTCGCTTTTTCCGCTCTTCTTCAAATGGGAATTTGTAGCATTGAGTCACCATCACGTGTATTCCAGGATTTTCTGAAAAACCTTCCATCTGGTCCTGATTTCTCTCCCAAGCGGTAAGTTCTCTCTCTCTCTCTTTTTGTTTTTGTTGTGTTTGCCCAGAAAAACTGAAGAACATTGAAAACTGTAAAATTTTGTGTCGTTTCTTTGTTAGATTGATGTCAACATGTTTCATGCTCATAAATCTCCAGGAGTGTGGCTGATGAAGTAATTGATACGAGAGTCATTTGATGTGCCAAAAACTCCACATTTTATATCATCTGCCAGCCAAAAAGCTCTTTTTATAGGTCAGTCTGTGACCATGCATGCTGTGTTGCATTCTCTGGTGCGCTTGGCAACGAGGAACAGCTCTAGCTGCTAATTCTTGGAGTGTTGAAGATTGTTATTGTAGAGGTTTGAGTAGAAAAATGGAAAGGTTAGTTCTGTATATATTAATTACATTACATTACATTACAAGTTAATAAACATTGAGTTGAAATCCAACAGCTCCTACACGTTCCTTTTTAGACAGAATTTATGTAAATATTCGTTCTTATATTATTCTATCATTTTTCACATAATTTTATATTATAATATTTTATTTATTTTTAATCAATTTTCATAATTTTATTAATGGATGAACTGAACATGGTGTTATCGTGTTTTAAAATAATAAAAACGTTTAAATTTTGATAATTATGGAATAAGGCCGGAATGAGCTGTAAGCCTGTAGCTAAGCAAGTTGTTGTAAGCTTTGTTTGTATGTCGTTTGCGAGCGATCGACATATCGGTTGGTGTAGCCAATGGTAATGGCGGCTTAGAAAGTTCGCCTACGGCTTACCTGCTGCGTTGTCCGCACGCTGAAATTACTAGAATGACACCACAATACTCGTGATATTTGGCAACGATATAAATAGGGAAATTACCGGTTTCGACCTCGAAGTACCGGTTTTTTCGATTCAAACCTTAAAGTAAAATTTTTCACGATTCAAACCTTGAAGTATAGAAAAAGTTACAAAACAAACCTCGGCGGACGTCCTATTAACCGTTCTCTGTTAATTTTGCTGTAGAACGGACGGTCTCTTGAAACAAGAGACAGTCCGTTCCACAGAACGGACGGTCTCTTGTTTCAAGAGATAGTCCGTTCTCTAATTTTTCCTAGAACGGACTGTCTCTTGAAACAAGAGACAGTCCGTTCTCTATTTTTGCCTAGAACGGACACACCTTCCACCGTCTTCTCTTTATAAATTAATTTTAAAAAAATATCAAACAACATTGGATTTAATCGAAAATTTTATCACATGTTCATTATAATATGGAAACATAATCGGAAAATTTTCATGATTTTATAACATTTGTATGATTTATTATAATTATTTTACGTATAATTTAAAAAATAATTCACTAAAATTACAATAATTCGTACAAGTGTTAGAAAATCACGAAACTTTTCAGATTATCTTCTTATTATGTGGTGAATATGTGGTAAAAATTTTAAGTAAATGAAAGATCTTTTAATGAACGATACTAAACGATATTGGATTTATTAAATAAAATATTTACTTAAAAGATCATTAAAAGATCTTTCATTTACTTAAAATTTTTACCACATATTCACCACATAATGAGAAGATAATCTGAAAAGTTTCGTGATTTTTTAACACTTGTACGAATTATTGTAATTTTAGTGAATTATTTTTTAAATTATACGTAAAATAATTATAATAAATCATACAAATGTTATAAAATCATGAAAATTTTCCGATTATGTTTCCATATTATAATGAACATGTGATAAAATTTTTGATTAAATCCAATGTTGTTTGATATTTTTTTAAAATTAATTTATAAAGAGAGGACGGTGGAAAGTGTGTCCGTTCTAGGCAAAAATAGAGAACGGACTGTCTCTTGTTTCAAGAGACAGTCCGTTCTAGGCAAAATTAGAGAACGGACTGTCTCTTGGAACGGACTGTCTCTTGTTTCAAGAGACCGTCCGTTCTACGGCAAAATTAACAGAGGACGGTCAATAGGACGTCTGCCGAGGTTTGTTTTGTAACTTTTTCCATACTTCAAGGTTTGAATCGTGAAAGATTTTACTTTAAGGTTTGAATCGAAAAAACCGGTTAATTCGAGGTCGAAACCGGTAATTTCCCATATAAATACCCCTCCCTCGTCACCTGCGGCCCAAATTCTCTCCGCCACATTCTGTTCTGCCCTTTAGGCTTAGCGCCGGGTGATAGCAAGGAAGGGAGGAGCTCAATCTGTTGCGGTGTCGGATTAGGCGGCAGAGATCGGAAATGGATCCGGATGCAGTGGCCAGGGCATTTGTCGAGCATTACTATTCCACCTTCGATGCGAATCGCGCCGGATTGGCGAACCTGTATCAGGACGGCTCCATGTTGACTTTTGAAGGCCAGAAAATCCAAGGATCGCAAAATATTGTCGTCAAACTTACCAGCCTTCCTTTCCAGCAGTGCAAACACACCATCACCACCGTCGATTGCCAGCCCTCTGGCGCTGCCGGCGGCATGCTTGTATTCGTCAGTGGCAATCTCCAACTTGCCGGCGAACAACACTCTCTCAAATTTAGTCAGGTCTGTTTTTCGGTTTTTTGAATCAATTTTATAAAGTTGGTCTGTAATTTTCTGATCCTTGATAATTTGGATTATAGGTTTCTAGGTCATGTAGATTTACTTAGTATCGACGATTGTGGTAATTATGCTAGTTCTAAGTGTCAAAGTGGATGTGAAGAATAAGGTCTGTCGTTTGGCATCTGGTCTATGCGATATGTTTCATCCAGTTGCATTTGGAGTGTGAATCATTCTCTGAATCTAAACTGCCTTATTTTTTTAAGAGATTATGTAGCTTAATTAAGTTTTTTATTTTCAATTCATCTTTGGCTGATTCACCATTTGATAGCATCTGAATTTGTTATAATTAATTTTTTGGCTTGGAAACACTATAGTCAATGACATTCCTGAATACACTATCCAACTCACTTAACATAGGTGATAGGACTTAGTCGGTAAGATGAATTTGAGGCTCTGTCTGGAAATTATTTACATGTGCAGGTTAGAAGAATCTTGCAGGTTAGATAAATTCAATAATATGGTGCATGCTGATATAGTTTAGCGTAACTTCTCTTTCAGGGCCTTTTTTTGGTAGGCCAAGTGAATGGACAAGTTGGAGATGATTTGTGGAAATCAAAATAAATCGAGTTGCTTTATTCTGATTTTGATTTTAGGTTCAAACTTTAATTAACTGGGTAATGCCTTTGATGTTGCATTTGGCTTCTCCTATGTATTTGTGTATGTTTGTTTATCTGTCTTGTTTTTTCCATTATCTTTGACGACTTTTATGTTTGAATATTATCTCTTGCTATTTCTGATGGACTTTTGGAAAGGTTAGGGTGGCAATTGAGACTTATGATCGTTTTTGTCCTCTGGATCTTCTCTATCATGGAAATAAAGTACGAAATGCTTTGGTTAATCTGTTTTTCAGGTTTCTTTCTTGGTGATATCAGACATATATTCACTATCATAAATCATACATTATGTTGTAATCTTGTACTAGTTTCTACAAGTTCTTATTTTCTCTTTTATTATTAATGCAAATGTTGCTATTACTATGTTTAAATCTCTTAGAACGTAGACTGAGTAACATTTATTTGTATAGTTTATCTGATTGAACCATTCACTTTTTAACGTTTCCCATTTTTTATTCTAACACAAGTTTCTTTGATTTCAGATGTTTCATTTGATCCCAACTCCCCAGGGAAGCTTTTACGTGTTGAATGATATATTTCGATTGAACTATGCCTGAAGTGCAAACAGATGGGATCCTATGACAGAGCCAATTATAATTGCCTTAGATGTGAACCAAGTTTGTTTTTCACAATCAAGTGCTGAGACATTCGAGATGGAGAGTGGAATTTACTGCATTTGTGTCAAATATTGTTGTTTATTTGGGTGATGAACTGAAATGGACAAGGTTTATTGGATAGGTGTTCATTTATTTTGTATTGTTTATCCGTGTTGTTACAGCAGCATTATGAAAGCAGCTGCTTGATTATGAAAAAATATGTACGATGAGTCTGTGTTACTGAAGCCAATCTTTGGCAATTCCTTGGCAATACCAGTTGTTGTTTTTAAGTATCAGTAAACTAACATAATTACACTTCTTTTGCATCTTGAATCCATGTCAAATCAAGTTTGATGCCATTTTTGACATTTGATACTTTCAGCGCTTTTCAGCATCAAAGAGTAAATCTGGTAGCTGCACAATGGGTATCTCTGGAAGTTTGAGAGGAGGAAGTGCAATTGCAGGAGCTTCACTCTGGTTCTGTTTTGAAGACGACGACGAACTCTTGTCTTCTTCCAAGCCATGGATTTGAGGCCGTTCCAGCATCCCTCTCAGCAGACCACCCAACGTCTGGAAAGGACGGCTCAGGCTATTCTTTACTTTGAAAATTAGGGAAACCTCGGAGAGCTGCCAAGCCACGGTCAGGACGATCATCACTGACAGAAGACAGTGAGTTACAAAATTCTGTTTTCTCAGCTTCTTCAGCTCCTTCATTATTTCATCTTTCCCAATATCAACCTCCCCGCTGGCCCCTTTCATCGCCGCCTCCGTTTGTTCATCTGCTGCAAATGCTATCTCCTCTGATTCAGCTGAACCTGAAACTGATGAACCTTCCCGTTGCTCCACCAACTCCTCGCCTTTCAGTAATTCCACCTGTAAACAGAATAACGAAGCCCTAGATCCCAATCTAAACTGAAAAACATGGCTGTCAAACAGTTTTTGGAGTCGAAAAAGCATTGGTCTTGAAAACGTCTTCAGAGGCCAATATGAGGCAGCAGAACAATACAATTATGTGGAGATGGAGGAGGTAAGTGTACCTGAGAGAGCAATCTGGAGAGAAGCAGTCGGTCGTCGCCGTTTTCTGCAGCTTCATCATTTTTGTTCTCCTCCATTAGCTTTTCGATAGCGAGAGTTACCAATTTGAACTTCGGATTGTTTGCCATCTGTTTGAAATTGACTTCGATCGGGAGAATGAACACCTTCTTCCCAGTCCAAAAATGATATTTGTACGGCTGGGTTTGATGGATTTTCAACAGTATTGTCGACGTTTGATTTTACTCATTAACTAAAAAGTAATTATTTTTTTTAATTTAATCCCAAAACAATTAGTTTTTTTTAAACTAAATCCTGAACTATCAATTTTAATAGCAACTCCAACAGTACAATTGGTTGGAGATCCTATCAAATAAATTAATATTATTTAAATAAATTATATTCTCTCTCTTTCACCTCATCTCTTAAGCAACCTCACTTTACATTCCAATGATAGCAATGTTTATAAAATAATTTTATATTAATTTTTCTTATATATATATAATCATAATATCATTAAATTAAGTAAATATTATAGTTTATATTTACAAAAGAAGCAAATATTATAATTTGGGAAGCAACTAAAATTAATATTAATTGTATATAATTAAAATACAATTAATAAAATTACACAAACACAGTTACCGTCCAAAATATTGAAGAAAAAATTTCCATAAACATCTATATTTCAATACGAATAATATTTTTTAATCAAATTGTGCTCCAAATCGAGCCGGGTGGTTTCCCCGAATTTTATTCATATTGAGGGGAAAGTGTCGACCAGATGGTTTCCCCGGTCGACACTTTCGGAAAACAAAGAGAATACATAACTTGCGGAAAAGAAATTACATAACTTGCGAAAAATAAATAACACTTATTTGCGGAAAAGAAATTATATAACTTGCGGAAAAAATACATTAAAATTTCAAGATGTTAGTCCTAATATGATCACAAAATCTTTCGTGATCTTTTTTTTGTTGATCAGTCATATACGACGTATCCATAATGAGGTAGTCCATGTACTTTGTTATTCTCTTATCTTCTGCCTTTTTTAGCTTCAATCTCCACTAATTTCTCCAATGTGGCTGCTTTTCAAGATTAAGTTTCCAAATACTCAGCAGATTCACCTTTTTTTTCATTTCCCTTTCCTTTGGCAGCCTTTTGGCCAATTGGCCGCACTTCATGTACTTCATTGTCACTCTTCTCTGGATTAGATGACGAAGTGTATGCCCCTGATTCGGAAACTTTTGTTCTCTTAGAGCCCTCTTGCTGATATGAAGTATTCCATTTCGGCTCATCCTTTAACATCTTCCAACAGTAGGAAACATAAAATGAGAGCCACCATTTTCAGATTTATACAGTTGGTGGGCATGCTCCATAATATGGTCATCGAACCACCCACTATGGCGTGCTCGTTGAACTCGTTGGTAACAACCATTGAAAAGTAGTACCTTATGATTTATCTTGTTCCAATGGTCATTGCATTGATTCTCTGTTCTGCTATGCTCATCTTCGCGGTTTTCGTTGAAGTAATCAGCAATGCGGTCCCAAAAGCGTGCTGCTATTTGGTCAATGCCAACCACAGAATCCTTAGATGTGTTGAGTCATCCGCTTATCAGAAGTAGATTTGCTGCTTCACTCCACCTCATTTTTTGTTTGGATTTTTGAGGTTTATTATCTTCAACAATTCGAGGCGCATTCTGTAACGCGTCTCCACTGCGTCCAGGTTAGGATTCAGAAGCAGAGGTGGATGGTGTTCGGTGTGAGGGAGGTGAACCAAATGGTGGTGAATTTGCAAACGTGACAAAAGGCGAATACTGGGACGTCTCAAAGGAACTCAAATTTGGGTTTTGAAATGGTGGAAATGGATAATTTTGAAAATTTTGAAAGTTTGACGGTACCTGATAATATTGAAAATGTGGAATTTGGGAATTTGGAGAATTTTAGGATAATTGATTAAATGGATTTTGAGGTATTGGGTGAGAGATATTTGAAGAACTTTGAGAAAATTGAAAAAATGGATTCTGATAATTTGAGTGATTGAAATTTGAAGAGTTATCAGAATCCATTTGTATATGAATTTGAGGAAAAATGAGAAGGAAATTGTGAAGAAATTGTAAGAAATTGTCAAAGAAAAATGAGAAGAAAATATGAATTTGGACAACAAATGTTTGTATTTATAGATAGAAAAAGTGAGAACATATAAAATAATAATTTTTTCAATTTTTAGCCGTTGAGCAACAGTGCAATTTTTTTGTGTATGACCCACATGCTTCAACTTGTATCAAATAAAACAGTACAATCTAAATAAAATAAAATATTTAATCTAATTAAAATAGATAAACAAACAAATAAAATTTTTTAAAAAACTATTTCACACTCCTAGTCAGCGTGGCTCAAGAGGTTGCTTAAAAAAGCAACCCTTGAGCAACGATCGTTGCTCTCCAACGAGGATAGCAACGATCGTTGTTGTTGCTTGTCAGAGCAACTCTGACAAGCAACCAAGATTGCACCTCCATTGGAGGTGCTCTAACAATCCAAACATTAAATTATCCAAAACCTAACAAATCAAACCTTGGCAGACGGCCGATCACTGTCCATTCGCGTACCGAACGGACGGTCGATCTAAAAACCACGGCCGTCTGTTCAATGCAGTCCTACGTGGCACTGGAAACGTCGGATCGACCGAACGATTAGGGGGTGGAGACTATCCGTTCCACGTGCGGTGCATTGAACTCCTTAACAGACGATCGTTCTTCAAGCAACAGCCGTCCGTTCTACTAAGCTTTACGAGAACGGGCGGACGTGTTCTGAAAATGGGTGCTCATTGCATCATTAGGGACGGAAACGGTCGTTGTAAGAACTCGGCCGTCCGTTGTTAAAATTAGGGCTGAGAACGAAGAGTCACCACTGATGACTCTTATTTTATAGTCATTTTATACTAATTTTATATAAGAAAACTTATATGAATTGAGTGATTGCAATATTAAATTGATATGAATTTACTGCAATTTCTATATAGTGCTGCAGCATTTGTGTCTTAATGTAATTTAATATATTTCATGCAAATTCTCTATTAAAAGCAGATTTTTCTCCTTATTTTGAATTTTATATTTTCATATTTAAATGTAATTTTATTAGAGGGAAAATCAAATTCAAAAGCTGAAGATTATGGAAAAGAAGCAAATCACGTAAACGGAGGAAATTTGTTGCTTATTATGGAGAGAGAATATGCTGGAATTATGGAAAAAATAGATTTGGAATTAATAGCTGTAGATGTGAAAATGGGCAGTGGATGATTTAATTGGGAATCGGAAGATGCACTAAACGACAAAAGCAATCGGAAGATGGGCAGCTGGCAATCGGAAGATGTAGAAAGAAAAGAAATAGTAAGGGTAGCTGGGCAGCAATCGGAAGAAGCAAAAAATCTGGGCAGCAATCGGCAGAAGAAAAAAAAATTGGCAGCTGGGCATCGGAAGATACTGAGAAGGAAATAGAGTAAAGAAGATTTGGGGCAGCGGAAGACGTAATGAAGTGGGGCAGCACTAGAAGACAAAATAAACTTAACAGAATGATTATGGAGAGAGAGAAAATCATATTGGAAAAGGAATAAAAGATGGAGCAATAAAAACAACTAAAATATTCTGGAGAGAGAAACCCATCTTTGGAAAGCAAAAAATTAAGGAAGCAAATAAAATAAAATATTGGAGAGAGAAAGGTGGTTGGAATACATTATATTATAGAATATTATAAACAAGGGCATGGAGTTCCAGAGAAGGAGAAGAATTGGGCAGCTGGGCATCGGAAGATACTGAGAAGGAAATAGAGTAAAGAAGATTTGGGGCAGCGGAAGACGTAATGAAGTGGGGCAGCACTAGAAGACCAAAATAAACTTAACAGAATGATTCTGGAGAGAGAGAAAATCATATTGGAAAAGGAATAAAAGATGGAGCAATTAAAAACAACTAAAATATTCTGGAGAGAGAACCCACTCTTTGGAAAGCAAAAAATTAAGGAAGCCAAATAAAATAAAATATTGGAGAGAGAAAGGTGGTTGGAATACATTATATTATAGAATATTATAAACAAGGGCATGGAGTTAATCCTAGAGAAGACCTGACGCGGCTGTGGAGAAAAAAGTTCTGAGCTTTGAAGGAGAACCGGCGCGCTGCTTTTGGATTTTTGTTCTTCTCCTTCATCTTTTACTATTTTTTGCATTATTTCTTATGAACACAATTTATTTTAGTTTTATTTTAATTATGCATAGTAGCTAAATCTTTATCTTGGTTAGGAGAGAAAGTACTCGTTACATGTTTTTACTCTGATTTGTGAATGCTACGTATTTTTCATTGAACGATTTCTCATGATTTGAACTGCTCAAATCAATTTATGTCGATAGACAATTTTGATTTCACATATTTCTATTGTATCGATAGGTAAATAGGAATTAAAGATGCATGAGAAATTGAATAGATTAAAAGTGTTGCAAAGTAGCTAACATTAATCTATTTGGCATTTAAGAATAGGTTAACAAGAAAATTCAGATTAAGTTTTTGTCTTTTCAAAATCGAAAAGAAAATTCTAAAATGAATTTATCTAGGCAATTCGACGGAACCCTAGAAATATAAGAATTCTTGCCGTTCTGTGATGAATACTGTAGCATAGCTAATGCATTTTTATTTATTAAACAATTATTTGTGATATTCCTTGCTAAGTCAGATCATATTGATAGATAGGTTGACAAATCATATTTATATTGTATCGACAGATAAATATAAATTTTAGATGCATGAATAATTAATTAAATTACTTTGTTACAATGTAGTTAACAGTAATTTGATTGGCGATAAGAATAGCACATATCGGAAATTCAATTTTAGTCACATTCTTTCAAGGTAGAAAGAAATTCTGATTTGAATTTACCTAGGCAATTCGAAAGAATCCTAGAAAATATTTTTATTCTTGCTGTTTTTTTTAGATAATGCTGCAGAGCATTACCACAGCATCAGTAGTAAAATCATCGTAACGAAGAAATCGATCCTAGCCAAGGCCTTCTTTTATTGTTTTTACCTCGTTTATTCTAATTTACGCTGTTTCATTATAATTCTGAATTTATTTTCAATTAATTTTATTTATCATTTGAATATTTCTATAAAATCGTTATAGCAATTTAATTACAATTAGAATATCCTCGTGGGATCGATACTCTACTTACTCTATTACTTTGTTAGCGACACGTGCACTTGCGTGTAAGTGGTAAAATCACTAACAACCACACCTAAAATGGTCGTCTGTTCCCCGACAGTATATAAGGAAACAAATGCAGAACTGACTAAACCTTCAGAAAAATCCGAATCTTCTCTGCCATTTTGCGCGTTTTTTTCCAAAATCCGACTGATTCACACCCACCTTGTTCATTTCTCCATTCTCAATTGTTTCATTCGATTTTCATCCAAAACCTCACAAATCCGAGCCTAAAAATTCAAAATCCACAAATCACAAATTCGGCTTAAATCCCCAAAAATCCCCTTGAAATGGCTGAGAGATTGATTATTAGACGAAAAGTTGGGCCGACAGAACGTCGGGCATCGTCAATGCTAGACGTGCCGCAAAATCGGCCTGGTTTCTTGTCGATTGAATTTTGCAATTAGATATGTTGAGAGCAGTTTGAGCTGGATCTGATTACACCGCTCAGTGATGCATTCGAAGACCGTCAACTTTAAAGGTTGGGAGTCCTTGGAGATCCAGGAGATGTTCGACAGTGTGCAGGGCGATAGGTGCGACCGAATTGTTCGCCTATTTTATGTGAATTTGAGCTTTACCGGGAGGTCGGGAGTTATAAAGACGTACGTCCTAGGTATAGAGATTGAGATTACTCTAGAGACGGTCAATGAGTTGATCAGGTTTGCCACAGAAGGGGCGGAAAGATACTACCATGTTTCACGGGACTGTCATTTTGTCTAAGGGTGATCATGGTCCGGGTCGGTCTGGTTTTTGTAGAGACTAGGACCGGACCACTGAAATTCAGTTTTCAAATTTTTGTACCAATAAGCCCAAAAAATTTTCAAAAACTAATACTTAGCTGCAAATTACTACTAAAAAAATTTTCTTTTTTGTACAGCAAAACCAAATAGATATAAAATATCCATGTCATAGCCACAAAAAAAAAAAAAAAAAAAAACAGTACTAGAATGACACAATGTAATTAAATAAAAATTGAAGTAAAAAACAATCAAACATACACTAAAAAATTTAGATATTTTCACTATTCACTAATTTTAATTGGTTCGCTATATTCAGCTACTGATGTAAAATATAAGTTCTATAGTAATTACTAAAAAGAATAGAGAAAAATTTAAAAGACACATTTTTCAAACTCATCCACCACGTCATTGAAGTTTTCTAAATCATGTATTTCCTCACGAATCCAGCTTTGACTGAAAATAAACACCTCGACAATCTTTGGTGATAAATGGAAATAGGAATAACCAATACATCTTTTGCAATTTTACTTAATATTGGATATTTCAATGAATTCAATTTCCACCATGTCAAAATATCTTGATTGTCTGAAAAAATTTCTAATTTTTCAAATAAATATTGATCAACTTCCGTCCTCTTACTTGAAGCGTCTTGCTCATTATGACGTTTACAAAATTTCTGAAATAGCTTACTGTGGGCAAAACTAGTACTTTGTCCTCTGAACGAAGATGTCGCAACACTAGTTCTACAATAATTCTGTGACATTTCAAACCCCAAATCTATTTTGTATTGAAGATATAATCTGTTAATTACTGTTCGTACGTGACTCACCAAATGTGTTGCTTTATTATTGTCAACCAACATTGTAAGACAATGTTAAAAAAACTCTATCTTACATCTCAGATCTAAGACAACTGCACCGTACATCAGGAAATTAATATTCTCACAATTTCTCTGGTACTTGTCAAATTTTTCTTGCATTCTAATAGTCATTTTCCTCAATGTTGAATTGTCACACTCAACGTACTCCATGATAACCAATTTCAAATTGCATACTTCGCTAAAATAAATATTTGATGTCACATGTGAAGAGGCTAAAACAGTCACAGTCGTATCATAATTTCTTTTAAAAAAACTTAACAAGTTCTCTAATATTTGCCTAATTTGTTGTAGTGGGAAGTGTTTTCCCACTCAAATCACCAACGTAATTACTATCGGTTTCCATTAACTTATCAAAAACTTTTTTAAATTTTCATCGCTTGTGAACATCAAATATGTAGAATTTCATCTTGTAGACAATCAAGAAAAACACTACTTTTGCATGCAATCTTAACATTATCAGCACAATTCTTAAAATTTTGTAACCTTGCAAGTGAAGATCGAACATACTTAATAACTCTACGTATTCTAGCAATAACCTCTTGATAATCTTTCAATTCATTATATACAATCAAGTTCAATATGTGTGCAAAACATCGCATATGCATTTATTCTCTATTCAAAACCAAACCATTCTAATTTTGAACACTTTTGATCAAATATGAAATTAAATATCATTCGAAGAAGCATTGTCAACTATGACTGTCAACATATTTTCAATTTCTCATTCAAACAAACATCTTTCCAATTCTCTACCAATTGTCTCACCTTTATAATTCGAAATCAAGTAAAAATTTAAAATCTTCTTATGCATGGTCCAATCACTATGAATGTAATGACCAGTTAAAACTGTGTAATTTAAATTCTGAATAGAAGTCTGTGTATCTGTACTCAAACATACTCGTTGTAATGTTTTTCTAAAGTACTCTTTCAATTTCATCTTTTTTTTCATAAAGACTCAAAATATCACGAGCAACAGTAAATCTAGAAGGTATAGAAAACTCATTTGCAGATATTGGAAATATGCTCTAAAACTCTCTCTTTCAACAAACTTCAAAGACAATTCCTCATTAATTACCATCTTCACAAGTAGTTCTCGACAAGTAGCAATACTAAAACATGAAAGTAGCTGTCCTTTATTGTTCATATTCTGAAAGCTCAAAGTCTTTTGTTTCACATCTACATTTGTCAATAATTTTGCACAAATACAGATGTTTTTTTTCAAGCTTGATGTCCTACTTTTTAGTGTATCACATGCATATGTTTTTCCATAGTTATTATATTTAGCTCTAGAATTTTTATCATCGTTATCATTAATAATATTAAAATAATTCCAAACATCAAATTTTTTTGTCTTTTCCCTTTGAACACTAACAGTAGAATTAGTCATAGAAGGAATCGCTACATTTTGATTTTCATTCGTACTTTATGTTTCTATCCTATAAAATACAACAATTTATCAAACCAAGTAGCCAAATCCAACAATCTAACAAATATATAATAATCCCAACGAAAATGACACTAAAAACACAGTAAACAAGTTGACAAACAATAAGGACAATGAACTAGAATGACACAACAAACAGATTGATAACACAACAGAAAAATGGCTCAAATTATCACAATACATATCGCATAAGAAACATTCGGTTAAGACATACTAAACAAAACCAAACAGAATAGAGGGTTGGCACTCTCTCGGTGAAGCCGAAGGAGTTCCCCAAAGGCTAAAACAGAAGCAAATTTTAAGCAAAAATAATAGAAAATTAAGCGCAAAATATGAAGAACGAAATGAAACAATAGAAAAGTAAGCGCAGAACCAAACCTGTGGCTTGATGATTCTCAGATGATGACGAAACGATAGAAGAACGAAAGTTGGAAGCTAGTCCAAGAGGCAACAGCAGCGACTTCGGCAAGAGACGACGAGAAAAACCAAACCTATGGTTTGATGATGCTCAGATAATGACGAAATGATAGAAGAACGAAAGTTGGAAGTTGATATGAGAGCCAAGCAATAGCAACTTCTGCGAGAAACGGCAAGGGCGACTAAGTGAGATCCGGCGAGACACGAGTCTGTGGAGTGCGATTTGCGAACATGGAAGATCAGATTTTGAAGTTTTAAGTTACTTAACTTAATGGTCCGGGTCGATTTTACGGTGTTTTGTCATCAAAACCGAGAACCGAACCAGCAATTTCAGTTCTGAAAAACAAAACCAAATATTATTTAGGTTTTGCTCAAAACCGACAAGAACTAGACCAAATAGGTCGGTTCTGGTCTGGTTTTTCGATCCGAGCCAGTTCTACTCACCCCTACTTTAGTCGGACAGGCCAAGGGTATAGAGTTCATTAGGCAAATTCATTGCAATTCTAACATTATGGGGTTCGTTAAGCCAAAAACCAGAGACTTAAATGTCAAAGCTCTGGTTGTTCACAACATGTTGTCTCACACCCTTCTACTGTGGCATGAACATAGAGATCTCGTTAGTTGCATGAATCTCTATGTCATGGAGAAGATGTACAGTAGGAGGAGGTTCTACCCCGGCTTTGTGATTTTAAATCACATGGGTGAGATCAAGCGGACACACAACAAGAACCTGCCCTACGGTGTGTTGATTTAGAAGACCATCGGGCGATTTGGGATTCAGTTACCATCTGGAGAGCAGATAAGATTACAGCGGGCCATCAACATATTTGGCAAGATTCATTTGATTCGAATGGGCCTAGTTGAAGTCAACGGAATTTGGACGCTGGAGGGAGATCAATAGGCCTTCACTTCTCGGGATGTTCATATGGTAAAAGCCACGGCGCGAGCAGGGTCCCCTTAGGGGTCAACCCAGAGGACTAGTAGGATGGAGATAGAGGCTCTCGCAGACAGATTCCATCAACTCAAAGTGAGACAGACGGAGACTCATACAGAGGTGATGAAGTACCTTAGAGGGATGATGGACTACCAGAGAGATACGAGGCAAATCATCTTGAATTGGATGGAGGCCGATGATGACGATGTCCCATCTTCGTCCACCGATGACGATGATCTCCCACCCAATGTTCCACCACCGTAACTTTAGTTTATGTTTTATACTTTATTTTATGTACTTTAGTTTTGTGTAATTTAGTTTGATGTAATTTAGTTTATGCTATAAAATTCTAGTACTGTTTAGTTATTTGAATATGCTATAAAGAAAACTCTGTTCAATTTTTAAAATTTTTTTCACTAAATTGCACCATGTGATTTGATTGCATGTTCACCACATCATGAGAAGATAATCTATAATTTTTTGTAATTTTATAACACTTGTACCATTTATTATCATTTTAGTGAATTAAATCATAAAACAGACGTACATTACACATTATAAAAAATTAACTTAAAAAAAATATCAAACGATATTGGACTTACTTAAAAATTTGACCGCATGTTCACCACACCATGGGAAGATAATTTATAAATTTACGTGATTTTCTAACACTTGTAACATTTATTGCCAGAAGGACATCGCAAAGCTTAATGCTTGCAAGGCAGCTTTGGAAAAGTTGTCAAAATACGTTTCGTTAGATTATGAAAAGAGTGAAGTATTCAATCACATTGATGGATCTTCTGAGATTGATGGAGCGAATCATATAGTAAATGAGATTTGTTCCAAGAGAAATAGACGGTGAACATGCGGTAAATAACGAAACGTATTTTGACAACTTTTCCAAAGCTGTCTCGCAAGCATTAAAGATTTGTGATGTCCTTCTGATACATAGAAGCCGATATAACAAATTACAGGCCGAATATAGTCATATGTTTCTTCGTCCATAGCCGTGTGTAGAAGATTCTTGCACATAATGAAAACTATATTAGAAAATAATGAAAGAGTGTTTATGAGAAAAATGGGTTGCAATATACCTGCATCCTGCCAAATGTGTGGAAACCCATATATATGTCTTGGAAAGCAGAAGCGGCAGCAGCGCCTGAAGTGGATCCCTTGTCAGGACAAGTGTGACTATTATGGTCCTGACGCCGACATATACGACACGACATCGTAGATTTCTTCCTAGAAATTATCCACCTTGACGGCTCATCAACATTACGCACTCTATTTTTTTTCAGCCTACCAGGTTGGTGCCTTCTCTCGGGCGGAATGATTGGGTTAATTTTGTGTTTGGGCAGCCACATGTACATGCCACTAATAGGACGAATGAAGTTTGAGTACATCTCTACATATGTTGCTCGGTGATAGTGTCGATGAACGAAATTTTCCAGTGCGAGTCTCATAAAATGCATGCATGAATGAAATGGACACATGAGATTCCAGTAAGCTCCCACCTGCATCAGTTGCACGCGCCTGCATTTAGGTCGACAACATATTGCTCGTTGTCATTGCTTACCTCAAATCGTGCACCTCCCGCTAACACAACATTCCAATTTCAAGCTGCACGTTCTAGCTTCCCAAGCTTTTTCTTTATCTTATGACATATGAGGTATGTTAATGAGAGCATCTTCTTGTATTTTTTTTATTTTTTATAATGTGAGTCATCAAGAACTTTCGAATCATCTCGAACTTGGTAAGGATCGATTTTTCCCTGGCCAACAATAGAATTGCATTGAACGACTCGCATAAATTATTTAAACCCATATCGCACTTGGGAATCGAGAAAAACGCATGATTAGCTCAATAGCTAGACATTGTTCGTCGAAGCCATGCGTGGGCATCCGGGGTAATCTGATGCACTTTCCTCATTTCTATCTCAAAATGAAAATATGTGGTTGCCATGTCCACATTCCACATCGTATCTCTGAACGCTCTGCCCCAAAATTGACTTTTGAAGTTTATGTACATATGCCAGAGGCAGTAGTTTTGTTCGGCTAAACCTAATTCTTCTTCCACAGCACGCAACAACCTCTAATATGTGAAAGAAGAACAACGATCACAATAATATAACGATCACAACGTCTTAATATTTGTGTTGATAAAATAATAAAAATACCTCCGTTGTAAAACGTGAAGAGTGCTGATCAGAATAATTCCCAAGAAAGACTGTACTGGACAATCTCATAGACAAAATTACATTTCCAAGTAAGTTCCCAGGAAATGCTGGATGGGTCATAAACAGTCTCACTTAAAATTCAGTCTCCTAGATAGAACTTCCTTACGCAGTACAATTACATCACTAAATAACTGGTACGAGAAACAATAGCAAATGTCATCCACCACAATTGTACATTATTTGTCGATCCGACACAATTTTCCATCCGCGTCCATCTGGAGTGTCTAGGTTTTCCTTTAATATTTGTAAAAACCACTTCCATAAGTCTGTGCACTCTGACTCCACGTTGGCAACGACAACCAGATATTTGTTATCGTCGCCATCAATACTGACAGCTGTGAGTAATTGGTTGGGGCAAAAGCTCTTCAGATGACAATCATCCAAACAGATAATAGGTCTGTCACGCTGCAACAAACCTGTCTTGCAAGTAGCTATACACATGTACATTATTTCAAATACGTATGACTCATTCTAGCTAGAGCCCACCAAGTAACTATGTATTTTCACTGTGCTACCCAGATTTGTTCTAAATATTTATGTTGCGTACGAATGCAGTAGCTTGAATTGTTCGTCGCTTCTCCCGTCATTAAGTTTTCGAGCATCGCTTCTTGCTCTTCTGGCAAAACTGGATGTAATGTTCACATTCAAATCCTTCCTCACCGTCTCGATAATAGAAGGAATTTCCTATGTAGGTTGACTTTTGAACCTATCCAAATAATGGTTTGCCACCCATTTTGCAGTAGCATCACGATTATTAATTTTCCTTGCACAGCTGTGAGAATCGGTGTAACTCTTTATTTGAAATGTAAGCTCATTTTGCATGATCGAAGCGTGCAGTCACCACTCACATTCATCTTTACACACTGCCGTGAGTCGCCGAGTTTCACTTTTAATGAATTTGATGTCATATCCATTATTCAAAACATATTCGACTATTTTTATAATGGCTTTTAGAGAACTATATTGTTTACAAAAAAAAAAACCCATAGAAATTTCTTCCCTTACCGGTATGCTTTCCGTCTCGTCATCTTCTGACTCAACCGGTGTTTGAAGCTCATTCTCTAGAATTTACGAGGTTGAATGCACCTCTATTTTTACATCACCTTCTAAGTGATCGAATGTTCGAAGATCCCTGTATCTGGGCGTGTCGTCTGAATACCAGTCTATGTTGGCAGCTTGATTTGTTGCCTCGTCTGCATCAACCCATCTACTTGAATCAAAATCCATCAACGTCGCTAATAAAAAATAAAAATAAAACGTCGCTAGAAATACGATGTCGCTATTGGTTTCAGAGTTTTCGAGATCTGTGAGTTCAACATTAAGGGTCATCTCCTTATATAGTATAGGAAAACAGAAAGCCGTTCACGAGAACCGTCGTCCGTTCTTTGTTCAGCCTGTGACTCAATAATTGTCATGGCCGGAATCTTAATGGGGGAACGGACGACCATTTTATAAACTGGCCGTCCATTCCCCCAAACAGTGTCCGACTCGTGACAATTATTGAGTCACAAACTAGTCACTGATTGGGAGAATGGACGGCCATTCCATAAACCAACCGTCCGTTCCCCTAAATAGTGTCCAGCTTGTGACAATTATTGTAAAAGGGGCCGCTGTTGTTTTGAGAACAACCGTCTGTTATGGAATCCCATGCACGGCACATGGAATGGACAGTCTCCATCTCCCTAATCGTTTGGGCGATCAAGCGTGTCCAGTGCCACACGTATGACTGTACCGAACGGACAGCCGTAGTTTTTAAATCGGTTGTCCTGGTAGACGAATGGACAGTGATCGACCGTCCGCTAGAGTTTGATTTGTTAGGTTTTTAATGGTTTAAAGTTTGGATTGTTATGGTAGATAAATTAGAGTTTTATTTAAAAAAAACTCATAGATTAGAGTTTAAATTAAAAAAAAAAACCCCTTATTTTTATTCACTTAATAAATTATCAAATATTAATATTTAAAATTTTAAAATAAATAATTACATATTATAGTTTTAGAATAAATCTACAATGTCAAGTTACTTTATTTTATTCTACACATAAAATATTTATTGATGTGTCAAATATTGATTAGTGCAATTAATATAATAAATTAATTTATTATAATTTATTATATTAATTCTACATTAATTAAATTAATCATTATTTGACACGTCTAAATATTCTAAGTAGAATAAAATAAAAAAAAGTAGAGTTTCAAGAAAAGAGTCTAAATGACTCCATTAGTAATTCTCATCTTTCCATCCATTTACAGAACTTAGGTGCTCAACAGTGAAGAAGCCAAACTACTGTACACAAACAGACACTAATCTGTGTGGGGGTGGCGTTATATATCATATGGGTTCTAGTTCAATCAGAGAAGCTTCTGTCACATCTGGTAGATGTCTATGTCTTTCATTTCATGCTCGTTATTAACAGAAGATGTTGCTTCTCCACCAGTCTCCATTAGTTGAGCCTGCAAACAATGGGAAAGTAAATTTTCAAGGATATAAAGTTGAACTCGAAATTTCCGCCACCGTGAACCCTAGAATGTTCTTCTTGATATGGGACGAGTTTCAACTTTCCGCACCAAAGTCACATTAAGTGTAACATTAAAGTTTAAAAACCGAGCTATCAAACTGGTCCATCGGAAGTTGGATGGTCCACAATTACATATTAAGTCATTGAGTTGCTACTAAATCAACCCAATGCAATGATGGAAGGCAGAAATTAAAGAAATTTCAAAACATGTTAGACTACTTAGTTTTGCTCGAGAAACTTGTAGTGTCAAACGATGTCTCTTCCAATGTGTTGATTTCATAAAAAAGAGATAGACATAACCGATGATATTCATCAATAAACTTTGGGCATCAAAGGTTTTGCTTAGTTTAATGTCCCTACGGCATACCTTAGCTGCACGGTATCTTTCAAGCACGCGATGATACTGCTGCCGAGCCTCTGAAGATTTAACCATAGATAGGACCCTAGAAATGGACTCGTCAATGGCCCCCTGGACCTTCTGTTTACGGAATACCTTGAGAAAGTCTTCATCTTCACTTTCATCAATAATGAAGTCTGTATCATGCCGAAAACCTCTCAAACCAGCCCCTTTCCTTCGCCACCTCAGCACTACCTTATCTATGATGCCAACAGCCCAACATATTAATTTGTAATGCTTCCTGACCTGATAACCCCTCACGTGAGCCTGAAAAAAAAAATAAAAGAACTTAAACAAACTTCTTATTGCTTGACAATCAATTTTCCGCAAAAGAAAGCTTTCTTGAGATCACTCGGTACATTGATCTTTTATTTATCTAAAGTAATTTTACATTTATATTTTAATTTTAGACTTTAATCTTACACCATAACGTGACATTTAAGTATTATTTATTAATTGATAAAATTATTATGATATAATATATACAGTGAATCAAGAAGAAACGAGATTATAACATTATAGTGTAAATGTAGTATTATTCTTTATCGAATGAAAAAGTTGAGAGAACATATGTACCTGTATCTTAACAACCTTCCGGCGAAATGACAAGTAATCTTTACGACCTTTATAAGCTCGATACTTCTTTTGTATAGATAATGCTGCTGAATTAAAATCACGAGGATGGCGAAATGCTAGTTTTGATGGAGCTGAAAGTCCTTGAATGCCATTTGTACCAACACCATACTCATGGATACTATTAGATCTAGAATCTAGTCCTCTATGTCGACGCTTTCTAAAAGAATGTGCACGAAATGCAGATTGAATCCGCGCAGCAGCTTGAGCTGCATTCCTCACTGCAGCTAATGCACCTTTAAGGGAGACCTGATCTTCATCTAAAGGAAGACTACATTTTGTGATGCTATTCACTGTCATTTCTGCTTGTACTTCAGCAGATCCCTTAGAAAGCTCACTCTCTGCAAGTTGGAGAGAAGATAGATGGCTGGTTAGTTCAACCTCAGAAAGATAGCCTGCCAGTCCCTTATGTCCACTAGCAGCAGCAACAGATGCTGGAGTTTTTCCAATTGGATCTACTGAGCTTGGATCAGTCACTGCTCCAGGTGATGCACCTGAAGCTATAAGTGCTGCGACCATTTTCTCCCTACCATAAAAGAAGCAATGTTTTAATAACACAAATCTAACACATACAACAAAGCTTTAGTGATAGAAATTCATCAATTAACTATTCTAGTTGTCATAGCATGTCCGTGCATTTTCTAAATGCGCTCCAGGATTATGCATAATCTAGTTGAAAATAATTTTAACATGCAGCAAAATGTTTTTCATTACTCAATTTTCTTATTTGAGCACATATAGATCTTCAAATACAGATAAATTAACAAAAGACACCAGTATTACTAATACCTTCCCAGGCTTGCAGCCCAGTGTAGAGCAGTTCGCCCTTTGATATCGCGAAAATTTATACTCACACCACAATGGAGAATTGGGTTTAAAGCCCACTCAAATCCCAGCCCAGCAATCAAGTGTATTATTCCTTGTTCTGTTCTGGACAGGCAACAAGTCTCGTCAATTCCATTTTTAATTCTAGAAGAAATCCATTGCTCAAATTTGTCTTTTAAAAGCTCTTGCAGAAGCCAATTAATGGTACCAGACGAAGATCCACTACCACTTAAAACAGATTGCATCATATGCTCCCACGAATCATCAAGATCTTTTGATTTTCTTATGAATTCAGAAGCTCCATTGTCACCTGGCTGAGCATCTCGATTTGAAGAGTCAGCCAGAAGCAGCTGCGCAAATCTGATGAGTAATAACGACTCTTCAGTGCTCTTAGTAGCTTCTGTTGCCTGAACACTGGTGCTAGCTCTGTATTCAAACTCTCTTAGTTCACTACAAGACTCCCTATTGCCAGAGGTGATGCAGAGAGTTACTTTTCCAGGAAGGCATGGAGGTGCTTCACAACGAATAACACCATTTTGAACAATCTGAAGTGGAACTTCAATGTTTCCAAACATACAAGCCCATTGACATTCTGATGGATCACAGAGAAAAGAACCAACAATAATAACCTGGATTGAAAAGATTTGACACTTTCATTTAAAGAATTGCATGAAAATTTATGCAGAGAAGATATCCTCCGATCAGAAGTTATAGAACTAGAGACTAGAGCGCCGATAGCATCTTTCTTGTCAATAAGCTGTGTATTATATGTTATTAGATCAAGCTCACAAATTCACTTTTCAGATAGCCAAGTCAAGGACCTGATAGATAATTACAGTTTGCTTGTCTATAATGTCTAAACCAAAAGCTCTCAGATCAGTTTCACACTTTAATAGTCTTTCTGCTTTACGGGTGCAACACCTTGTTCATAAATGTATTTGTGTCATCTAGTTAAAGTTACAACCCAGTAAATTAAGAGTTTTCTTCGGTGGCAGTACTTAAAAAGTGCTTTAGTGGGAGTAGTGTTTTGTTTAAATAGGTGACAGACCCGAATGTGCAACTCCCAGGGATTAAACCACCAGAGAAGAGATAAGTTCAAAAAAAAAAAAAGAGAGAGGAAGGAATAATGAAATTGATTGATAAAAACGGGTATGAGCGTCTTGAATGGAAGAAAGAAATAGTGTATTATAGCAGGAAATTCAATGTCCAGTTCTCTCCTCTATAATGACTTCACTCTTAAGAAGTTTCCATGCCTTTCTCCTTGCTCCCATCCCCACCATCCACCTCTTTCTAAAGCTATTTCTAATTATTCCAAAATGACCCTAAACTAATCAAATGAGGAAAAATGAAAACCACCAATTGGAAATAACCAAATATAACCTCACCCTTCACCCATCCCCCTTGATCAGCTTGCCCCTGCTACGCCTCATAGATGAATCTCACTACCAGCTGATCAATAGGTTAGCTCAATATTAAGTTACTGTGCATACATTGATTCTACGCATTTAGTTTTTTTATTTTTATTTTTCAAGAACCTAATAAAAAATATTAAAACTAACAAAAAAATCTGAAAATATTGACATAGTAATTACTCGTAGAAACTCTTGTAAAATTTCATTTGAGTGGGAGATTCTCGTTCATAGTATTTCAAGGCAAACTTCCAGTATAGGAACTGGAAACTAATTGATTGCTTTTAAGTATCATCTGGAGTGACCCTCGCTTCTACTAGCGTCAAGAACTCAATGTTGGCCCACCTAAGACAAAGAGCTTTCCAAGGGGTGGACCAATAATTGCGTGTGGCACATATGTATAATAATTCTTTTGTTCTAGAACAAGAAAATGCATACCTTTGTTGCCTCTTCAGCAAGGCCCCATTCAGGTGATATTTCTTGGATGGTAAACTTTTGCTTTTGTGCAATGGTCAATGTTGAAGCTGCTGCAAGAGGCACTTCTTGACATTGGTCAAAAAACGAAGCGTAATAGTCATAGTTGATATGTTGAGTATCTACACCAGAAGCATACGGAGGAAATTCACAGCTTCCAAGGAAAAAAGAGGCTGGTAACGGAAGATGATTGTCAGATTATATGGCAGAAAGAAGTTTTAATTCAGTAATTGGAAAAATAATATCATACAGTTGCCGGCAATATTTCCGTTCGATCCGAGAAACTGACATTCTTCATGCTCATCCACTGTACCGATCTTTGTCAAAGATGCAAGCCTTTCCTATTGTAAAAAGTACAGATGGTTAGGTTAAAATAACTATGAAACAGTTTCACTTTCATCTGTAGAAGCTGTAGAAAACAGTCGTGTCTACAGTGAAACACAATTTAATTGCAATTTAGCTTTTCAAATGAGCAGGAAATAATAATGTAGTCTAAACGAACTCAAAAAGCTAAACAGAAGAACCCGAAAATTGTTTCTAGGGCATTTACATTTTCATCAAGTAGGTGAAACTGTTCATCCCGTTCATCAAGACATGACGAATTCTTACAAGATTCTAACACCTCTTTCCATGATAAAGGTTCTTTATTCTCTGAAAAAGAGTCATGGACTGATATTTCTGGATGATGGCTACTCCAATCACCTGTGAAGAAGAACTCATTAACACCTCTGCGTGAATTACCTTTTCTCAAATTTCAAATGAAAAAAAATAGAAAAGGTGGTTATTGAGATTAACTTAAAAACAAATATCAATAGACTTAAAAGTAGCATAAAATCGACGGGCAGATTTCTAAAACAATGATGTTATCAGACTAGCTGAAATATTTGTCTCGACCACTTCACAGTCCTATTAACTACCTAGGGAGGATGGAAAAACTTTAGGCAGAGTGATAAATATCAATATTTACTATTGGTTCAGATTTTGACCAGCTTGGCAAATATCTTCACATAATTCTCTTGGTGATGAAAAGTCTTTTCACATTACTATAAATATTAGACTACAAAGAGTTCACATACCGCACAATGTGCACAGGAGTAAATTGTATTCTATTAATCACACCTAAAACCTATGACATTAAATTAGACTGCCACATGCTTTTTAGAACTGTGTACAGACATAACAATCAACCATAAAATTAATGTGCCCGCTAATCTGAGGAGACAATTGTCATGTAATACTCAATGAGCTAACAAAATGAAAAGCAAATTGACTGATGTTTGCAGCGTTAATGTTAAATTGAAATCACCTTGAATCCCTATGGGGCTACCAAGACATTGGTCATGTGCAGTATATTCTTGTCCCTGAAAAGTTGCATACTGATCATTTTTCGGTATTTCCTCTTCATATGCCAAAGGATCAGAAAATTTTGAATTATCAATATCATTGGGAAATTTGTTGATATCTTCGAAATTGTCCTCATCCAAACTTAATAGCGCCTCAATCTTTTTCAGAGCATGAAACATATCTGATGTTTCTTCTAGCCTCACAATTTCATTCCCTCCATTCAGGCTAATTTTGTCAGAACCAAAGTCCACAGAGCTTGGACTCGATAAATTATGAGAATGATCAGAGGCAGTGGTGTGATTTGGAGAAGAATGTGTAGAACTCTGATTGACGGTGGTAGATGATCTAGGAGACAGTTGTGAATTGGGTCCACCAATGGGCCTTCCCTGTTGAAGAAAAAAATGCACAGACAACAGTGACCATGATACTTTTTTTTTGAACCATGCTCAGGTTTTATGAATACATAAAAAAGAACTAGGGACGGAAGAAGAGACCAAGATTCAAGTATATGATTTCTTCACAGTACATAAGTTCAATTAAAAAGTCTAGGCAGTAATGAAAATTTACTATATAATATAAACGACTTAATTTTTAATTAAAAATAGTGATGCACACTATTCAAAAATATTGATATAGTAACACTAATTTTTTAAGAATTTTATATTAACTCCATATTTTCGGCTGTAATAACTAGTTTTTTATACTATCCATAAATCTTCAGTCTTCATCTATCTACCATTTATTTCCTCCCTTTTTAAACCACCATAATGTTCCCAATCATCTCACCAAAATGCACTCACTAAAAGAACCTACTAAAATGAACCGAAATTGTTAAATAATTATGACAGATTTTCAAGCATGCGATGCCCAAGAACCTAATTTTTGAACCAAAATTGATAAATAGGAATGACAACAATGCTCAAGCATGAGATGCTCAAGAACCTATTTTTCCTGTTGGAAAAGGTATACATCAAAATATAGTAATGAGCCATAAGTCTTGTTTTATAAATGAGAAATTGTTTCCGACCAAGGAAAATAACTAGGATTCAAAAGAAATAAGAGCATTTTAAAATATGGTAATAATTTTAACCATATTTTTTCTTTAGTAAGAAAGAATTTGGACTACATAAATGAGCTGCACTGTCAGAACTAAGGTTCTAGAAACTCACCTCACTAATCTCTCTATAATGTACAAGAACGATGTAATCATATAACCTGCAAAGCAAGAGAAAAACAACTGTAAGCAAAAGACTATTCATTGCTTCGAACATATTGTCCATATATTTGATACAAGTAATTTGTATGATCAATATGCAATGTATTATAATTTATAAAAGCAAACTTACGAATCCAGCATCCAATAGCTACGTCTCTGAAAATTGGGGTTTGTCTCCCCATGCACATAGTAACAATTCAATGCTTCAACATTTCCAACCTGATCATGAAACAAATCTTTCTCCATCAGCTGAACAACTTAAAGAACTTAAGTTTCCTTTGAACAAATACTGCATGTAGTAACATCGAGAATTTCATTAACAGTACAGGCAATTGAAAGTTTTGTGTTCGTATGAGGCAAGGAAAGAAAGCCTTGTTTACTTTAAGAGCACTAAAGTCTTGATCATAATCATACAAGTTAAGAACAACATTCTAATACCCTATGCCCCATGTCATCTAGCTCACTTTTTACGAGGACATGGCAATAGAATAATGCAAAACCACATGAGGGACTAGCTGTTTGGTAAAATAATTGGTGTTAGTGGTGTGGGTAATATTTATTTTTGTAATGATTGGCTGACAATTAGTATTTGGGAGAGTTTGAGTTTGTTATAAGAGAGAAGAGAAGTTATATAGGGTTTAATCGGTAGAGGAAGACATCTGAATATTTTGTGAAGAACCTGTTTCTATCCCGAGGATAGTTCAATCCGAATATGCGGTATTTTTTGGACTTGTGGCTGTCTTTATGGTCTATTTTGAGTTGCGTTGTGCGCTGTGTGTGTAGGGGACTACCATTGAAGCAGGGAAACTATTAGAGAAGCGGATTAAAGTGCATCACCGCCCTCTAGAATCAAATTTGTAGAATAGTCTAGAGTTCTACGCAATCACCAGATCAAGATCTTTTTGGGAACCAAAACAATGAATTAATTGCCAGTGAAACTGAGTAAACAATGAAATAAAATGGTGGATTATTTATAAATATTTCATTCCAGTTTGAGCATTGACTGCATGAGACAAAATGCAAAAAAGAAAAAAAAAATAGTTCTTCTTCATAATTTTTTGTATCAGTACTTTTTTTTATTGAAATTCATCCAATTACCAAAATGCATACAAGTATGGTATAATTGATTATCTAGAAAGGAAATTATATCTCAATCCAGTACGAAATTTCTCAACAAAAAAGGTACCAAATGCTTACATTTTAGTCAAGAAACATTTAACATGTTTCCAAACCTCTACAATTACCAGGGACTTCGAGATTGTCCCATAAAATAAATATATGTTAAGGCAGTGTTCCATGAGTCATGAAACTTAACCATATTATATTATCCTGAAATTTAGGGACATGATGATCCTGAACTACACGACACGATAATTATTTCAAGAAACTTGGCAAATTATACCAGATTAGAGCAAAATAAATACAGCAACTACTCAAAAAAGTTAAGCATCTTGCTAGAAAAATACAGAGTAGTGCAGACACAGACATTTGGGAAAGAAAAAAAAACCTTCAGTCGTTCATGAGCTTCCCCGACAGTTTTTCCATCCTTTTTCTTACGCCAGTTATGACCATCTTTACGAAAGAAACGGAGTACTCTCTTGTTATAAAGAAACAAAGATCCACCTGTAGCAAAAATGTGGCATCGTTTACACCTAACAAACAGGAAACTGAATCTGACTCAATAAAATTTACAAATCAAATAAAATGGCAGAAAACAGTTACTGGGTGGCTGTTTCTGGATTGCCTCAGTCATTCCGTATGTCTCGTGATTTTGCAAAATAAAGAACACTTCTGCTGGCCTTAGCCAACGACTTTGAGCTTCTTGGTAAAGATCATTTATATCATATCCTGAGATAAAAATAAAATAAAACCAACCAACGTATAAAAATTTGCACATAGATGTTACAATAAATTCAAAACTTAAATAACTTTAATAAATTTTACACTCATCTAAGTCTGAATAGCACGGAGGAAAAGTCACCATATAAGTCCACCACTTGCTTATTTCTTATATGTTCCAGATATTGCACTGTATTATCTCAATTATATAGTACATTGGCACGACAGTGGCGTTAAATTGTTTCCTGATTGCTCGTATAATTATATGTATCAGCCTTACAGTATACCCTGTTACCTCAAATAAAATAACTCATAAACGTTTATGATGACATGCAATGCTAGAACAGGTCATTTCATGCAGATAATCATCAATTCATTGCCCTGCTCCTTCTTGACATTAGCATGTTCTTTAACTTCACTTATAAATGTCTTGATCTTTTAAAGAACTGTTCTTTCAATAGTCATGTCAAAACGATTTAACTCGTAATTCAACTTTCATAAGAGATCGAAGTGAATTTAATTAAATAAGAAAACCATTATCTATAAATTAAAAGAAAAATGAGCCAATTACAATGACATAGCTCAGTGTTGGAAAGGAAACTTACAGAAAGCAATAAAGAAGAAACCTAAAATAAGAGAACGCATTAAAATAAAGAATAACGTAGCTTAAGAACTTCGTGCAGTGACAAACCTTTTTGCATATTCAGTGATTCTCTGAAAATTCAGACTTCGTGCGGATTGGGAAAAAAGCGTTACAGTCGCGCGCCAAGCTGAAAACAGTGCGAGAACTAAGAAACGAACATTCGAAAACAGGAAGAGATCAGGAAGATAGTTCAATCCGTACCTGATCAAACCTTACTTGGAAAAACCCAACTCCACCGGCGAGACGCAAAATCGGAGACAGCCGTTCAGAGACGGGATTGGCCGAGCGAAGACTAAAAATAGTATAACTTGGGAGAGGTCGTTCCGTTAACTTCCTATGACGTGGCGTGATATTATTCGAAACTGCCAAATATTTTGATCGCCGTTAGTAATATCCGTCAATTAACGGCTTCTCAGTTTAATATTATCCCAACGAGCATTAATTATAGATTTGTTTTGGGTAAAAACCATTTTAATCCCTCAACTATGGATGTTTTTAAAAAACACCTTCAAACTAACAACCCTAATAAATTCAACCTTCAATTATCATAAACCTAACAACTTAACCCCTCGCGGCCCCCCGATCACCCACTTTCTGCATTTTTTGACTATAACGAGGAGCCAATCTAAAACGAACGGGGGGATCCGTTCCACGTGCAGTGCACTTGGAACTCGAACGGGGTCATTCGCCCGAGCCATCCCCCCATTTAAAAAAATTGCTCATGAGAACGAGGGGTTGTCTCCTTAGATTGCCTCCCCCCACCACCCCCCCCCCCCCCCCCTTGTGAAACAGCGAGGGGCGGTTCACCCAGACCGACCCTCGTTCTCAAAATTATGGCTGAAAAAGGGTGGGTATTCACCTCCCAACGGAGAGCCGATCTCCGATAGTATATAAGATATCGACCCCCACTTTTAGAAAATCAATTTTTTTCTCTCGGCCACCGCGATTCTAACCCAAAATCTGACTATTTCACACCTTCACCTTGTTGATTTCTCTATCTTTGTTAGTTTACTATAACTATTATCCAAAAATTTGATAAATTCGAGTCCTAAAACCCCCAAAAATCCCCAAATTTGAGCCTTAAAATCCCAAATTCAAGTCATTTCAAATGGCCCCCAAATTGGTCTTTAAAAGAAAGGTCTCAGCACAAGCAAGTCCGTCACAAGATAGCCCGACAAACTACCGTTGTCACAAGGTGCCCTGACATACGGGGCACCGTCGTCACAAGGTGCTCCTGGTCAAGAGCCGCGACCACCAACTGGTTACTTGTTGAATGAATTTCAAAATCAGTCGTGTGAAGAGCGATTCGAGCGGGATATGTCAATCCGCTCGATTATTTATGGAAGGCTGTCAACTTTAGTGGTTGGGAGTCTTTGGAGATCAATGAGATGTTTGACAAAATCTCCTTCCATGGGGTGTACAGACTAAAGGGAGAGAGCTGTGAAAAAATTGGTCACTTATTTTATGCGAACTTGAGCTCCATCGGGAGGATTGAGTGGTTCAAGACGTACATCTATGGTACAGAGATTACTGTATCTCCAGAAGTTGTTAACGAGTTGCTCAGATTTGCCGCATGAAAGAGTGACGTGGAGAGATACTATCACGCTTCCCGAGACTGTGACTTTTTCAGATCGGCAGAGGGACTAGAGTTCCTAAGGCAAATTCACTGCAATTCGAACATTGCAGGGTTTGTGAAGCCGAGATTGAAGGACTTGAATGTCAAAACTTGAGTTATTTACAACCTGATCACCCACACCATTCTATCTCGAGATGGACATAGAGATCTAGTGAGCTGCATGGATCTCTATATGATTGATAAGTTATAAAACAGCAAGATGTTCGACCCTGGCTACCTGATCTTAGATCACATGCATGATATCGGTCTGACATGCAACAAGAACCTACCGTACGACACCATGATTTAGAGGATGGTCGAGCAATCTGGGATTCAGCTACTCAGTGGAGAGCATAGAGATCCGTGAAGTCGGCGGGATTTGGATACACAAGGAGATCAGGGGGTTTCCACATCTCGAGACGTTCCTATGAAGGACGTCACTGGACCGCCATTGTCCCACCAGGAGATTAGTATGTGGGACACCATGGAGTAGAGGTAAGATTGTGATGACTCAGACGTGTACGTATGATGGCGACTGCGAGACAAACCTAGGGTTGCTGGGTGGATCTCAGACTCGAGTATAGGCGAATCCCGGGTCGTAAAGAGGGGGTTGTCACAATCTCACATTGCTTGGAGAAGTATATAGAAATGAAACATATGTAAGGAAACCCTCACAATATAGTAAGACACGCTTTGGAGCACAATTGACAACGGATCCCATAAGAACTTCGAATTTAAAAGTGCTTCGGTGAGAGTAGTATCAGGTTGGGTGACCGACTGGGAAGTCCTCGCCAAACAAAGCCGTGAAGGGAGGATATTAGGCTACGGCCCAATCCCCAAAGTGGACAATATCTTACTGGGAAAAGGGGTCGTTATAAATGGTATCAGAGCCTGTACCCAACCGAAAATGTGGCCAATGAGGATGTTGGGCCCCCGAGGGGAGGTGATTGTGATGACCCAGATGTGTACGTATGATGGCGACTGCGGGGCAAACCTCGCGTTGCGGGGTGGATCTCGGACTCGAGTATAGGCGAATCCCGGGTCGCAAAGAGGGGGTCGTCTCAATCCCACATCATTTGGGGAAGTATATGGAAATGAAACACATGTAAGGAAACCCTCCCAAGATAGTAAGACGCATTTTGTAGCACAATTGACAACGAATCCCATAAGAACTCCGAAGTTAAAAGTGTTTCGGCGAGAGTAGTACTAGGTTGGGTGACCGACTGGAAAGTCCTCGCCAAACAAAGCCGTGAGGAGAGGATATTGAGTTACAGCCCAATCCCTAGAGAGGACAATATGTTACTGGAAAAATGAGTCGTTACAGAGATAGGATAGAGCAGCGGTGGGATATGATGGAGTAGAAAATGAATTTCCTAGTGAGCAGAGTCGATGAGGTCAACTTGTCCAATATACAGCTGAATGATAGATTCACACGTTGGATGGAAGCCTCTGACAACGATGACCCACTCCTAGTGTAGTTTATATTTCATTTTATGTACTTTGTTTAACGTTTGTAATATAGTATCATTTGATGTACTATAGTTTATATTTCTTATCATTTGATGTATTGTAGTTTGTATTTCATTTCATTTGATGTCACTTGCTTTATGTTTGTACTGTAATTATCTGGATCTGGCTATTGGGTATAAATTGTAATTTGAATATGCAGGAATCGTGACTATGAAGGAGTCATAAAACAAACGAAATTTTGACAATTTTTTCAACTTTATCTCACTAAATTACACATTATTCACTTTATAAATTAATTTTAAAAAATGCCAAACGAATTCAATTTATTTGAATTTTTTACACATGTTCATCACATCATGGAAAGATGATATGTAAATTTTCGTCATTTTCTAACATTTGTACAATTTTATAAAATAATTAATTAAAATTACAACAAATTGTACAAATGTTAGAAAATGACGAAACTTTCTAAATTATCTTTCCATGATGCTGGCGAATATGTGTTAAAAATTTCATGTAAATTGAATATCGTTTGGTATTTTTTCCCTCCGTTCTGGAGCTGGAACCCCACCAGTTCATTCTTCACTTTACAAATTAATTTTAAAGAAATATCAAACGATATTGAATTTACTTGAAACTTTTACCACCTGTTCATCAAATAATGGGAAGATAATTAAGAAATTATATATTATAATAAATTTAAAATTACATATTACAATAAATACATAAATTACGCATTATAATAAATATAGAATAGGGTCAATTCCCGTTATGCAGTCCAATAATTAAGAACGGGACCTACTCTCCCTCAAGCCGGTCCCCCGTTATAAAATGCTCTTGAGAATGGGGGGCCGGCTCGAGAGAATGACCCCCCGTTCTAGTTTAAGTTCCACGTGCACAGCACCGCAAGTGGAACGAGAGGGGGGCATCCACCCCCCACAACGACCCCCCGACAGAATAGGGGGCCGTTTGTTTTAGATCAGTCTCCCGTTCTAAGCAAAAAATGCATAACATGGGTGATCGGGGGGCTGACATAGGTTAAAATGTTAGGTTTATGATTAGGTGTAACAACCCGCTTTTTGTCCAAGACAAAATACATAATTGCGTGACTTGATTTATACTTTTACACGCGAAAACTAAGGATATATCATTTTTTTTTATTAAAAAGAAAACTCGTGGACATTTAATTCAAACAACAACTGGATGTTCCGAGGAGGTTGATACCTCAGACCCCCAGAATTTAAATTTTTCGTATATCGGACATCATATTAATCCTCAGAGTTGGACGACATAAAATCGGGAACAATCTTGTTCACAAGATCGATCGACTTAATTGTCCACGGACTACTTTGATATTTTCGTCCACTGACTGTTAAACATTAACGCTCTCTAATCAAGTGGCTTCATCGTCCACAGACTAACGTCCATAGACTTACTTAAATATATCGTCCACTGTCGACCTGACTTTATCGTCCACAGTCCACGTGACTTCATGTAACGCCCCGAGTTATCTGAACCCGGTTCGCTACGCAGAAGGCTGAACCGAACCATGGCATTTGGAGAAAATTAAAATTTCATTCAACGATCAAAGTTTGACCCGTAAAACGTTAAAACTTGCAGCGAAAAACCATTTGCTTAAACCAACATTTAATTAGAAATTTAAAATATTAAAGACAATTGTTGATAGAATATTAAAGAAAGGAAAATTGAACACTTTTACCGCTAAAAAGTACCAGCGGTGTAACACCCGGCATTTTCGATCGGAAAATTATCCCTCGAATTGTCGAACGAGGTTAGGTTTATATTAATATGACGTATGTGTTGGCGAAATTGTTGGGATGTTTAGTGGAAAACTAAACCATGATTCATTTAGTTAGAAATGCATGGAAGGGCAAATTAGGAAGAAATTAAGGTTGGTGGAAGAAATCAAATGGATGATTGACACTTGGCAAACTTGTTGAAGAAGCCATACTCCTTTCTCTCCCCTCCTACGTGAAACCCTCACTTTCTCTTCTCTGCTCTTTCCATTTCCTTCTCTGTTTCTTCTCTTTCTGGCGATTCAAACCTTTCTAGAAGACTTCATCTCTCCTCTTTTCTTCTATTTTCTTCAGCAAAGGTAAACATCTATTTATGCTAATGAAGTTGGACAAGTTAAAATGTGAGTTTGTTGAAGTTTAGGGTTAAGACATTTCGGAGAAAACTCACTGTCCTTGGATGAAAACATGTTGGATTGTTTTCTAAAAGTCTGAATGAAGTCAGGAGTGTATGTAGTAAACATTTTTCAGCTTGTTTATTTTCTGAATGTGCATGTACAGGTTCGTGCATTACCGAGACGATCAGAACATCAACTCTGCAGCAAACAGGTAAGCTCATAACCGTAGGCTGGCCCTTAAGGCCCTACATCACAGAGGTACTAGGTTTTCAATTCTGTCGGCTAGTTTTGGGTAGAAATGTTATAACTTCTGTTTGGATCATGTTCTGAGTTGTCTGTTCAGTTTATGTCCTAAGTTGTCTGTGTTCTGCTTTACGGTATGTTCTGTTATTTCTGATATCTGCTGTTATAGGTTCAGGCACTGAGAATGTCATGCATACACAATTTTCCTGAAAATTCATGCAAAACCGATTTCTGTACACTGTTTGAAATAAATAAGATAAAAATCCGACTGAAATGTACCAGGTTAAGTGTGGGACGGGAACTGGCCCCTCTGGTTTTATCCCTCCCTGGGAATCTGAAAATATTGTCCCTGGCAAGGACCCTCTGGTTTTATCCTCCCTGGGAATCTGAAAACTGCTGTTCGCTGATAGTGCACCCCCCCCTTCTGTGCCTGATAGTTTGGAAATGAAACACATGTAAGGAAAACCCTCCCAAGATAGTAAGATGCCTTTTGTAGCACAATTGACAAAACGATCCCATATGAAACTCGAAGTTAAGTGTTTCGGCGAGAGTAGTACTAGGCGGGTGTAAGCGGAAAAGTCTCGCCAAACAAACAAAAAAGCCGTGAGGAGAGGATATTGAGTTACAGCCAATCCCTAGAGAGGAAATATGTTACTGGAAAAATGAGTCTTACAGAGATAGGATAGGTAGCAGCGGTGGGATATTGATGGAAGGTAGAAAAATGAATTTCCTAGGAGCAGAAGTCGATGAGGTCCACGTGTCCAATATACAGCTGAAATGATAGATCACACGTTGGAGGGAAGCCTCTGACACGGATTACCACTCCTAGTGTAGTTATATTTCATTTTTGGACTTTTTTAACGTTTGTAATATAGTATCATTTGATGTACTATAGTTTATATTTCTTATCATTTGATGTATGTAGTTTGTATTTCATTTCATTTGATGTCACTTACTTTTATGTTTGTACTGTAATTATCTGGATCTGGCTATTGGGTATAATTGTTAATTTGAATATGCAGGAATCGTGACTATGAAGGAGTCCTAAAACAAACGAAATTTTGACAATTTTTTCAACTTTATCTCACTAAATTACACATTATTCACTTTATAAATTAATTTTAAAAAATGCCAAACGAATTCAATTTATTTGAATTTTTTACACATGTTCATCACATCATGGAAAGATGATATGTAAATTTTCGTCATTTTCTAACATTTGTACAATTTTATAAAATAATAATTAAAATTACAACAAATTGTACAAATGTTAGAAAATGACGAAACTTTCTAAATTATCTTTCCATGATGCTGGCGAATATGTGTTAAAAATTTCATGTAATGAATATCGTTTGGTATTTTTTTCCCTCCGTTCTGGAGCTGGAAACCCACCAGTTCATTCTTCACTGTACAAATTAATTTTAAAGAAATATCAAACGATATTGAATTTACTTGAAACTTTTACCACCTGTTATCAACTAATGGGAAGATAATTAAGAAATTATATATTATAATAATTTAAAATTACATCTTACAATAAATACATAAATTACGCATTATAATAATATAGAATAGGGTCAATTCCCGTTATGCAGTCCAATAATTAAGAACGGGACCTACTCTCCCTCAAGCCGGTCCCCCGTTATAAAATGCTCTTGAGAATGGGGGCCGGCTCGAGAGAATGACCCCCCGTTCTAGTTTAAGTTCCACGTGCACAGCACCGCAAGTGGAACGAGAGGGGGGCATCCCCCCCCACAACGACCCCCCGACAGAATAGGGGGCCGTTTGTTTTAGATCAGTCTCCCGTTCTAAGCAAAAAATGCATAACATGGGGTGATCGGGGGGCTGACATAGGTTAAAATGTTAGGTTTATGATTAGGTGTAACAACCCACTTTTTGCCCAAGACAAAATACATAATTGCGTGACTTGATTTATACTTTTACACGCGAAAACTAAGGATATATCATTTTTTTTTTTATTAAAAAGAAAACTCGTGACATTTAATTCAAACAACAACTGGATGTTCCGAGGAGGTTGATACCTCAGACCCCCAGAATTTAAATTTTTCGTATATCGGACATCATATTAATCCTCAGAGTTGGACGACATAAAATCTGGGAACAATCTTGTTCACAAGATCGATCGAATTAATTGTCCACGGACTACTTGATATTTTCGTCCACTGACTGTTAAACATTAACGCTTCTTAATCAACGTGGCTTCATCGTCCACAGACTAACGTCCATAGACTTACTTAAATATATCGTCCACTGTCGACCTGACTTTATCGTCCACAGTCCACGTGACTTCATGTAACGCCCCGAGTTATCTGAACCCGGTTCGCTAGCAGAAGGCTGAACCGAACCATGGCATTTGGAGAAATAACAATTTCATTCAACGATCAAGTTTGACCGTAAAACGTTAAACCTTACAGCGAAAAACCATTTGCTTAAACCCCCCATTTATAAGTAGAACTAAAATATTAAAGGACACTTGTTGATAAATATTAAGAAAGGAAATTGAACACTTTTACCGCTCAACCGTTACCGCGGAAAGAAAGAGTTAGAGACAAAAAGAGTTCTGCGGTAGAAGCTGAAACAACTTACATCTACCGATCACAAACGACAAAAACCCACTACTTTTTTCATATCTACCGATCGCAAAATGACAAATTACTTTCTACATCTTCCGATAGTATAATACTCGACGTCACCCGGTTCAACTGAAACAAAAAATTCTTTATCACATCTACGATCGCAAAACGACAAATTATTCCACATCTTCCGATAGATATAATACTCGACATCCACCAGTCACTAAACGACAAATTCTTGATCATATACCGATCGACTCAACTCTCGACGTTCTGAGGACTACATCACCGATGATATTACATCAACTCTACTGATAGACAGCATCGACCGATAGATCGAAACACTCAACAAAACAGCAAAAGAACCAATTTACTCTAAACAAGAAAACTCGACACCAAAAGAACTTGAGGATTTTACTAAAACGTTCATGTTTTTTAGCTCTCTGTTTTTTTTGTCTTTCTGTTAAATGTTGACAATTCTGTCTTTAAAACTATGTCTTCCGATTGCATCTGTCCGTTGCTTTAAAATCGCATCTACCGTTGCTGTTTTTATTGCATCTTCCGGTCACTGTTCACAACTTCATCTTCCGGTCACTGTTCACAACTTCATCTTCCGGTCACTGTTCACAACTTCATCTCCGGTCACTGTTCACAACTTCATCTTCCGTCACTGTTCACAACTTCATCTCCGGTCACTGTTCACAACTTCATCTTCCGGTCACTGTTCACAACTTCATCTTCCGGTCACTGTTCACACTTCATCTTCCGGTCACTGTTCACAACTTCATTCTTTCGACTCCCTGTTCTTTCTGTCGTATTAGATTCCGAAGACTGTTTTCATTCCTTTCCGCTTCCAACCTCCTGGCTTTTGTCCTGTTATTCTTCTGTCATTTAATCTGAACTCCGATTTTTAAGTATGTCTTCAAATTTAAATGCTTAAAGTGCTCTGCTTCCTGTATTCATCTGTCGTTCATTTCTGTGGTCCAACAATTAATATATTTTTCTGATTTTTTTCCAAGGATTCTGATCTCCTTCTGTTGTTTACCCTGTAGTTCGGTGTTAACTGTTTTCCCCTGTTTGATTTCGACACCAGAGAACTCTCTCTCTGCGAAGTTTTAAAGTTTGTAAATATTCTGTTCACTGTTTCTTTTGACTGTTCTAATTTAAAAAAAAAAAATATAGTCACCGTTTCCTGTTATCTGTTCCGGAGTGATGGCTCCGATCCCGGACTCCGATCGGGTTCCGGTTTCGGGCTGTCACAAGCGGAAGAGGTAGAGACAAAAGAGTCTTGGCGGTAGAAGCTGAACAAATACATCTACCGATCACAAACGACAAAACCCACTACTCATATCTACCGATCGCAAAATGACAAATTACTTTCTACATCTTCCGATAGATATAATACTCGACGTCACCCGGTCACTAAACAAAAAATTCTTTTACTCACATCTACCGATCGCAAAACGACAAATTACTTCCTACATCTTCCGATAGATATAATACTCGACATCCACCAGTCACTAAACGACAAATTCTTTTACTCATATCTACCGATCGACTAAACTCTCGACTTCTACCGATGGACTACATCCACCGATAGATATTACACTCAACATCTACTGATAGACATCATCTACCGATAGATCAGAAACACTCAACAAAACAGCAAAGCAACCAATTTCACTCTAAACAAAGAAAACTCCGACTACCAAAAGAACTTGAGTATTTTACTAAAAATCGTTCAAAACAACATAGTCCACAACTTTCTGAAAATATCTAGCGAAGCAACTGCCTCTAAACCAAATCACGTTTTCATACTCAGAACAAGAAAACCATAAAGTTGTTAAAATTATCAGAACTATTAATATCGTTAAAACTCTCTGCATACTTCCACAAGACACTAAACCACCGAAACTTCATAAATAGACAATAGTTAAATCGCCCCATCAGTTCACCAAGTCGAGACATGAATGTGCTCTCCCAACCAGCCTATTCCTCAACGTGCTCTGAGTACATACCTTCTGAGGCTTCTTCACCTACATCACAAAACTCATCTATTAGTCTAATGCTAAGTAAGTAAAGCAATAATGAAATGGAATGCTGAAACAAAATTTCCTAGACATGCAGTTTCTACTTTCACATCTCAGTTGCATATGCATTCGTTTCTGGTCTGATCCTCCTGTGAAATTGGGAGTTGGATCATTTCTCCCAAAGTCATACATCCTCTCTCTCGATTAAGGGGCGGATTAGTTCCCTTAATAACTGTTCAGATCCCCCTATGAAATTGGGAGTTTGATCAGTTTTCCCAAAGTCATGCATCCTCTCTCTCGATTAAAGGGCGGATTAGTTCCCTTAATAACTGTTCTGTTTCAATCAATTCGTTCCTCGCCATGCCATCATGCATTTAAGTTCATTTTCGTGTACTTTTAAAACATGATACATGACACACTAAAAAAAACGCACAAAACATGCATAAACCTACTGTTTTTGTGATGTAGGCCCGAAAGCACGCACATACTCTACTTACCTGGCTTCTTGGAACTGCTCGGTTTCAAGCTACTTCGGAAGTTTTGTTCACCTAAGTCATAAACAGATAATCAATTAGATCTTCACTAAACTTCATCCTAACTATTCAGAAGTCTAAGGAAGCTAGTTTGGAGTTCTGTTCCTTGCATTCTCGATTCATTACAAAACCCGAACTCGACTCCTACTCACTGCATTTCCAGAAACATGCTTCCACACTACTCCACTCTCATCTATAATCACAATGCAGCAAGAAATCAAAGTAAAACTCACCTAAGTCGGAGGGAAATCGGAGAGGAAATCGCTTGGGGAGTTCGGCTGGGCTTGAGCCGAATACCGAAAGAGGAAATGAGGGACAGTGGCGGCTAAACCTCATTAAACCCTCCCTTAAATATGTTATCCACAACTAAATTTTCAAATTACAGTTCTACCCTTATTTAGTCACTCATTAACCTAAACAGTAGTTTCTTCCAATTTCATCTCTAAAATGTACATCATAAGTTAATAGGATAATTTGATTTCAATGGAACCAGGTGTTATACTTCATCACTCACGGTTTACATAGACTCATCGTCAACAGACTAACGTCCATAGACTTACTTAAATTTATTGTCCACAGGCCACGTGACTTTGTCGTCCACAGTCCATGTGACTTCATCGTTCTAGCTTTGGACTACAACTTTGGACGACAACTTTGGATGAGAACTTTACGTTTACCAAAATAGACGACTATTTTCACTTATCAAATCTTACCATAACTATGGACGATGACTCATTCATAATTTTGGATGACTGTTTTTACTTACAAAACAGAACACATAGACAACCGATCGATCGCCTTCCCTGTCGAACGTTCAGCTAGCTCTCTGGAACTAACTCTATAATTAATTTCACATTTCATTTCAACTAAAAATCAATTTACTCATAGAAGAAATATAACGTACGTAGCGGAAGACTTAAAAAAAATAGACGAAAAACCTTTAATCCTAAAATCCTTTATAATTCATGAACATCAAGATTCTTTTCCACTTATACTTCCATTTCATTGTCTTATATCATGATAGACTAGAGCACCTCAGGTCAAATCGCTTCCCAGCCACAAATTCTCTTCACGAGTACCATCCAGCAACCTTCTTAGACATTATTATTTGGATTAAGATCCTTACTTTCCAATTCGTCATCTACATCATAAGGTTCAAACTATAAGCCTAATTCTTAGTAAGGAGTGCAACATATACATAAAATACTCATGAATGCATACTTAATAAAATCATGTTCATGTTCTTTGTTCAAATTATGGGAGTTATATTCATATTCGTATTCTTGATCATATCATGGAAATCATATTCTTGTCCACATAACATGGATTAAGGAGGGGGGATCGTGCTGGAGGGTAGACAGAGTGCGTGTACATGGTCCTCACGGATAGTAATCTTGGTCCATTGCATGGACAGTGACATAGCCAGACCACTCCAACCCTCACTTAATCATTACATATTCTTAGTTCCTTCTTTTCAATTCTTTACATAAATCATACACATAAAACATTTTCATTTATCAGTGGAGGAAACATGATGCATATACATGAATGAGTAAGAGAATATTACACTACAGGAAACAAACCATCATCATATAACATGATATGAAACTATACTTATCACAGCATAACACTCAGCAGATCACAGACATCAAACAAATCACCAAAACCACAATTCTAGTATCCTTGTGATGTAGGGCCCTAATGGCTGGGTCCCTAACACACTCACTTACCTGGACTCCTTGGCAAAGCCGTGCCTTCATTTGAATCTTTCTCCACATAAGACATTTCATATTTCAATGTTAAATGTATCCTGAATAATCTAAACTCAAAGCTGGTAAAATTCTAACTAAAGAAATCATCCTAGATTCTAGTTTAAACCTCTAAGTCGTTTAGTTGAGCACCTTGTGTGCATGGTCTAACCTCCAATAGCATCGGTGGCATTAGTGTGCTAAAACTACCAGATTCATACCAATATCAGACTCTCAAAACCTAACATCGACAACATTCAGAATCCTATCACCAATGCCATTAATAAGAAGCTCAAAGACACTGTCATTATCCTACATTGTCCGATTCACAATATTCAAACATCGACCAAAAATCATTCCTAAATCGAAGACTAAATAAATGAACCATCTAAACTTTATATAGAGCTTAGATTTCAAAGGAATGAAGGAAGAATCAATGTTGGTGGAAGAAGAATCGTCGTGAGAAGATTTCTTGCAGGAGGAGTCGGCTGAAAGTGGGAGCTCACGTGGAGAAGGAGGTTTTTGTGAGGTTTTAGACCTTCCATTTTCTATTTATATCAATTAAAATTAACTTATTTACAATTCTGCCACTAAACCTACTTTTCTTTTGTAATCTCCTTAATCCATAAACCACTCTATAAATATTCACGGATTAAATACCTGATCAAGGTGCTGGTTATTACATTAGGAGTGGGCAGAACCGGACAGGAACCGGTGGACCGGACTGGACCGTCAGTTCGGTTCGGTTCTTGGGCGGTTTTATGAGTTACGGGACCGGTTCCCGGTTCCCAGATCCATGGGACCGTGGACCACAGTTTCGGTCCCGGTTCTGTTGATCACAGAATCGGGAACCGCGGGAATACCGACCTAGATATATTCACTATCCCCTGCAGCGTTGCTTCGTGTTTTCTCTCCTCTCTGCTTTCCATTTCAACTGCTGCACTCTTCCTTCTTTCTCTCACTTCTCCTCTGTTTTTTTGTTTTCCACTTTGGCAGAGAGATTGTCGCTGGGAAGGTGGAGTGAAGTTTGTACCAATAGCGGCGTTTGGGAGGCGGTCTGCTTCTTTCTGCTTGGCAGTTTTCTTGACCATGTTTTTCGTTGTGGCAATGAGCAGAGCTCCGACGAACGAGATCTCTAAAAATAGGTCTCTCTCTCTCTCTCTCTCTCTAAATGAAGATTTCACCAATTCTTACTAATTTCTTGCGTGAAAATTTAGCTACATTTTGTTGAATTTTCGAGGCTGCTTACATTTAAAAAAAATTCGGTAGGAATCGGGAACTGGATCGGAAAATCGATCCGGTCCCGGTTCGGTACCGGTTCCGGTACCAGAATTTAAAATCCCGAAATGTCCGGTCTGGTCCGGTTCCAAGCGAAAACCAGACCGGACCGGACAGGACCGTGCCCACCCCTATTTATGATAGTTGAAGATTGAATTTGTTAGGGTTGGAGTGTTTTAGAAAAAAAAATCCATAGTTAGGGGTTAAAATAGTTTTTACCCATTTATTTTTTTATGCATTAATTAATAATAAGGTTTTTTTTTTCCACTAATTCAATACTCTAATATTGCATCTTGTCGTATATTTTATCAATTATTTTGATATAATTAATAAATAAATGTAATATATTATTATTTTAAAATTATGTTCAACATATTAAAAAGTAGAAAAACTACTATAAATTTATTAAACTCGCTCAATAAGTATACTAGTAAATGATATTAACATACAACCTACTCAAATTTAAAATGTCAAATTGATTAATTTTTTAACACAACTTACACAGATAAAAAATATTTTAATTTATTTTTTAGTTTTTAAGTTAGTGCAAGTTTTCTATATTTAAAGTTGGTTTTGACCTTTTGAGCAATCACCCCGGCAAAGTTAATTGGAAACTATTATTAAACAAGCAACTCACAAAGGAAATAGTTGAAATATTTTACTTTATATTATGTTCAATTAAGAAAATAAAAAATAGATGTTTTGTAGTTGAAAACGTTAAAATCGTCGATAATTATTTTATACCTTGACTTGTCTTTTGAAATCAACATTGGAGGACACATATTTGGACTTTTTGGATACCTGCCAACTACCTTTTTTTGATCAATCTTGAGGGTTAACAGAAGATTATAAGATCATTTACTCGTTTAGATTTGTAATGTGATGCAATAGTTCGTGATGCACTGATTTAAGATTTTATTTAGATTTCAAGCATTAACATTGTTGTATTTATATTTCAGAAGGAAAGTTGAATAATCAGTGAAAAATATGTCTTAGTCATTGTCTGGTTGTTTTAGAAGTTAGATCTAGAAACTGAAACTATAATTGCAATTGTCAATGCAAATACAGTAGCAACTTGTAGGTACAAAAATGAGAAAAACGTGTCGCTAAAAGACAATTGAAGCAATCACAAGCCGATGAAAAAGCACGAATTAATAATTATTTTTAAGATCCAGCACGAATCGTACACAAGACAGTTTCTCGTCAACCACTCTCCTTGAGCTACTTTATGCCAGATTGCCTGGCCGAATTTACAGATGGGCGGAGGGCCCAGATAGATCTTCTAGGCTTGCTCAATATTGAATATTTTAGGTGGGTTGAGGAATTTAGTTTGCTGCGGCCTGTAAACTAAAGTCCTTCTGGATCATGATCCATATAAGTTAGGCTGGAAACGGTCACAGTCTGTATGTTATTTTCAGGAAACGGCCGCTGGGCGAGGTTGCTGATGGTGTAACTGCCGGTGACGCCGAGCTCTTACACATGTATAGTCGAGAAAATTGGTGTAACTGTCAAGAAAGTGGAGCTTCAAAAGCTCTCCGGCGGTCTGAATAATGCCATTGAGATCGTTTAGTATCAAGCTGTTGACAGTTCCGTTCAACCCAGGGAGGCGGCTTTGTTTGTGGAGAATATTCGGCGTCGTCATGGACAAGGTTCCCAATAATATTTAAGTACAACGTTGATCTAGTGGGAAGAGAGTGCTTCATGGAGAAGCAAGGGATAGGAACAGTTGTAGAAGGCAGGCGCGACATCAAAACAAGATGACGTGGAACCTCGTTTTGGAAAATCATCATCGCCCATTTAGCAACATCAGGGATGTCCGCTTGATGGAACTTAATAGATCTAAAAAAGTAGAATTTTGGGCTTATTAGGCTTCAATTTGAAACCTAAAGTCACGTTTGCATTGTCACGTGATCACACGAGAGAGAATAGAATTCATCCTAAAAAATTAGCTCAACGAGAGAAAAAATTTCTCTCACACACATATATATCAATATCTCATCCAATAGACAATGTAGAACAAACACAATTATCAATACATGTTCTTACACAAAGCATGTTTGAACTAGATCTAATTTTCACCATCGTCTCCGATACCAATCTCTGATACCATTTTAACACACGTGAGAGAGTAAAACTCATTCCAAAAAACTAACTTAAAGTGAAAAGAAATTCTCTTTATATATATATACAAATCAAAGGTTTATCCAATAGACGATATGAGATAAACAGTATTAATATGCGTAACTTTTTAGCAGTTCAACGTAGAGCATTGATGATTTCAATGGCTTCTCTCAAGCGAAGAAGATTTTTTTCAACCCCATCAACTTTATTTTAAAATATTTTCAAGTTTTATAAATTTCACCATTATTTAGTATTACTTTTGTAATGTAAGGCTTATTTTGGATCATTGTTATGGAGGACCCAAAAAGAGGCGCACCTTGCAGCTTAACGCTCATTGGTATGCATGGGGCGGCGCCTTCACAATCACAGCCAACTCACCTGCGTTTCCTGCAATGATAAAACCCACTGCTCTATGTGCAAACGCCAGGCCAATCACCCTCCATACCGCGGTCATTACCACTGCGGGGGCTTATAATCTCTTGGAGCTTCATATTCCCAGCTGAATTCTATAATCCTGAAAAATTAGAGTCCGGCTCCAATCTTTATGAAGAATGGTGATATATAATCTGCCATAGTCATTCGGGTACACTGTTAAACTCTTCTTATCTTTTGTAAGTCGATCAGACGAAACATATGACTCTATAGGAATCTTATTTGCTTTAAATTACATATGCTTTACTGAGATTTTCTTATTTTATACCAATAAATCTCTTGATTTAGTTTCTTCAGAGAAGCAGAGTAAACTTACTATCATAATATAATATGCTAGGAGTAAACGAAGAAGCAAACATACTATCATCATAGTAACTTAAAAGAGCACGTTATAATACGTGCGTCAAATATAATATGCCACGGTAAAGATATTTAGATCTGTAACTACATATCTATGTTTTTGCAGGTTACGAGTATGAATTGAGAGAGCCACCGTAGAAGCCTCAGAACTGAAATCACAGAAGGATGAACCCAGTAAATGTTTTATTGATCAAAAAAATATTTTAGTCATCATGCCCGAGTTGACACCATTTTTACCGGATGCTATAACCTGTAAGTAATAAGCAGAAATTTTCGTAAGAATTTATGATTGTTTCGTTGCATGAATGTGATTTAGTTGATGGAAAAAACTCTATAACCCTTTCTAATAACTGTACCTCCCTTTCTAAAACCTCCTTCTCTACAGTCAGATTTTTCTCCTGTTGACAAAAATCAAGAATTAGATAACTCTTCTACCTGAATTTCACTAACACCGCACTTCAATTTCATAAATATTTTGCTGCACATAAATAAATGCATGTATCACTAGAAAAAGTTAAGGAACTGAGTTCAGGTTGAGTGTTGTTGATTTAAATTTGAAGAACATGCATTACAAGTCCAATTTTACGCACCTTTCATAATTGCAACAAGCTATTTTTTTTAATCATCGTCCCTAAATTATTTTAAATATATCTTTTCCATTTTCATTTGAATGAAAAATCTTCTTACGTATTATATGATTATAATACCTTATCCTTGAGCGTCGATATGGAATCCATCATTAGTTGAGTCTGCTCAAGAAAATATATGCATTGGAGTGAGGGAGTGAGTATAGCAGGACAACTCACGCAGGTATAGCATTAGTACAATGGAAGGCTAAATTTCAGGCATTAATGGGGAAATCACAAACTGATGAATGTTTTGGCTAATTCTACTAGAAAAAAGTGCATAATCAGAAAATTCAGATAAGCCTTGTCGGAGAGAACTCCTCTTATAAGGAAATGTCAGAAATCAGTCCAGAGTTCTCCTTAAATTACATGGTTGGATAGAAACCATTTCAAGGGAAAACTACGAGGACCACGCACTGAAATTATTTTACCATAATCCTAGTAGTGCAATCTATTCTGATATTGTCTAGAGCAGCACATGATTATAAACAATTTAGGAACAAAGTGCAGAAAATCGTCCCAATTCCTGTTAGTATGTTATGTAGAAGAGTGCTGAAAATCTTTCAAAAACACAAGAATATTAATGCGGGACAAATTAGTGAAGGAAAATAAGTTCAATCTGCCAATGTCAGTGAATGACCTTGTGGATTTAAGATGTAATTTTATGTTGATCTCAGCTTCAATAAAAAATTTTACGATACGATGATGTTCCCAAGCTAAAACCCTCACTTTTGAAGTTGAAGTTGAGGTTCAATTATAAAACTATTTTACTCCAAGATAAAAATGACCTTTCTCAATCTGATGCAATGAAGTGCTTCATCCAATTTCATCTCTAGTTGCACAAGATCAGTAACACTAAGCTGGTCAGTAGATGATTCTTCAAGTTGACTGTGGGCATAATTATCGATCAATCAAGATTGAATGAACATAGGTAATTTGAAGCTTAGATATAAGAATTAGAGAAACTACCTTTGAACTATCTGCACCAGTTGCCCAAATGTCCGAGGACTTGCTGGATTGGACTGAGCATGTGCAAGGAAGTAGTCTAAGTAAGTAATACACTACATCTTATAAACATCTCATAAAAGAAAATGGAGAATCATCGTAGTGACACCTAATTTATGCTCCATACTATGAACCTATGCATAGTACCATGTACAAATACAAAATATTGTAAATTTTTTGCTGCTTATCCAAGTTAAATATGGAATTGACTGGAAGGTTTTACCTTGTGTTTTTTAAAAATAAAACTAAATCATATTGATAAAGAAAACACCAATGTGACTGAAAGAACAGTACTTGTGCTGTCATGTAACTTGTTTCACGTAGGTGGCCTTGGAAATAAAAAATTCAAAATGATGACAGAAACAAGGAAGAGATTCAGGGCACTTTAAATTGAAAAGATCAACAAATTCAAAATATTAAAACTTAACCGGACTAAAACAGCAATAATATAAGTAGTATCCATAGATATAGAGGTTCATCCTTGGCTGTCTGATTAACACCAATCTTTGAGCACTTTAACCGCAAAGAACTTGATCTCATAGAACACTGTTAAAAAATTACTTGAGCAATGTATTTAATTGTAGGTAGTACGTCTTATATGAACTATGAAAAAGAAAAACTCATGTTCGCAGTTAAAGATATCGATTAAACAACCAAGAATTAACTCAATGGAATGAAAAAAGTGCCTTGGTTTAGTTTAAATGACAAAAAAAAAAAAAAAAAAAAAAATCACCGTTGACCTTTGCATTAGCATATTTGTGGTTTCCAGCTTTCTGTTCAACTAGATTCCAATAACGTTCTGTAACTGTTGACAAGCTGATTGATGATGAGTATTAGAGACGCTAAATAAAAAGGAATATTCCAGGGCTTATGTATGTTATACATAGTTAAAATTTAATATTCATACAAAAACATGCTTTTCTCCATTATTTACTTCCTTGAGTTTCTCCTTCAGTATTCAATTCAAAAATTGAGAATTCTACGTAAGAAACAGAGTATTTAGAAGTTAGAACATGAATGACAAAGGTTAAAACAATTCCACTCTATTTCCTTAAATGTTGCCTCGTAGATTCTGTGCACATGTCCTACATGAGTTCATAATAAGCATGAATTTGAAATATCACAGACCAAAAACCATAAAAAGGAAAAAACGGTTCTTCATCTCTAATCTTATCATAGCCAAACTTCTTCCGGATGTTAGATTATGAATGTATTTGAATAAATAGACAAGTAGATAGGTTAGATTCAATGTTTTATTGAAATCCCTCGTACTATGGCATTTAAATTTCAATAAATACTCCATATAGCTTCTTGATAAGATTCTTAATATATTTTTGAAGAAAATAATAGAATTGAAATACCTAGATAATGGGAGACTTTTTTAATGAGGTCTGTAGCTCTCTCTTACAATGAAATTTTCATTGTCTGATTGAATTTTTCAGGCCAGTAATTGCCTTTAAATAATTATCATCCAGAGAATCTTAATGGACTCATTATTAATGACTATAATTATTTCTAGATTACTTCTCTTCTCTATTACACTTCTACAGAGGGTATTTTCTTCAAAACAATATTCATTCCCTCAACTCACTCCACTCTCCCTCTATTTATAATAAACTAAACTAATTATAATACATAAATTGTCTTTTAATATATTACTAATATTACTAAATTACTCTCATAATATATTTTTAACATAATTCATTCCTTGAAAACAGACCTTGTACTCTAAGTCGTGAGTAGGTAATATGAATTTCATGGCTTAACGGCGTTTGATTTTCCTCGATCCCAAACAAAAGAGAGCAAACGACGTAAAATGAACGTGCAAATCCTCGAGTCGGTCTTTTGGATTATTTGACCTTTAAATTTGTATTATTTGGAACCCTTTGACACAATTTGATTGTTGTAGATCCACCCAAGTCAAACTCATCCTTCAACATCATTTGTGTAGCTCATCCCATAAGAAAGATTCTTTTTCTCTTTCCACTAATTTAGTACGGCCCAATTGAAAACACCAGTGCAAAAGGGATCTCCCTCCTTCACCCGGTCTTTAGTTCAACCCTCTTTCTTGCCTAATTTTTCAACCCAGTCCAATACATAGCTCGACTTCAAAGTGAAATTGAAATCTCCCCATCCAATTCTGGGATCTCTCTTTTATCCACTAACAATAAGACCAAGCCCAACTCACTTCTTTAATAAATATATCCAGGGCATTAGGGCAAGAATTAGGGGTGAGCAAAACTGATCTAGACAGAAGAACCGGATCGGAACCGACATATTTGGTCCGGTTCTGGTCGGTTTTGCACCTAAAATTAAAGAATTTTGGTTTTTTTTTTTTTCAGAACCAAAGTTCTCGGTTTGGTTTTTGAGTTTAATGATACAAAACCACTAAACCCGAATCAGGCCATTGAAAGTTGAAACCATATTCTGCAGATCCCACGCTCGCAGGCCGCACTCTGCCGCTTTCTTCTCAGTTCTCTCTCGCACTTCGAAGTCGCTGCACCTGCACTCTCTCTTCTCAGTTATCTCTTGCACTTCACAGTCGCCGTACCCGCACTCTCTCTTCGCAGTTCTCTCTCGCAGTCGCCACGCCGATGCCTGCACTCTCTCTTTGTCAGCCTGTGAAGGACAAACCGAGTCATAGAGGAGGCTATGTGATGACCCGGATATGTAAGTATGTGTACGATGGCTGCACGAACCGGAACCCGGATGGCAGTACGTCTGCGCGGGCAAACTGGAAGGTGACGGGTCGTAAAAAAAGGGTTGTCATAATCTCACATTGCTTGGGAAAGCATGTGGAAATGAAACATATGTAAAAAGACCCTCCCAAGATAGCAAGACACATTTTGGAGCACAATTGACAACGGATCCCATAAGAACTCCGAAGTTAAAAGTGCTTCGGCGAGAGTAGTACAAGGTTGGGTGACCGACTGGGAAGTCCTCGCCAAACAAAGCCGTGAGGAGAGGATATTGGGCTACGGCCCAATCCCCAGAGCGGACAATATCTTGCTGGGAAAAGGGGTCATTACAAGCTAAGCTCTCTTGGTTGCCTCTTTCAGTTTCTGTTTAATGGGTCAATTTCTGTTTAGTGGATAAAATCTTTTTAGGATTTATGTCTATAGTTTTTCTTCTCTTTATTTAGACCAGAAAACGCCTTTCGTTTTCCCTGATTCGTCGATGCCGACTTTCGACTAAAAGGAACTAGGAAGATATACGATAATATTCTCAAGGTGACAAAAGAGAATAATGCTAAAAAAATACATCTGTAGATTTTATTTAAAATTTAGACCATCAGTCAAAAATGTGTTAAGCTCAAAGGTTTTTATCTAAAATCTCGACCCTTTGCAAAGCTCTCCGTCCATACCAGCACTTAGTTGAGGTTTGCTCGAACTTCTCTGCTTTTTCTTCCTGTAATCATCATAATCACACAACTTTAGTGTATTGTTCATTCTACCATTGAGTTAGTAATCCCAATAAAATAAAATAAAATAAAATATGCGTAGATATTATCAGAATTGAAACCTTGGGTTGATTTATTTTTAGTTAGATTTTGAGACATATGAATCAATTTTGCTTGGGTTGATTTATAGGAGGAAGAAGAGCAGAGGGTTGCCCTTCCTTTTTAATTTGCTAATTGCTAACCTTATCGATTTTTGAATCTATTTTTGAAAATTTGGTAATAAAAAAACCACTTTATGAAATCTATTAGTTATTGTTTCTTGTACACCTTGATTTTGAGATCTATGAATCAATTTTGCTTGGGTTGATTTATTTTTATTTGAATTGGAGCTATGTAACATTTATGAACACGGATAGTTATGTTTATTGTCTCATTATTTTATCAATGATAAACTAGATAAATTATTATGTTATTTTTAGTACATAGTTAAATGGCAAAACAATTCCCAGTTGGTCATATAACATAACCCATGTCTGTTTAGTGTTTTCTTTAGGAAAACAATTATTATCTTTTGAATTTGAATTATAAAAATTTACTATTTTTAGAGGGAATAAGTTAAATTAGTATATATTTTGATATGTGCATGTTATGTTTTTTTTTCAACAAAAATTAAACAGCACATGGGAAAAACCAGAACCGGACCAGACTGGTTCGATCCTAAAAAAAAAATTTACCGATATTGATCCTAAAAATTAAAAACTGATAAATATTGGTCTGGTCTTATTCTCTCATAAAACCGGACCATGCTCCCCCTAGCAAGAATAATTTGTCTCACTTAAAAACATTGCCTCCATCTTTCTTGCGCCGTACTCGCCACCCTCATTGTCACAATTTAAATAAAGCTATGGTGCACTGTCAACATTTTGCCACCGCTGAAAACACCATAGAGTCGCTAGAATTCACTCAAGGAAGTTTTCTCCACTGCTCGGCGATAATTCTGTCCCGAAACACCAAAAAAATGCATCTCCTCAAGCCGCGCAAAATTTTTTCTCATGACCCTAATTCCAAAAGACTTTACTCCATTGAAGATGATCGTCACCCATGCAAGACCGCTGTCCTCTAAGGCTTTCTTCACTCCCTGGCTCACACTTCCCTAGTCTGGCTTCCGACCTTCCCCAATTCTGTGTCGATCTTCCTCTTTCGACTGTGGAGTATCACACTTTGGAAGACTTCGAGCAAGGTGGTGCTCTTTGGTTAGAGGCTTGTGTTGAACGCAGATTCTTGTTTGATTTTGTTGGAAGAAACCGTAGAGAAATAGACAAACTGAAGAAGAAGAAACAAAGGGAGAAGAGAGAAGAAGATGAACAATGTTTTTCATATATATCAATCTAAAGGAGTAAACGTACAATCGTTTTGAAAAATATAAAAAACGTATATAAAAGTAATCATTACAGCTAATGGTAATGATGAAATCTAAACTCTATGCTAACATCCCCCCTCAAGAGGAAGGTCATAGTTCGAAGATCTTGGACGTGAATCCAAGGAAAGTAGATAATGGAAGATGCTTGGTAAGAGCATCGGCAATTTAATTTGTAGATGGAGTAAATTTTACCACGAATGACTTGTCGGGCACCTTTTCACGAACAAAATGAAAATCAATTTCAACATGCTTTGACTTGGAGTGAAGGACCAGATTAGAGGCAAGGTATGTGGCACTCAAATTATCGCAAAAAATGATGGGAATGCTAGATAAGAGAATACTAATTTCTTTGAATAGAGATTGGATCCATAGAACTTTCGCTGCGCCATTAACAATGTTGCGATACTCGGATTCAGTCCTCGAAGGCTTTCTTCACTCCTTGGCTCACCCTTCCCTAGTCTGGCTTCCTACCTTCCCCAATTCTGTGTCGATCTTCCTCTTTTGACTTCGGAGTATCACACTGTTGGAAGACTTCTTTGAGCAAGGGGTAGATTCAGAGTTTCTGCCCCCTAGGCACCCTGTTGGTGCTCTCTGGTTAGAGGCTTGTGTTGAACGCAGATTTTTGTTTGATTTTGTTGGAAGAAACCATAGAGAAATAGATGAACCGAAGAAGAAAATTGGATCCATAGAACTTTGCGCTGCGCCATTAACAATGTTGCGATACTCGGATTCAGTCCTCGAAGGCTTTCTTCACTCCCTGGCTCACCCTTCCCTAGTCTGGCTTCCTACCTTCCCCAATTCTGTGTCGATCTTCCTCTTTTGACTTAGGAGTATCACACTTTGGAAGACTTTGAGCAAGGGGTAGATTCAGAGTTTCTGCCCCCTAGGCACCCTGTTGGTGCTCTCTGGTTAGAGGCTTGTGTTGAACGCAGATTTTTGTTTGATTTTGTTGGAAGAAACCATAGAGAAATAGATGAACCGAAGAAGAAGAAACAGAGGGAGAAGAGAGAAGAAGATGAACAATGTTTTTCATATTATCAATCTAAAGGAGTAAACGTACAATCGTTTTGAAAAATATAAAAACGTACATAAAAGTAATCATTACAGCTAATGGTAATGATGAAATCTAAACTCTATACTAACATCTCCCATCAAGAGCAAGGTCTTAGGGTTGAAGATCTTGGACGTGAATTCGAGGAAAGTAGATAATGAAAGATGCTTGGTAAGAGCATCGACAATTTGATTTGTAGATGAAGTAAATTTTACCACGAATGACTTGTTGGGCACCTTTTCACGAACAAAATGAAAATCAATTTCAACATGTTTAGACTTGGAGTGAAGGACTGGATTAGAGGCAAGGTACGTGACAATCAAATTATAGCAAAAATTGATAGGAACGCTAGATGAGAGAATACTAATTTCTTTGAATAGAGATTGGATCCATAGAACTTTCGCTGTGCCATTAGCAATGTTGCGATACTCGGATTCGGTGCTCAAGCGAGAAACAACATTTTGCTTTGCAGAAGACCATGATATAAGATTGGGGCCTAGAAATATGCAGAAACCACTAGTACTTTTGCGATCGTCGGGGCACGATGCCAAGTCAGCATCCGTATAACTAGTCAGATTTTAACAATTTGAAACCGAGAAGAGATGCCGAGGGACGAGATACCTTGAAGATAACGGAGAATTCGGTTTACAACATGCCAATGAAATATTAGATGGCGCATGCATAAACTGAGACACCTTGTTCACAGCAAAAACAATGTCTGGTCTTGTAAGACAATAATATTGTAGCCCTCCAACAATACTACGGTAGTGAGAGCAATCAGAGAGAGGAGCACCTAAGTATTTTGATAGAATTGGACAAGAGACCATAGGAGTAGGTACCGGTTTGCAGGAACCCATGTTGGCCTTTTGTAGCAGTTCCGTGATATAACGAGATTGAGATAAATTTAACCCAGTAGACATTTTTGTAACAGAAATGCCAAGAAAATAGGATAAAGGGCCTAAATCACGAACGACGAATGCTGAACTTAGATAAATGAGAAAGTGATCCAAGAGGGAAGAAGAGTTACCAGTGAGAATGATGTCGTCAACGTATACCAACATAATTAGAATTGAGGAGTTTTTCCAGTAAATGAACAGGGAAGTATTGAATTTGGATGCTGAGAAACCCCAAGTTAAGAGAGCATTATATAATTTTGTGTATCAGGCCCTAGAAGACTGCTTGAGACCATACAAAGCTTTCTTTAACAAACCAACAACAGAGGGATGAAAGGGGTCTACAAAACCTAGTGGTTGATGCATGAAAACAGTGTCTGTGAGATCACCATGGAGGAATGCATTACTGATATCAAGTTGCCGAATCACCCAACCAAAAGAGATAGCCAATGATAAGAGTAGTGCGAATTGTGGTGGGTTTAACAACGGGGCTGAAAGTTTCGTGATAATCAATGCCCTTTGTCTGATTATATCTTTTTGCCACTAATCAGGCCTTATAGCGGCTGACGGAGCCATCAGAATTTAGCTTGAGTTTGAAGACCCACTTACAGCCAATAACTTTAGCACCCTATAGTAGGGAAACAAGCTTCCAGTATTGTTCTTGTGAAGAGCCGAGATTTCATCATGCATAGTGGCCATCCAAGAAGGACATTTTGAAGCTTGGAGAAAGGTTATGGGTTCGACAGATGATTCATCACATAGAGTCCTTGGTTTAAAGATGTCAGCCTTGGACCGAGTCCTCATAGAATGATCGTTTATAGTAGTTATAGGCCTGCTCACATTAGTATTGTGTTCAGGTAATAAAGGAGATGAAAGAGTTTGAACAGGAGGAATTGGGATGGGAGATTAGATGGAAGATAGGGTGCTTGTGTGGGAAGAGGATAAGGGTGGGAGTGGTGGGAGACAATCGGAATAGAAAAAGGAAGTGGTGATAAGATTGAGGATGAAATTGACGAGAAAGGACAGGTGGATTCGTAAAAAATGACATGACGAGTAATGTAAATTTTATTTGACATATGGTCTAGACAATAATAGCCTTTATGTTGAGAGCTGTAGCCTAAGAAGACATAAGGAACAGAACGAGGCTGTAATTTGTGGCAGTTAAAGGGGCGAAGGAGAGGAAAACATAAGCAGCCATAAACATGAAGGTTGAAATAAGGAGCGAAATGAAATAAATATTGGAAAGGAGATTTATTATTTAAAACTAAGGTAGGTAAAAGATTTATTAATGTAGTGGCAGTGGCAAATGCAAAAGACCAGAACTTTTGAGGGACAGAGGAATGAAAAAGAAGAGCAAGTACGAGATTTTTTTGCTCAACTCGACCATTTTGATTTGGTGTGTATGGACATGAGACACGATGATGAATTCTAAGGGATTTAAAGACGTTGGAGAGATATTGAAATTCATTACCGCCGTCAGATTGAACGGATTTAATTTTTTGACCAAATTGAGTTTGTACAAAGTTATGAAATTGCACGAAAATGCTGTGAACTTCACTATTTAATTTTAAACAGTAAAGCCAAGTGAAACGGGTGCAATCATCAATAAACAAGACAAAATAGCGAGCACCGGTAGTAGAATTAACAGGGGAAAGACCCCATACATCTGTGTACAAGATCAAACGGTGACAAAGCATGAAAATTGAAAATTATAAAAGACAACTGATGATGCTTGCTCATTTGACAAGGTATACAAAATTTGGGCAGCTCAGTTTTAGAACATGGTATATTACAGGAGAACAAAATACTCTTCAAAACAAGAAACAACAGATGGTCGAGGCGACGATGCCAGAGCTGGGAGGGGCTCTCTGTTGGAAGAGCAGGAGCTAAAGAATAGGGCGATCAAGGACAGTGCTTGAGGGGTGGATGAGATTTGGTATAACTCATTACAGAGGGAACCCCGGAGAACAACTCGATGAGAACATTGATCATTCACAAGAAAATAGTGAGAATGAAATTCAATAAAAATTGAGTTCTCATGGCACAATTGATTTACACTGAGCAGATTATGAGCAAGAAGAGAAGTATGGAAGACATTATTTAAATTGACAGTACAATCAACGGCCGGAATAACAACAGAGCCAAAATTGCGAATGGGAATAGACGTACCGTCGGCAGTGAGGACTTGAGTGGAACCGATGTAAGGATTAGAATGGTGTAGCAGCAACGAATGAGGAGTAAAGTGATGAGTAGCTCTGGTATCTAACGTCCACACCGCAATTGGTGCAGATGCGGCCGGAGATGGCAGGAGTCTGGCCGTATTTGCTTGAGCAGAAGAAAGGAAAACATTGAAGGGGTTGGCGTGTTGGGCTGGGACAGAATGCTGAGGCCTGAAGGTACTGTCTAGTCGGTGATAACAAATAGTGGCCGTGTGGCCCATTTTGTGGCAGATCTGACATCGAGGCCTGAAGTTGGTCTTGGGTCGGGTCGGGTCGGGTCGGTCGCCAAGTTGTGGGTGGATGATTGCCTGAAGTTGGTCTGGCCTGTTCGTGATGGAGGTGACAAACACATTGTCTTCGCTGCCGAGGAAGTAGAGGACATGGTCACGGTAGGAGATTGACTCTCCAATGTCAGAAGGGGTATTGCACAAGGAGGTAAATTTTCTGAATATTAACTTCTGCAGAAATGTCATCCTTCGAGAGGGTATGCAGTTGGCTTCGGAGATCGGTGATTTTGGCTAGAGAAGATGATGCAAACATCTTGTCGAGGGCGTTCCAGATCTCACAGATAGTGGTGTAGTGAACAATTTGTGAGAGAAGATTTTCAGAAAAGAGGAGAATATCCAACTCATTATTAACTGGTTGTATCTCTGCCGTATGGTGAAGTCGGGATTAAGTTGAAGAGAAATGGAGTCAAGGAACTAAGGTGGGGTTGGATGGGAGCCATCCAGAATAGTCTCGATCCCACTAGCTATAACAACATTTAGGATTTGAGCTTTCCAAATGAGGTAGTTGGTGTTGTCTAGTTTAATGGTAAGAGTCTGGTTCAAGGAAGGGAAAAGAAAGAATGAGTCGAAGGAGAGGACGGATCGTAGAGCTTGGCAAAGCCATTTCATCTATGATACCACGTTGAGAAATAGATGAATCGAAGAAAAAGAAACCAAATCAAATATTTTGGGAGGCAAAATTACTGCATTTATTCCCTTCATACCTACCTTCAAAATTCATCCCTCATCATGTCCGGAAATCGCATCCTCAAACACTTCAAACCAATCGAAGAAGTCAATTCAAATCAATTGATAGGTGGATTAGAAAGCAACCGAACTTCCTATCAACATAATGAAAAACTTTATCTAAAATGGTCTAATTTTGTTAGAATGAACATAAAGGGTAAGGGAAAACTTGGTCATATACTCAAAACAGGTTCTATAAAGGGTGATCCTACATTTGAAACATGGAATGAATCTGATTCAATGAGCATATTTTGGTAGTGGGATTCGATGAATCCAACAATTAGTGATACATGTATGTTTCTCACATATGAAAATAAAATTTGGGACTAAATTTGTCCGACCTACTTAAAAACACGTGATACAGCTCAAGTGTATGAAGTTAAGGTCAAAACAGGTGAAACAAGGAGGAAAAACACTTACAGAATGTGCAAGTGTATTGATATCACTGTTACAGCAAATGATGGGATAGAGAAGTACATTTGAAAAACTGCTTAATCAATAAATTTGAGATAAAAGAACTTGCAAATTAAAGTATTTTCTTGGAATTGAAGTTTCATATTCAAGATCAATGATTACGCTAATAAAACCAAATCAAATATTTTGGGAGGCAAAAGAGGAACCGCCTTTTAATAGGTAAGGAGAATTATTGAGGTACAATTGTAATTAGATTGTGAATCTATATTAAACATTAGTGAGTGTATAGTTGGTTATGAACACAAGAGTGGGGTGTGTGGGGGGTGAAAGTGATGTGTAACCGTGCAAGAGTCTATATAATGGGTGAAAAGTAGCGATGAGGGAATTATCAATCAATTATCCAAAAAATATTTCTCTCTATGAGAATAGTGATTTTCTGAGTCTAGGATTTTTTCTTTAGATTTGTGGCTATGTTATGGTTATTTTATGTGGAAATCTTCTAGTGAGGTTGTTCGTTCTCCCACCACCCAAAAATTTGGTATTTGAGCCAATGGTGAAGCCGACTACTCACGGGGATCGCATGGAGGAGGTCGAATGAGCTATTGGGGTGTTGAGGGCAGAAATCATTCAATTGAGTTCCCAGAATTCTAGACTGGAGGATGCTATTAGTGTCATACCAGACATTCAATGCGATTTCAACTATTCTCGACACCCTCCTTTTGAGTGGCTGAGCAAGTCCAGAGAAACAACCTTACCGAGAGAAGACCTGCAGTTCTGTGCTAGTTCCCGTCATGAGGAAGTGTGGTAAGAAGAATTACTGGGGTATAATTGTACGGTGTGTGGGTGGTGAAAGTGATGGGTAACCATGCAAGAGTCTATATAATGATGAAATGTAGTGATGAAAGGATTATCAATTAATTATCCAAAGAATATTTATATCTCCACGAGAATAGTGATTTTTCGAGTCTACGGTGTTTTCTCTAAATTTGTGACTGTGTTTTGGTTATTTTATGTGGAAATCTTCTAGTGAGGTTGTTCGTTCTCCCACCACGCAACACCTAGCTAGCTCACTAAACAAAATATAGCCTATTCATTAGTAAAATTAGTTATTTCATGCATGGTCCAAGAGATCACATCTAAAAGTTGTTTGTCAAATACTACACTATGTAAAGAACAGTGAAGTTTTCACCAATGTTGACTATGAAAGCTCTATAATAGATAAGAGATCAACTCTACTTTTGAATTTCACTTGTCTTTTTTTCTTATCAAGGATCGTCTCCCATATGACTCTTCTTCGGGGCCATTCTAACAATGGTCTCTACTCTCTCCCATCGTTGTTGTCTGCCTTTCCTCGTGTTCATCTATGTTCTTCAGCGCCTTCCTCATTCCACCCCTGGAACTAAAGACTTGATCATCTCTCTTCCTCAGTTTTTCGTTGAGTTTTAAATACATGTAATTTGTCCATTTTATAGAGTCTTGGTTTTCATTGTACTTCTTGCAATTAGAGTAAATCTGAGGCTCCTCTTTTTCGCTTTCTTCTTCTTGTGCCACTGCTCCCTTCCAGCTAATTCACATTGATCTCTGGGTTCTTCTCCGGAGATTGCGGTGACTGGCATTCATTATTTTCTCTTATTTATTGACTTCAGTTGGTTCGCATGGATTTATTTTTAAAGATGAAGTACTTTCTCACTTTGTTAATTTTTGCTCTCTCACCTCTTTCCTCCTCTCTAAGGGTATTCATCACATGCGTTCGTGTCCTTACATGTCAGCTCAAAATGGGCGAGCTAAATGTCAAAACTAGTCGACATGAGACTGTCTCTTCTCCTCCACTCCCACACTCTCTATGTTTATGGCCTTATGCCTTTACCTCGGTAATTCTTATCAATCTTCTCCCAACTTGTCTTACAAAACATGTCTATGTTCCACTGTCTATACCCATGTCTTCGTCCTTACACTGCCCACAAGCTTCAGCCCTATTCTTCTCAATGTGCATTCCTTGGTTTTAATCCCAGTCACAAGGGCTTTCTATGTTATAGCCATTCTAATTCTCGGCTCTATATAAGTCGCCATGTCGTCTTCTATGAATATCTATTTCCTTTCTCCACTATGACTGTTTCTACTCCTCTTCCTCATTTCTCCTTCCGATTTCGTGTTGTCCACTTCTTTCTTCTCTTATCTTGCCTTCTCTGCCTATAGCTTTCTCCTCTGCACCCTCTCCCCCTTTTCTCACTCCTAATTATTGATTGTCCAGCTGTTGATCTAGTGGAAAAGACACCAAATTTGCGTCCATTGCAGACACGGCCAAGTCTGGTATTTTCAGACCTAAGGTCTTCTCCGCGTCTCTGGCAGATGTTCTGTTTGAACCACAAAGTTTCCTTCAGGCATCTAAACATCAGCATTGGATGGAGGCCATGCTATCTGAAATCAAAGCCTTACATGATAACAAAACTCGATCCTTGGTTCCACCTCCGCTGAGTCATAAAATCATTGACTGCAAGTGAGTTTTCAAAAGGAAATCCAACGTCGATGGGACTCTAAACCACTACAAGGCTCTTCTAGTGGTGAAGGGCTATGACCAAACAGAGGGTGTGGACTATGGTGAGATGTCCAGTCCCGTAGTTAAACCCTTAACCATTTGCCTAGTACTCTATTTTGGGTTATGTTTCAACAGGGACATTAGGCAATTGGATGTTTCCAATGCCTTTCTTCATGGAGATTTGATAGAGAGTGTATATGGCTCAACCTCCCGACTTTATTGACTTTGAACAACCGGATTTTTTCAGTCGGCTTTACTAATCGTTCTATGGTCTTAAACAAGCCCTCATGCCTAGTAACAGAAATTGCAGTCTACTCTCTTGTCTTGGGGCTTCTGCGTCTCTAAATGTGACAATTTTATGTTCCTCTATAACAAGGCGTCGATTTTCTCATTGATGTTGGTCTATGTGTCCTTGTCGCCGGCAATTCTCCATCTGTGGTAACTAATCTCTTTCGATTTCTCCATTCATAGTTTGCAATCAAGGACTTGGGCTATTGAACTATTTTCTAGATGTCAATATTTCTCGTTCCTCCCCGACCATGCTTCTGAATCAATCCCAGTGTATACTTGACATCCTCCAACAAGCTCACTTGTCAGAGTGCAAACCTTGTTGGTGTTTCATAGTTTGGTCGGAACTCTGCGGTATTGTCTCCTCACTTAGCCAGATATTTCCTTCGTCGTCAACAAATTCTGCTAGTGCATGCATTCTCTGACCAATGTCAATTGGCATTCTCCCTGTAACGATATCAAGTGCTTCACAAATGCAGACTGGGTTAATTGCTTGCTTAGATTATTAGACGCATCACGAGTTTGTATTGTTTATTTGTTGGTCTAAATCTGGTCTCATGGTCCTCGACTAAGAAGAAGGTCATGTAACGATCGAGCACAGAGTCTGAATATCGCAGCGTGGCTAACGGAGCCTCTGAAGTGGTATGGTTTCACTCCCTTCTTACTAAACTTGGTATTCCTTTTCACTACTCCACTGCCTAATGTGATAAAATTAGTGCTACATACATGGCTTCTAATCCAGTTCTGCATTTGAAAACGAAACATGTTGAAATTGATTTTCATTTCGTCTGAGATAAAGTTGTTTGTCGAGAACTTTGTGTTATTTTCACTCCTTCCTAGACTCAGTTTGTTGATGGTTTAACCAAACCATTATCCATATTGAATTTTCAACTACGAGACAATCTCTGCATCCTTCGGCCTTTTGATTGAGTGGGGATGTTAGTGTATTTGGCATGTAATATAGTTGTTAGAATTTGTTATTCTTTTTGTGACAAACTTTTAGTCTGGAAGTTTCTCCTTCTTCTATATTAAAGGAGAATGCCCATTATGTAATCACTATCCTTTTCTAAATACAATACATAATTCATTCAATATTTTTTTTCATCTTTTCTAAAACCTGAACTAAAGTGATGAAGCATCACAATAAAAATGAAAACAAAAACATGGGACCAACTGTTGAAATAAAGAGGGATGAGAATTTCATTATTTTATTTAATATAGTTGACCGTAGCCTTAAAGAGAAAGAAAAAGGTCTTGTCATGTGAAAATTCGGGAGTAAGAGGACGGTGGAAATATGGTAAATTCTCTTCATAATTCGATATGGACTAGGATGTCTTGACCTGTTATGACAATCCTAGATCGATCTTGGACACGTGTACAATACACCGAAGCTATGAGACGTGATTAAGTTTAATTTTGTGGATATTAAATGGAAGGAGATGTGATGGTTATAAAGATATACTTCATTTTCAACTTTATTGAAATCAACTAATGACTTGTAGAGAGTGATAACGTTATCCTGTTAAGCGTTGAGAAAATACGATTTTTAACAGGTGGTGTTAATTACATCAACCAAGAATTTGCATTAACACTATTCCACTCGACTATAATCATGGTAACCCACTATTAATTTGTTTCATTACTAAGAAACTCCTTATTAAGGAAAAAAAAAAAAAAAAGGTCTTATCTCTTACCTTCGACACTAACCAAGTGGGGCCAATGATTCTATTATATCGACAAACCTCATCATCCTAAACCTACATGCTAATCCAATCGCAAGCTCAGGTTAATGATCCTATTTTTTACTAGTATAACAGTTGTGACTTAAACCAATTGGGTTTGGTACATCACTATATGCGTTTAACGTGTGCTTCTTTAAAGAAAAATGTTAAACAAAAGATCTTTGGAAAATGAATAAAAAACAAATTATTCACAAAAATCAGTAGTTTTACCTACCAACAGAGGATAAGCATAATATAGTAGCCAAAATCTATTTAGTTTTCTGTCAACGTCCGAAACACTTGTTCATTAATCCCCGGTCCTCTTTAGTAATTCCTCCAAATGCATAAAAAAGTGAGCACAACCGTCCGAATCTCTAATAGCAATGCATAAATTTTATACAAAAAGCAAAGTGCTCCATAACTTCTCGATTTATTTTATTTGCACAACATCAGAATCTCCTTACCGGGAATTTTGATCATCAAGAGGGTCAAATAAAAAGGTTAGATGTTTCTCTAAAATCTTAAACAAGAAGTTCTACCCAACAAAAAGCCTCAACTCTTCAAAATCGACCAAGCTAAGTATCATTCCCTATTACTCTCTTGAGGTTCAAAGCTAATTTCCATAATTTTCCGGGGGAAAAGTAGAGGAAGAAAGAAATACAGTTCTGGGAGAGTCCACCTCCGACTTGGTAAAAAATAACGGAAAGTTAAAAAACGCGTGCATCTCATCAGAAAAAGAACGAAAGAAATGTAAAAGCCACGAGAAATTTATTATGATCAATAAAATAAGCAAATAGGTGAAAGTGAAAGATATCAAATTCAATGAAGGGCTCTAACGTCGAAAAGTCAACAGTAATATTTTGAAATTAAACAACTCCAGAAAGATACGTAATGTAAATAGTTCAACTAAAATATATATTATATGTGATTCCTGAGCTAGTTTTCCATTGCAATATCAGTCTAGACTTGAACTAGCATGCGCAGTCGACAAATATAAAAAACAAGCGTTAAAAAATAACGCATAAGAAGTCGATATAGTACGAAAACTATCCCAACAAAAAATTACGGGCGTAGTAACTACCCACCACAAAAAGAAACGAAAAAAAAAATCAGCCCAAAGCACAGCGAAGAAGAAGCGAATGCTCGCTTAAACACAGCATTTATTATCGTCCTGAAAGTAAGAGATTGATTTCGGAGAAAACGAAAGGGAAGCCGGAAATTACCTAGTACTGCTACAGAACTCGTAGCGTCTGCCCCGAGCAGAGAAGATGATGAGGGCGACCTCCGCCTCGCAGAGAACGGAAATTTCGCGAGCCTTCTTGATCAGACCATTGCGCCGCTTGGAGAAGGTCACCTGGCGACTGCTCTTGTTCTCGATTCGCTTGATCTCCAGCTTCTTCCTTCCCATTCGGAAACCGAACGTACTCAACCCTAGTTCGTTTTCTTTCCGAAAGAGAGAGTGATTTCAATTATGGGCGAGAATAAGAAAGGCAATTGATTTTAAGATAATACATGAAGCCGCCGTTCCAGATATGCTGATCGCGTCTGATCGTTCTGCTGCAAGTAAAAGACCATCAAAAGCCAATCAGGAACCGAAACGTGTTTCTGTACGGTTCTTCCCTATGATTTTTTTTCTTTCCTGAATTTCTTTCATTCTACATTTGACTTGACAGGCGTTTGAAAATAGTGAGCTTTATTTAAAATTAATGAATTTTGTATGCAAGGGTAGTTTATATTAATAAACAAGTACATGTGGTAATGAATAATGATATTTACGCGTTGAAAATTTCACTAAAATTTTATTTTATCTATAAATTCATATAAGTTCTAATTGTAAAATTCGCAGTTATATTTTACTTTTCATAGTATATTTACTTATTTGCCCATAATTTTTTTCCGAAAGAATTTTTCTACGTAAGCATGGGGTCTCACATTAGTATTTTCTTTTTTTGATTATATTTTGATTTTTAATACTAATCTTACATGTATCATTCATTTACTAGTTATTGTAAATTATAAAGAGGATTGCTTATTTATACAAATCAATCAATGAACATGTTCAACTAATAACGAAAATGTAACATTACTCTTTATTTATTTTGTACATAGTTAACGGGACGCTATCATATTCATAAATTAATTGCTACTGTAAATGAATTTGGTCTTACATTCTCCAATATTTAAATATTATAACTAAATTATTTATTGCTTTTTTATTTAAAATAGTAAATAAATATACTTAAACTTTATAATTTTAGAAATATGATTTATAGTCTTTAAAAGTATATCTTAATAACTTCATAATAATGTAGCATGAAAAAAAAATCATGTGGTTTTATACACAAGCGTTTTTGTAGTGTAAAGTGTGAAATTAGTTGGTCGGTTGCGCATATCGATCACTGAATCGATTTTTTTTTGGTTTTCTTTCTCTCTCTGTACTTTATTTTTCTGTCATTTTTCAGTGTTAGGTTAGATATATAAAAGCACCTATCTCTGTTGAGATCTGTAGAATATACAGAATACATTTCCATTTAGTCATCACAAAGGTTACATCTGTCTTCAAATATCGACTAATGCTGTAGTCTTCAATGAAAAACTCTTTTAATTCGGTCAAAGCTCATCATCTCCTATTAAAAATCTTGAAGTCCCCAATATTACTTATTTGCCATTCACCCCTACCACTCAACCCCACTCTTCTTCCACCAGTAACCCTATTCCAAGCCCAAACACTCTCTCTGTCTCACATCCCACCCTCTCTTCTACTGCCTCTTCTCTGCATGAACAATCTGAGAGGTTATAGGAATAGTTGATTGTAAATGATCATCCAATATTCCAATGGTTACATGGTCCAAATCTGGTATATTTAAAAGAAGGGTGTTCTTCAGTGTTACAAGTAACATTCTGTGTGAACCCTCCTTCTGCAGCGAAACTTGTAAACAATATGAGTGGCATTAGGGGTGAGCAAAATCGAACCGGAATCGAGAACCGGATCGAAACTAGTGAAATCGATCCGATTCTGGTCAGTTTTGAGCAAAATAAAACTTAAATGCGGTTCTATTTTGTAATAACCGAATTTATTGGTTTGATTTTTGGTTTGGATCATTCAGAATCGACAGTAACCAAACTAAACCGATCAAGCCCTAATTGGTTCAGTTTTCTACTTCTAGTTCTAATTTCTACTTCTCACTGAGAACTGAGAAGTTCTCCGTTCTAAGCCCTAAGTAATTTCTTCTTCTCCCAAGTCTGAAGCTCTCTGGCCGGCCGATAACTGATCTCGTTCGCTTCCCTCGACAACTTCTCGAATCTCGACTCTCTGGCTGGCGCTTCTGCTGTTCTTTCTCCCACTAGGCACCAGGTACGTTCGTTCTATTCTGTGTTGTTCATTCGTTCGTTCTGGTTTTTGTGTTTGGACAGAGGAACAACTCTCTGCTTTTTGACTTTTTTTTGTTTGGTTTTTCACATCTTTAGAAGAGAGTAATTGTAACAACCAGCACTTCGGTCAGGTATTTATTCTAAGGACTTCTTTTGGTATAGTTGGAAGAATAAAAAATTTACTGAGGATCTAAATTTATGGGTATTATTGGTTTGAGTGAAAAGTATGGTTAGTGGCAAGATTGTAAATAAAGTTGATTCTAATTAATATATATAGAAAATGAAAATTCTAAAACTTCACTTAAACCTCTTACCCGATCCTGTAGCCTGACTTCTCTCTCTTTCTCTACAACTTCCCCTTCCCTTCGGCGACTCCCCTTTCGCGCAGCCACGGCTTCCTCACAATTGATTCTTCCTTTTCCGTTTTCTTCAAGATTCAATCCCTAGGTAAGATTTTAAGTATTCTGGATAGTTAACCTCGATTTTTAGAATTCGCATTGGTTCGGGTTTGAAGTTCTAAGGCTTGAAAATGCTAGAGTAATGTTAGTATTTATAGGACTGTTGTATCATTGGCTTAGATGTTGGAATGTAGGACGTTATTGATGATAGGTTGAGAAATACTGAATGTTGGTTTAAGTTCTGGCGGATGAAGGATTTAAAATGCCACTGATGCTTTTGGAAATTAAGATATGCACTCAAGGTGTTCGATGGAATGCCTAATAATTATAAACCGGATTCTTAAGGGGTTACCTTAGTTAGGAACTTAGCCGGTTTTGATTTCAGGATATTTAGGATTGATTTTTAACATTGTAATGTAAAATGTCTAGGTGGAAAAGACTACAAGTGAATGCACGACATTGCTAAGGAGTCCAGGTAAGTGAGTGTGTTAAGATTTCTGGTCATTAAGGCCCTACATCACAAGGGTATTAGGTTGGTTTCGTCTCTGATGTCTGGATTCTGTTTATGAAATGGTCTGTTCTGGTATGATGTTTGGGTTAATGTTGTGATATGTTACCTGAAGTATGATTCCTTCCATAGTTTGATGATTTAAGTGTATTCATGATCTTGCATCATGATTGGTCTTCTAAGAATACGAAAAAAGTGTTATGTACATGTTTCTCTTATGAATGATATATGAATATGAAATGTATGCAACCATGATTAAGTAAGAGTTGGGGGCGGTTTGGCTATGTCACTGTCCAGAGAGGAACCAAGATTTCTGCCCGTAAGGGGGTCATGTACACGCACTCTGCCTACCCCCTTCGGCACAAACCCTTCCTGATTCATGTTATGTAAATGATGAACAAGAACATGAAAAGAACAATAACATGAAAAGAACAAGAACATGAAAAGAACAAGAACATGAGAAGAACAAGAACATGAAAAGAACAAGAACATGAAAAGAACAAGAACATGAAAAGAACAAGAACATGAAAAGAACAAGAACATGAAAAGAACAAGAACATGAAAAGAACAAGAACATGAAAAGAACAAGAACATGAAAAGAACAAGAACATGAAAAGAACAAGAACATGAAAAGAACAAGAACATGAAAAGAACAAGAACATGAAAAGAACAAGAACATGAAAAGAACAAGAACATGAAAAGAACAAGAACATGAAAAGAACAAGAACATGAAAAGAACAAGAACATGAAAAGAACAAGAACATGAAAAGAACAAGAACATGAAAAGAACAAGAACATGAAAAGAACAAGAACATGAAAAGAACAAGAACATGAAAAGAACAAGAACATGAAAAGAACAAGAACATGAAAAGAACAAGAACATGAAAAGAACAAGAACATGAAAAGAACAAGAACATGAAAAGAACAAGAACATGAAAAGAACAAGAACATGAAAAGAACAAGAACATGAAAAGAACAAGAACATGAAAAGAACAAGAACATGAAAAGAACAAGAACATGAAAAGAACAAGAACATGAAAAGAACAAGAACATGAAAAGAACAAGAACATGAAAAGAACAAGAACATGAAAAGAACAAGAACATGAAAAGAACAAGAACATGAAAAGAACAAGAACATGAAAAGAACAAGAACATGAAAAGAACAAGAACATGAAAAGAACAAGAACATGAAAAGAACAAGAACATGAAAAGAACAAGAACATGAAAAGAACAAGAACATGAAAAGAACAAGAACATGAAAAGAACAAGAACATGAAAAGAACAAGAACATGAAAAGAACAAGAACATGAAAAGAACAAGAACATGAAAAGAACAAGAACATGAAAAGAACAAGAACATGAAAAGAACAAGAACATGAAAAGAACAAGAACATGAAAAGAACAAGAACATGAAAAGAACAAGAACATGAAAAGAACAAGAACATGAAAAGAACAAGAACATGAAAAGAACAAGAACATGAAAAGAACAAGAACATGAAAAGAACAAGAACATGAAAAGAACAAGAACATGAAAAGAACAAGAACATGAAAAGAACAAGAACATGAAAAGAACAAGAACATGAAAAGAACAAGAACATGAAAAGAACAAGAACATGAAAAGAACAAGAACATGAAAAGAACAAGAACATGAAAAGAACAAGAACATGAAAAGAACAAGAACATGAAAAGAACAAGAACATGAAAAGAACAAGAACATGAAAAGAACAAGAACATGAAAAGAACAAGAACATGAAAAGAACAAGAACATGAAAAGAACAAGAACATGAAAAGAACAAGAACATGAAAAGAACAAGAACATGAAAAGAACAAGAACATGAAAAGAACAAGAACATGAAAAGAACAAGAACATGAAAAGAACAAGAACATGAAAAGAACAAGAACATGAAAAGAACAAGAACATGAAAAGAACAAGAACATGAAAAGAACAAGAACATGAAAAGAACAAGAACATGAAAAGAACAAGAACATGAAAAGAACAAGAACATGAAAAGAACAAGAACATGAAAAGAACAAGAACATGAAAAGAACAAGAACATGAAAAGAACAAGAACATGAAAAGAACAAGAACATGAAAAGAACAAGAACATGAAAAGAACAAGAACATGAAAAGAACAAGAACATGAAAAGAACAAGAACATGAAAAGAACAAGAACATGAAAAGAACAAGAACATGAAAAGAACAAGAACATGAAAAGAACAAGAACATGAAAAGAACAAGAACATGAAAAGAACAAGAACATGAAAAGAACAAGAACATGAAAAGAACAAGAACATGAAAAGAACAAGAACATGAAAAGAACAAGAACATGAAAAGAACAAGAACATGAAAAGAACAAGAACATGAAAAGAACAAGAACATGAAAAGAACAAGAACATGAAAAGAACAAGAACATGAAAAGAACAAGAACATGAAAAGAACAAGAACATGAAAAGAACAAGAACATGAAAAGAACAAGAACATGAAAAGAACAAGAACATGAAAAGAACAAGAACATGAAAAGAACAAGAACATGAAAAGAACAAGAACATGAAAAGAACAAGAACATGAAAAGAACAAGAACATGAAAAGAACAAGAACATGAAAAGAACAAGAACATGAAAAGAACAAGAACATGAAAAGAACAAGAACATGAAAAGAACAAGAACATGAAAAGAACAAGAACATGAAAAGAACAAGAACATGAAAAGAACAAGAACATGAAAAGAACAAGAACATGAAAAGAACAAGAACATGAAAAGAACAAGAACATGAAAAGAACAAGAACATGAAAAGAACAAGAACATGAAAAGAACAAGAACATGAAAAGAACAAGAACATGAAAAGAACAAGAACATGAAAAGAACAAGAACATGAAAAGAACAAGAACATGAAAAGAACAAGAACATGAAAAGAACAAGAACATGAAAAGAACAAGAACATGAAAAGAACAAGAACATGAAAAGAACAAGAACATGAAAAGAACAAGAACATGAAAAGAACAAGAACATGAAAAGAACAAGAACATGAAAAGAACAAGAACATGAAAAGAACAAGAACATGAAAAGAACAAGAACATGAAAAGTGTTACTGTTGATCGGTGGATGTTGAGTGTTACTGTTGATCGGTGGATGTTGAGTGTTACTGTTGATCGGTGGATGTTGGATGTTTGAGTCATGCGGTTGACGTCACCGGTGGATGTTGAGTGTTACTGTTGATCGGTGGATGTTGAGTGTTACTGTTGATCGGTGGATGTTGAGTGTTACTGTTGATCGGTGGATGTTGAGTGTTACTGTTGATCGGTGGATGTTGAGTGTTACTGTTGATCGGTGGATGTTGAGTGTTACTGTTGATCGGTGGATGTTGAGTGTTACTGTTGATCGGTGGATGTTGAGTGTTACTGTTGATCGGTGGATGTTGGATGTTTGAGTCATGCGGTTGACGTCACCGGTGGATGTTGAGTGTTACTGTTGATCGGTGGATGTTGAGTGTTACTGTTGATCGGTGGATGTTGAGTGTTACTGTTGATCGGTGGATGTTGAGTGTTACTGTTGATCGGTGGATGTTGAGTGTTACTGTTGATCGGTGGATGTTGAGTGTTACTGTTGATCGGTGGATGTTGAGTGTTACTGTTGATCGGTGGATGTTGAGTGTTACTGTTGATCGGTGGATGTTGAGTGTTACTGTTGATCGGTGGATGTTGAGTGTTACTGTTGATCGGTGGATGTTGAGTGTTACTGTTGATCGGTGGATGTTGAGTGTTACTGTTGATCGGTGGATGTTGAGTGTTACTGTTGATCGGTGGATGTTGAGTGTTACTGTTGATCGGTGGATGTTGAGTGTTACTGTTGATCGGTGGATGTTGAGTGTTACTGTTGATCGGTGGATGTTGAGTGTTACTGTTGATCGGTGGATGTTGAGTGTTACTGTTGATCGGTGGATGTTGAGTGTTACTGTTGATCGGTGGATGTTGAGTGTTACTGTTGATCGGTGGATGTTGAGTGTTACTGTTGATCGGTGGATGTTGAGTGTTACTGTTGATCGGTGGATGTTGAGTGTTACTGTTGATCGGTGGATGTTGAGTGTTACTGTTGATCGGTGGATGTTGAGTGTTACTGTTGATCGGTGGATGTTGAGTGTTACTGTTGATCGGTGGATGTTGAGTGTTACTGTTGATCGGTGGATGTTGAGTGTTACTGTTGATCGGTGGATGTTGAGTGTTACTGTTGATCGGTGGATGTTGAGTGTTACTGTTGATCGGTGGATGTTGAGTGTTACTGTTGATCGGTGGATGTTGAGTGTTACTGTTGATCGGTGGATGTTGAGTGTTACTGTTGATCGGTGGATGTTGAGTGTTACTGTTGATCGGTGGATGTTGAGTGTTACTGTTGATCGGTGGATGTTGAGTGTTACTGTTGATCGGTGGATGTTGAGTGTTACTGTTGATCGGTGGATGTTGAGTGTTACTGTTGATCGGTGGATGTTGAGTGTTACTGTTGATCGGTGGATGTTGAGTGTTACTGTTGATCGGTGGATGTTGAGTGTTACTGTTGATCGGTGGATGTTGAGTGTTACTGTTGATCGGTGGATGTTGAGTGTTACTGTTGATCGGTGGATGTTGAGTGTTACTGTTGATCGGTGGATGTTGAGTGTTACTGTTGATCGGTGGATGTTGAGTGTTACTGTTGATCGGTGGATGTTGAGTGTTACTGTTGATCGGTGGATGTTGAGTGTTACTGTTGATCGGTGGATGTTGAGTGTTACTGTTGATCGGTGGATGTTGAGTGTTACTGTTGATCGGTGGATGTTGAGTGTTACTGTTGATCGGTGGATGTTGAGTGTTACTGTTGATCGGTGGATGTTGAGTGTTACTGTTGATCGGTGGATGTTGAGTGTTACTGTTGATCGGTGGATGTTGAGTGTTACTGTTGATCGGTGGATGTTGAGTGTTACTGTTGATCGGTGGATGTTGAGTGTTACTGTTGATCGGTGGATGTTGAGTGTTACTGTTGATCGGTGGATGTTGAGTGTTACTGTTGATCGGTGGATGTTGAGTGTTACTGTTGATCGGTGGATGTTGAGTGTTACTGTTGATCGGTGGATGTTGAGTGTTACTGTTGATCGGTGGATGTTGAGTGTTACTGTTGATCGGTGGATGTTGAGTGTTACTGTTGATCGGTGGATGTTGAGTGTTACTGTTGATCGGTGGATGTTGAGTGTTACTGTTGATCGGTGGATGTTGGATGTTTGAGTCATGCGGTTGACGTCACCGGTGGATGTTGAGTGTTACTGTTGATCGGTGGATGTTGAGTGTTACTGTTGATCGGTGGATGTTGAGTGTTACTGTTGATCGGTGGATGTTGAGTGTTACTGTTGATCGGTGGATGTTGAGTGTTACTGTTGATCGGTGGATGTTGAGTGTTACTGTTGATCGGTGGATGTTGAGTGTTACTGTTGATCGGTGGATGTTGAGTGTTACTGTTGATCGGTGGATGTTGAGTGTTACTGTTGATCGGTGGATGTTGAGTGTTACTGTTGATCGGTGGATGTTGAGTGTTACTGTTGATCGGTGGATGTTGAGTGTTACTGTTGATCGGTGGATGTTGAGTGTTACTGTTGATCGGTGACTGGGTTGGGGTTGTTACAGTAATTAAATTCAAAATCAGAAAACAAAAGATTAAATTTTCGTTTTGTTTTGAGAGACTCTTTGGGTGTGACCGAGAGCAACTTGTTTGTGATTTCTTCTTTATCATTTTCGCAACATTATGTGCTATTTTATTGTGTTGTTTTGTTGTTGTTAATTAATGGTGTTCGTTCCCTAACTTGTCATTGTTTTCTCCTCTATTTGTCATATTTTACTCGAATACAGAAAGAGAAAGTGAGGAGGGAGAACCAATAGGCTTTCAAAATATTACTGAAAGTGTAGAGGATCCTACTCTTAGTCAAACGAAAAGAAAAAAAATCAGAAGTTTGGAATCATTTTAATAAAATTGAAAGTTCTGATAATAGCAACTCTAGAGCAAAATATAATTATTGTTCACAGTCATATGCATGTCATGCATCAAAGAATGAGACATTAAACTTGAAAAGACACATCCTTACTTGCAACAAATTGTTGACAAATGTCGATGGAAAGCAAAAGACATTAAACTATCAGAATATGAGAGGGAGAATGAATATAACTTGTTTTAGTCTTGCAACTTGTCGAGAACTGTTAGCAAAGATGATTATTATTGGTGAATTGCCTTTGAAATTTGTTGAAGGAGAGAGTTTTAGAATATATTCGCAATATATTCTACCAAAGTTTTCCATACCTTCTAGAACTACCATTGCACGAGATATTTGAGTATTTATAAGAAAGAAAAAATGAAATTGAAAGATTATTAGAATTCTCTCTTTTTGTCACATTTTTTAGAAAATTCAAAACTATAATTATTTTGGTTTCATATGTAAACTGTTGTACTCAAAATTTTGAGTTGGGACATTGCATAATTCTATTTATTTTTGGGATATATAATATATTTTATATTGATTTAAAATATTTTTTTTAATAATTTGACAAACCGGAACCGAACCGATAGTTTCGGTTTGACTTTTGGTTCGGTTCTAGCTATTTTGTCAACCGATTTCGGATCAAATCCAAAAAACCGGTTGCTTGTCGGTTCGGTTTGGTTTTGGAGTAAAACCAAACCGAACAGACAAATGCACACCCCTAAGTAGCATGAAGCTATGCAAACGGAGTTCAATGCCCTTCAATCTCAAGGCACTTGGTCTCTTGTCCCCAAACATAGTGCCTCTCGGATTATTGGTTCAAAATGGGTTTACAAAATCAAACTCTATCTGGATGGATTGATAGGTCGATTCAAAGCACGCCTTGTTGCCAAAGGTTTCCAACAAACACCGGGCCTGGATTTTTATGACACGTTCAGCCTTGTCATTAAACCACAACTATCAGGCTTATACTCATTATGGCAGCCTCTAGGAATTGGCTCATCAAGTAGTTAGATGTTCAAAATATTTTTTTTCATGGAGATTTCCTGGAAGATGTTTATATGCTTCAACCTTAGGGGTTCATCGACTCTACTAGACCTAATTATGTCTGTAAGTTACATCGTTCCCTCTACGGCTTAAAACAATCTCCCCGTGCTTGGTTTCTCAAACTCAGTATGGCTCTTATTAATTGGGGGTTCGTTGGTTCCAAAGCTGATACATCTATGTTTATCTACCATACTACTTCTCATATCGTTGTGGTTTTAGTATACGTTAATGATATTATTGTGACAGACTCATCTTCAACTTTAATCTCTGAGTTGATCGCTCATATATCTTAGCTATTCACCATCAAAAACCTCGACCAATTACACTTCTTCTTAGATGTTGAAGTTCATCGTCATTCCACTTGTCTACATTTAAGCCAAATGAAATACATCTGTGACTTATTGACCAAAACATGAATGATTGACTCTAAGCCTCAATATACTCCTCTCGCTTTGTCACCACTATCCATTCATGATGACACACTATTATCTAATGCTACTTAATATTGCAACCTACTTGGTGCTCTTCAATACTGCACAATCACAACTGGATATTTCCTTTGCAGTTAACAAACTCTATCAATTCATGCATGTACCTATTGATCTTCACATGAAAGCCGTCAAACGGGTTCTGAGGTACTTACGAGGTACTGCTCACTTGGGTTTATTTCTTCAACAAAGCGCAGATCAGACACTCTATTGCTACACAGATGTTGGACTGGCATCATGCCATGATGATCATCGTAGCACTAGCGAATACTGTATATTTCTTGTTCATAACCTAATTTCCTGGTCGTCATCCAAACAGTGAGTTGTCTCCCATTCAAGTACATAATCTGAATATTGCGCCCTTGCAAACGGAGCTGCTGAAATATTATGGATCCAATCCCTACTCACAGAGTTGCGCATCTCTACAAATTTTCATCCACTGATATATTGTGATAATATTGGTACTCTCAATCTTGCGTCAAATCATGTTCTTCACGCTCATTCCAAGCATGTTGAAATTGATCAACATTTTGTACGAGAAAAAGTAGCGAATGGTTCTCTGAAGCTTGTCTTTGCACCCTCAACTGATCAAATTGTTGACTGCTTGACAAAATCACTGACTGCCACCTGCTTCCAAGAACTACGTATCAAACTCACGATTCTTCCTCGACCTATGCGTTTGCGGGAGATGTTGAACAATATCACTAAACTGATTTTCTTTCAGTTTTCTTTCTCTCTCTGTACTTTCTTTTTCTGTCGTTTTTCTATGTTAGGTTAGATATTTAAAAGCACATGTCTCTGTTGAGATCTGTAGAATATACAGAATAAATTTTCCAACCTATCTTCTTCTTCGTCTAAACTCCCTGACAAGATACAATATGAGCAACTTAAAAATTGAGGACTCTAGCTCAATCTAGTCAATTTCATGAACCTACCAAACGTAGGTGATTCGGTTTGTTAGCACGACCTTGACTCGGGTTGAAAATAGTTTGGCTCGTTTAACTAGACACCGTCTAACAAAACAAGTCACATCGTTTAAGCTGGTTTGGTCAATGAGTAAAGATTTTTCTTACTATGCTATTATCTCTAGTTTCCAACACCATTAAATGTAAATTATTGTCTTAAAAAGTCGAATTGGCTTCTTCCTAATGCAATAATCCCTGGAAAATATAGTGAAGCTGAAATGAGTGTATTTTATGGAACAACTGCGAAATAAAAAGAATGGTTGGATGGCCTCTGCATTTTTATTTAAGAAAGAGTCAAGATTAGATTAGATTTGAAGCCCACGGTTTGACCCAGTTTCTCAATGGGCTAAAATCTGTAGCATTGCTTACATGTAAGCCGAGACTCTCTCTCTTTACACAGTAGAGGGAAACATAATAGAAATTGCAGCTGCCATGGAGCCTGATCAATGACATCTTTCTCTGGGTCAAGTATCCTCTACTTTATAAAATCTTGACTTTACATCCTCATTATATCACTTTTTTCTTCAATCCATACAAATTTCTTTCATCAAATCATTCAATCTTTTTCCCTGCCAATACCTTGTATACTTTTTGTTGACTACTGTTGCATCCACTGTCAAGATGAGCATAACAAAAGAGATATTGAGACGTATTATAATATGTTTAAAATTTAGTTTATATTATAAAGATCTAGATTGTTATTCATGCTAATATGAGGTTGAAATTTTAAAAATGGAAAATAAACAATGAAAATAAGGCTATGAGAAGTGATCAAGAGTAAGAAAAATTAAGTGACTGGAGAAATAAAAATAAAAAATTATTAAGGAAAGTTAATGAGAGAGAGAGAGAGAGAGAGAGAGAGAAAACAAGTGAATATAAATCATCAAAAATTGAAAGTATTAAATAAGTGGTAGATATTTAAAACCAATACTTTGCCAAGAGTGAATACCAAGGAGAGAATCCTTTTTCCCTTTTCATGTGATCTAAATATTCGTCATAGAAAAATGATCAAATACATACATGTACACATACTATGTATTCTTTTATTTTTATTTTTGAATAGAGGAATTTGTTTACATGCAAAAGACTTGGTTATTTAAAATATAAATTACTAAATTGAAATTGAGCAAATATCCCTAACGAGGCAAAATTCAATGGCCCAAATGAGAATGCTTCATGGAGAAGCAAAACAAAGATGATGCCATACTGCCAATAACTATTAAGGCCAAGGCAGGAAAAAGTAGATATTTGGGTTGATTACGGCTCCAGGTTCCAGAACAAAACGACAGGCAATGCATGAAGCTTCTTACCATTACGATTGTTTTTGTTTTAATATAAAATGAGTGAAAAGAGGTAATTAAACAGTCAGATCAGTCACATTATTTAATAAGAGCAGAATAAGAAAAAAGCCGGGATGTCGAGGGTTGAGGGCTTCTTTATCTTGGTCTCTAAAACTAAAAATTAGTTTAATAATTTCAACCACCAATGTGATTCTTTTTGGGTAATTTTGACTAAGTTAGACGCTTTTTATATTCTATTTGCCATACCATCTCTTCAGACCTCGAGAGAGAGAGAGAGAGAGAGAGAGAGAGAGAGAGAGAGAGAGAGAGAGAGAGAGAGAGAGAGAGAGAGAGAGAGAGAGAGAGAGAGAGAGAGAGAGAGAGAGAGAGAGAGAGAGAGAGAGAGAGAGAGAGAGAGAGAGAGAGAGAGAGAGAGAGAGAGAGAGAGAGAGAGAGAGAGAGAGAGAGAGAGAGAGAGAGAGAGAGAGAGAGAGAGAGAGAGAGAGAGAGAGAGAGAGAGAGAGAGAGAGAGAGAGAGAGAGAGAGAGAGAGAGAGAGAGAGAGAGAGAGAGAGAGAGAGAGAGAGAGAGAGAGAGAGAGAGAGAGAGAGAGAGAGAGAGAGAGAGAGAGAGAGAGAGAGAGAGAGAGAGAGAGAGAGAGAGAGAGAGAGAGAGAGAGAGAGAGAGAGAGAGAGAGAGAGAGAGAGAGAGAGAGAGAGAGAGAGAGAGAGAGAGAGAGAGAGAGAGAGAGAGAGAGAGAGAGAGAGAGAGAGAGAGAGAGAGAAATATCAGATCAGTATTATTTAATAAGAGCAGAATAAGAAAAGAGCCGGGATGTCGAGGGTTGAGGGCTTCTTTATCTTGGTCTCTAAAACTAAAAATTAGTTTAATAATTTCAACCACCAATGTGATTCTTTTTTGGGTAATTTTGACTGATTTTGACGCTTTTTATATTCTACTTGCCACACCATCTCTCCAGACCTCCACCTACACAAAAAGCCTTGCACAATCAAGACAGGTTTCAGGAAATGAAAAAAAAAAAGTTGATATACAAAAGGATTTTCTTATTCTTGTTCCGGTATTATGAAAATATTATAAAATTGGAAAAATCATAAACATCATGCAAGCTGTAAGAAAGGGAAGAGACAAGCTAGCAGCTCTACAGGAAAGAGATACAATTTTTTCCTACAATTTATATGGAAAAGAAATGTGTAAAGCCTCTATTTCTAGAAAATGTTAATATATAGTAATTAATGCCAGCTACAAAAAGTAATACACACACACACACTACTATTTCATGTGCTAAGCATGATGGCGTGAGTCCATATCTCGAAATAATCTATTAATCTTACGGGTGATCTAGTAATAAGCACACACTTTTATAATTGAATGCCTACTTTTGAGCAAAGTTATCGAGGACTCCAATCTGCGTGTGCCTTGGCCATTGGCCCACAGAAGGCATTAGGCGGTTGTCTGCCCTGTCAACCTACTAGCATTCCCTGCAATGAAGCAAGCCATCATTCTATAAATAGGATTATGCAAACTTTCCCTGCAATGAAGCAAGCCATCATTCTATAAATAGGATTATGCAAACTCTAAAATGCCCAAACCCTGTTTACTTATGGTCACTCACTGCAGCCCATAGTTTGCATCTGCTGCCTCCTTATAAAGTGCTTAAGCAATACTAAGGTTTTTTTTGCTCTTTTAGGCGAAAATTCAGAGAGCAGCAGACGCAGAATTTGAAGTTTTAATCCTGTAGACCTCTCAAAGACGAGGAAGTATAGTTCTTAAAGAAAGCAGCTCGTGAAAGAAGCCGAATCCAAAGTGCAAGCAGACACATAGGTCGATGAGCTTGTATTCTTTCAGATCATCAAACATATTATTCATTAGAAATCTTTTCTACATCAAGCCAAAACTCTTGATTTGGCAACTTTGGCAAAGAAGAGAATATCTAATCACAATAGTAGTTCAAGAAAATAAATGGCCGTCACTGCAAAGGTAGTGGGCAGGCACGCAACCATAATGTTAAAACTGTTAAAAGATTAAGATTTGGGGAAGCCAGCGGAAATATTAAGGGCAGATACCAGCGCAAGAGTTAGCCATGTACCTATTTACTTGTTAAAGAAATTCTACAGCCATCCTGCTGGAGTTGCCACCATTATTCTCGGATGCTAAAATCTGTGAGTAACAAGCAAAATTTTTTCTTAGATTGATGTTTGTTTGGCTACATGAATATCATATGATGAATTTCTTATATATCAGTACCTCCCTCCCAAGCAGCTCATTCTCTAGAATCAAACTTCTCTCCTGTTTAAAGCACAGAACCCATCCATTATTAACACAGTCACTACCATCATGCTATAATGTCATGGAGTATTTTGCCACGCATCAATAAATCAATATATAATAGCGGCAAAAAAGTGCAGAAAGTGAATTAGGTTGATATCACATGCTTTTACCTTTCTTTTATCTTGCTGCTATTGATTCAAACATTCAAGAAAGCGCATTATGATTTCTATTTTCATTGTAAGTATACTTTGAGTCTTTTTTACAACATTGTCAGTAAAGTATTTTGAAATTACCCGTTCCGTTTTCCCACTCTTTTTCGATTTTGATAAAACTTCTTCATCCCGGCCCAAAAGAAAAGAATACCTTATCCTTCAGTGCTGATAGAGAGTCCATTGCTATTTGTGTCTGCTCAGAAAAAAAAAAAATATACAGAGTTAGAATAGCTGCAAAACTCAAGTCAAGTGGTGCAAGGTGAAGTTTCAATCATTAGTGGGGACATGATAAACTCACGAATTGAATGAATATACAATATGACTTGTTGGTTCTACCATCAAAAAGTTTGCAGAAAAATCAGAGATCAGACAAGCCTTGGAGGAGAAGATGCCGTTGCTACAAAGGCTTGTGCAAAGGTAATGAAGTCCTTATTACCACCTTTGAATTGTGCGGTAACACAAGGTATCAACACATTCAAGGTAAAACTTCAATAAATTCACATATGGAATTTCTCATTATACTTGTGATAAAGCCTAAAAATTGCTTAGTGTATCATACACATATGATCAGATTTCTTTCCCATTCCTGTCATTATGTTATATATAGCATAAAGAGCTAAAAATTGTTCCAACGAGCTCAATTTTCTAGTTAGTAGTCACAGTACGACCTTGTTGGTCTGAGATGCAACGTTAGACTGTCTTGAAAGTGATAGAAGATAGGACACGGATCAAACATTTACTTCTTTGTGTTCCATGTATTAATTTCTGTCATGATCTAGAAGGATATCGCGACAGAAATACCCCAACGAACAATCTGACCTTTGAAGATATTTCTGTCGTCGTCCCCTCCCGGATAATGACAGAAATTCATGGTTTCAGAGCTTAAGATATAATATAGACTGAGAATCGAAAGTTGTGTTAATAATATTTTTATGTCGGCTTTTAAATTATGAAATTGATCTTCCCATATTAACTAATAGTAAAATGATAGGATTTGAATTCAAGAAGGATTTAGAGAGAAATCCAGGAAAGAGAGCAATTTACCAATCACATCGGTAACCAATAACGACAAGGAGTCAAACGAGGTACGGGTTTCATTCTGTAGTTGCATTCACATTTTTTGAAATCGTATCTTCGCGGGTAAAAATAAAAATTGTCACGTTTTCCAGCATGTTGATTTTTAAAATATGTATATACGGATTTTTTTTAGTTTAGTCTATTCAAGCATGCATGATAGTAATAGACGATTAGATTCTGAATTTCTAGTTGGTGAACCAGAGTTGATAAACCCTGTTATCAGGACTATCAAGTCAAGGTGCTAATAGTAAAGCATTTAACTCTCAGATAAAACTGACCTTTCTCAATCTGATTCGATGCAATGCTGCATCTAACCGTGTCTCCAGTTGCACGAGATCAGTAATACTCAGCTGATCAATACTTGATTCTTCGAGTTGACTGAAGGAGACACATTAGAAGAATTCACAATTAAATGAAAATACATTATCCAGTGCTAAGTATAGAAATTTTTTTGTGAAAATACCTTTGAAATTTTTCTTGGAGTTGGTCAAGTGTCAGAGCACTTTCTTGATTATACTAGTCATGTGAAAATAGAGAGTCTGAGTCAATCATATCATACATATTATAAAGGAAAATAGCACATCATTGTAGAAACGTACCGTTAAAGTTTCCATAGTTTTGAAGATGTAGAAAGAACAAAATCTTATTATGGACCAATATTTCATAGTAAGCGGAGTGAACTTTTACAATCTTTAGACGTTGCATTATGGGGGTAAAGGTGAATAAAGTTTTATGGTTTTTTAGTTCTCACGAGAAACTTCTTTCCATAAATCACTCAGAAATAAGAGGTTTTAGTATCACTTACAAGTAGGATAGTGACTATTGATAGCACTCGTTACAAACATTGAAAGAGACTCTAACAACTCACCTTTCCATTAGCAGATCTATGCTTCCCAGGTTCCATTTCAAGTTGATTCAAATAGCGTTCTATAACTTTTGACAAGCTGATTGATAACAAGGTATTAGTAACAATGAATGAAAAGGAAACTTCAGGATTTTACACAAGTCTATATTTGATCTACCTATTTTAAATTTGACATCCATGTGAAACAAACAAGATATCTCAAATCACATTCTGATCTAGAAAAATTAATTCTATCAGGCTTCAAATCATATATTGAGAGTACTAAAGACAGAACAATAATACTTGAGAAGAACAGAACAACTAAGGTTTTAGTTTTGTATATATTTTTGTCATGAGATATCAATTTAATGTTTCCTAGCAAGCTAAATACGCAAATAATTTTGTTCACTTCTTTTTCTGAACCATTTAAGATTATCTAGACATATTTCCTTCAAGTTCATTCACTACAATTTGATCTCATGCATCAGCTACTTGTGTCATCAACAATCTTAAAACATATTTCAAATACAAGTCTAAAAATGTCTTCAAAGTGTTACATGTTTAAAAAAAACCAAACAAGATAGAGCAAGTTTTTTATTCTTAAAATTTAGCATGTAAAAAAGAAAGTTTTTTTTTTTTTTTTTTTAATTCTTATACAGCTTTTTATCAATATTTTCTGTCACGTCAAATAAGTAGAAGGACAAATAGATTTATAATGACATCACTCTAACCATAAAATTCAAGAAGTATCTAAATATGAGTTGAAGATATAGAAGATCAAAGAAATTGACCCCACCATGATAGGTGTACTACCTCTCAAGAGGTACCGGTCTTGAACATCAAATATGAAGGGGACTAGGAGTTTACATTGAAACTTGGAAGAAGTTCACATTGATGCTGGTCACAACAATTTTTTGCTAGTTCTTGATAATACTCTCAAGTCTCGCATAATACCGTTAGCCTTTTAAGTCATTTAGCAAGGTGGCCTAAAGAAATGAACCAAACAGCACCTCCAGGAGTTAAGTTTGCGACTTGATTTGACTTGACATGAGAAAACTTACTAGGTCTAAACTCAGACTCAGACAGTGAACTAGGTTTGGCATTCTTAGACTACAGAAATCGAGAGCCCGTGGCGTAGGCCTGCTCCAATGAGCCTTTGTGCTGGACTTTTGTTTAGGTTCGTGTTGCCATGTACCAAAAAATAAGATAAAGTGCAATTTAACTCTAATTTGGGATATATACAGACTATACCTCAAACTATTCTCTTTTTTGGCAAACGGAACTTCAATCTTTCAGCCGTTAATAATTTAAACATTTTTGTCAATTTATTCGTTAAATAAAGCACATGTATACTACGTTTTTTATTACAACATGTATTTTAACTCAATTTCTAACTCATCCGATGATTTCTAATCTAATTCAAAATTTGTCAATCTCTTTTCAAGCAATTCCTAACCAAAAATCAGATATACACTTGATTAGATATCGGATTACAAATCGTCAGAAATGTTAGAAATCAGATTAAAACACTTGATTTAATGAAAAACATTATATACACATGCTTTATTCAACAAGAGATCTAAATTGTTGACAACTAAAAGATGAAATCTTTCATTTATCAATAAAAAAAAATTTAAGGTCGATTCTATGAATGACTTCAAATTTAAGGATATAAATTACATTTTACCCTGAAAAGTAATGGTTGAAGGGTTGACCCACCGACTTTGGACCATTGAATCAGTTTTTGGAACGACATGTGAGGTTGGCTTGCATGCCAACCTTGGGCAATTTTTTGTTTTTTTTGTTTGTTTTCAAATTGATCTCGCAACCTCAACACCTTAAGCCACAACCACAACATTTTGCGTCGCAACTACAATTATATTTCATTAAAAGAATAAGACAATTTGTTTGCGCTGTGGCCCAAGACTACATAGGTCATGACGCCAACTACACAATAGTCGGCCTACAAGTCAACTTTCAGACTGGCATTGGACCAGCTTGTCAGATAAAGTCGCATGTTGGCCCTTTATTCAAAATTAGATTCAAGTTTGATCCAAGGTCAGGTCGAACGTTGAAACTTAAAAAAGAAAAAAATGACATAGCACATCACAAGGAGCATTGACTCAACATCAGAAAATTTATTGGTTCTCTGGACATAATAAGAATTGACATACTGAGACTAAAATAATGTTAATGCTAATGCCAAGTCCATGACTCAGTTCAGTCAACTTTCTGTCTACGTAAGATATGCGTTTACATTTAGACAACCTAAAGTAAAAGATTGTAGTGAATCGAGATATTTTTTAAAATAGAATGATGAGATACTTTAAAAATAACGCAGCGGGATGCGGAAAGAACAAGAAAAATTCTTCAAAGAGAAACCCTAATTTTCCAAAAGAAATTTCAATAATGCAAAAAGCTGCCTAATTTCGAGTTACATCCAAAATAAATACTATTGCACTGTAGATTTGAGGGCCGAAACGAATAATTTTGGGCCCGAAAAAGGTCGATCACTAATTTTCATCATTCTCTCCCACCATAGAAAAACTCGACCTCGAGTTTTCCGGATACGCTAATCCGTCGTCTGGAAAGAATGGAAAGATATCTTCACCAACCACAAGAATCTTCCGCGTGATTAGTGCATAAGTCTCCCAAGATTCTTTAATCGCCTCCTCCATTTCATGATCCATTTGGGTAATAGTAAAGAAAAATCGCTCTTCTACTTTAGAAGTTTTAGGACGGTTCTTTGCTTTTAGAGGAAGTAATGTGAACTTCCATCCTGTCCTTTTTCAATTTATAGATATTCTCCCTGCCTGCGTGTTGAGCGTCCATGTCAAACTGCCACGGTCTACCAAATAGAAGGTGACATGCATCCATATCCACGATATCACAGTATACTTCATTCGTATATTTACTGATCGAAAATGATACCTTGCAGCGTTCTTTCACTTGAATCTTATCGCATGCCTTGATCCATCCAATTGAGTACGGGGTATGGTGCTTCTCAACTGGTAATTGTAAAATATCTACAGTTTCTCTGTCGATAATATTCTCGCAACTACCACTGTCGATGATCAAATCAAAGAGTCGACCATTAATAATACATCTGGTGCAAAATAATTGATGTCTCTGGGAGCAATCTTCGTGCTTAGGAGTGAACATCAATTTTCGAATCATGAATGCCTCCTCTTCCCTCTCTCCATCTCCCTCCTCAAATGCCTCATCATCGCTATCGGGTTCACAACAAATTTCTTGTTCATATTCATCTCTATCAACAATGTTGACTGTCCTCCGATTCAGACACTCGTTTGACCAATGACCAGACTGATTGCATCAGAAATATTTACCAGGGATAGGTCTTGCATAGGGGTTGGTTGATTTTGACACTTCTTTACTTTTGGCTACTACTCGCTTCCCAATCGATTTATCTTCTCTCTGTTCTGATTGACTTGGGGTATTAGAAATTGATCTTTCTTTCTTCGCATTATTCCTCAGTTCCCGTAGGTACACCTGTTCCAATCAAACCTACTATTGTTGTCTTGTTTCTCTTGGATCATCAGTTCAGCCTTTATCGTCATATTCTTCGCTTCATTCAGATTTCATAAAACGTGAACCCCAATTTTGTCTCGAATATGAGGTTTCAACCCATCCAAGTATCGAGCTACCTGTTGTCCTTCACTTTCTTGTAGATCATTTCTCTCTGCTAATCTCATAAATTCAGCTGTATAATCATATACAGTTCTCATACCTTGATGGCAACGTTGATACTGTTGTAAGAGGATTTGTTCATAGTCAAGAGGTAAAAAATCTGCCCGTAATAATTGTTTCATCTGACCACGAGTTCTAACAGGTTGCTTGTCTTCTCGATAGCGCCTGTTCTGCAGTCTCTCCCACCATGTGGAAGCTCCGCCTTTCAATCGGCATGCCACCAATTTCACCTTTTTTTCTGATGGAATCTCCATGTATTCGAAGAAACGATCAACCTCAGCATTCCAAATCTTTGATTTTTAAGTTTCCATTGAAACTAGGGATGTCCACCTTTAGCTTAAACTCATTTTCAATAACGTGATAGTCATGATTATTAAATCTGCCGTTACCGCCGCCAAATTCGCCGTTGCCGCCGTAGCGATTTTCCATTGCTTCCACTTCTTCTTCATCTTCTGAATCGACCTCATAATCAAGTATCAATCGTCTTAGATTAGTCGCAAGAACAGGTAGTTCATCGCACTCACCTTAAGCAGTCTCATCTCTCGGACGAACCCTATTGCCATCCCTATTTCTGTTGGCATCAAACCTTAGGGTGTCAAAATGACCAATCAAGTCTTCAAGGTGCTGCTCAATACGCCGAAAATTTTGATCGACATTTTCCCCCAAGTTTTTGAGTGCCTCTCGAGCCTCCAATTCGGCTCGCAAGACTCCTACTTCTTGAACGACGTTCGGGATGTGATTGTAGGTTGAACTGGCCATCGTAGGTTGAACTGAAACAAGCTCTGATAACACCTGACGGAGCGGAATGCGGAAAGAACAAGAAAAACTCTCCAAAGAGAAACCCTGATTTTCCAAAAGAAATTTCAATAATGCAAAAAGATCTCTAATTTCGAGTTACATCCAAAATAAATACTGACGATTAAATAAATTATAATAAAATTAAATAATACAGGAAATATTAATTAAAATATTGGACTGTCGATTTGAGAGCCGAAACGATTGATTTTGGACCCGAGAAAGGTCGGTCACTAATTTTCATAAAAAAAACTCATACAAACAGGCTTACATGGTTGAAACCTTTAAAAACTCTGATGAACGATGGTTGAAGCTTATGAGGCGACAGCTGACTATGGATAATATAAAAAGGCAGTGCGAAAATTTATTTACGTCCCTAAATACAATTGATATTGCATTTGTTATACTCTCCCAACGCAATTTAAAAGTTTGGGAACGATTACAAAAAATTAGCATTTAAGAAAATTGCAAAGAACATTTAGAAATCATTGTCAACGTTTAAATATTACTTTCAACACATAAAAATTAGATAAGTTTTACTTTTGAAAAATTCGCTAGTTAGTGATTATTACGGTAAAAATAAACAATGACAAATGAAGTTAAATAATAAAATTTTTATTTTCACTTAGGACAACGAACATGCTAGTCTTAGAAATCGACGGAAATGAAACTCAGTGAAGTACATTTACCAAAAACTGTGTAGATTGCTTTTAACGTCGAAAACATTATCATCCCTCTCTTCTACAAATTTGACCAAATACACAGAAGAGTGAGATTCAGAAGCCTACATCTCTAATAATAACAAATAAAATTTGAGGAACAAACAAACTATCATGACTTGAACAACAAGCAATCCAACTAAGGGCCTCATCTCTTCAAAATTAACCAAACTATCATTTCCCAAAGCATCATCCAACAAAAAAATTGATCCAAGATAAAAAATTATAATCATAAAAAGTCCACCTCACACTAAGCAACCCAACGACCGATGAATTGCTGGACACAATCAACACAATTTTGCTCTTTCATTTTTCTATCATTCTACCAGATGAATTTTAACCTTCGACTCCGCTCTTAAAAGAATTCATCACAGTTCGTTGTAACTTAACAACTATGGGGATGAGCAAAAAACGTGTTAAAAAATTCAAAATGCACTACGAATGAAACAAGCAAATAAATAATGTCAATGCTCAAATATCAGAAAAAATAGGTGTACTTATTGGTAAATAAAAAAAAACAGACATATATTGTGTAAATTGATAAACAGAAACCAACTACTTAAATTCGATCCTTGAGCTAGTTCATAATTTTAAGACCATTTGCTAGAAATTAAATAACAGATTGAAAAAAATAAAATAAACACTCCGAAAGAAAAAGTTCCGCAAAATATCAGAATACACTGACGACTAAAAAAGCAAAGATCAGAAGGTCAGCGAAAGGCAGAGGACAGAGAGACTGCTTCATTCACTTATAGTCGTCAATAATTTTAAAAGGATCGTCAGATGATTCAGGAGAAACGAAAGAGAGCGAGAAAGAACCACCGTAAAATACCTAGTACTGCTGCAGAACTCAAAGCGCCTGCCTCGAGCAGAGAAGATTACGAGAGCGACCTCAGCGTCGCAGAGAATGGAGATTTCACGAGCCTTCTTGATCAAACCAGTGCGTCGCTTGGAGAATGTCACCTGGCGACTGCTCGTGTTCTCGATTCGTTTGATCTCCAACTTCTTCCTCCCCATTCCGAAACCGGATGTATTCAACCCTAGTTCATTTTCCGATGGGGAGAATGCAGCTAGCGGACCATTATGCGGATAAGCTCTCCTGTGCAAGTTCTATCGTCAAGCAAGGACTCGATCAAGTAGCTTCGCTCCGTTGCCAGTAAAGACTCGACAACCGTATTATTAGTCGACACGTGTATTTTTCGTTTCTTTGCTGCTATTTTCCAATTTCCATGCGATCTTTTTAACTTCATTATTTTTTCAGTAAAGTATGATTTTTTTTTTTTTTTTTCTAATAATTTCAATTTATTTCTCACGGTTTTAAATTTTCATTTGTATTTTTAATATCATGTAATTTCACGTAATTTTTTTTTGTTAAATTTAAAAAAAAAAATACATTCAATGATCGTTTAAACACGAAAGTGAAAATGTAAATATAAGAGTGAGAAAATTAATAATGCATGGAGTAAATTAAATTATTGTTTTTTATTCTTGTATGTAAAATTGCTAACTATATTAAAAAAAAGAAGTAAATATTTAAATTAATAATTTAATCATTTAAATATTATTTCTATAAGTTTCTTTTATCAACCTCTTTATTTTCAGTTGTTCATTTTCGTACATAAAATCATTAAAAAATTAGAATAATTATCATTTGTCTTGTTTCTGTTAATGAAAATGCCAAAAATGTGCATCATTAAAATGTTATAATATAGTCGAAATCAGGAAATTGACACGTTAAACACGTGTTAGTTATATTTATTTATATGAGTACGATATTTCATTTTCTTTACTACACTCTACATATTAATTTTTTATTTATAAAAATAAAAAAGATTAAACGTGACAATTCATCTCAAAATTAATATTTGATCCAATGACATCCTCTTCATAATCATAGTTTATCAAATGACATCTTCATAGTTAATATACTCATAATAATTGATTGAACAAACATCATCTTCTTAATCATAATCTACACTCACAAAAAAGAAAGGGTAATAACTAATTTAAACCTCAAACTATGGAGTCTTTTTAAAACACCCCCTAAAATATCAAACGCAACAAACTAAATCTCAAACTATCTAAAACCTAACAAATAAAATCTTGTCGGACCCCCGATTTCTGAAAACGGGGGGCCGTTTTCATTTTTTGCCCAAAACAGGGGGGGCAATTTAATTTACCGAGCCCTCGTTTTGTCCACATCGGAAACGAGGGGTTGATGTGGGGGGTGGAGACCCTCCTTGTAACACCCCTAATACTGTACCCCTTTAACCGTGTAAATTTTTCATTTTATTTTACATTTTAAATAAACTCTAAGCGGAACCTAAACCGAAATCGAAATTAGGATCGAAATCGGAATTAAAATCTAACCTTGAAATCATTTAAAACAAACACTTAATAACTAAATAAAATTTAAACTAGTTAATAAGAATAACTTAAAACAAATCAGAAAAAAAGGGAGGGCAAAACGGTCCGCCCTGAAAACAAATAAAGCAGCGACCAGTCGCTGCTACATGCAGCGACTGTGCGCTGCATCGCTGGGCCGTGGCAGCGATCGATCTCAGCACTACAGTTGAGATCGATCGCTGCATTGCTTTATAGCAACAGCGATCGATCTCTACTGCACAGCAGAGATCGATCGCTGCATTGCTCCACAGCAAGCAGCGATCCATTTCCCTCACGCCTGCTTCCAGTTCCTTCAAACCTTCAACACTCTATGCATCAAACACTTCAATTAGCTCTCTGGAAACACTTCAATTAGCTCTCTGGAATCCGATTTCCAGAGAGCAAAACTTCTATTATTTTACACCTAAACATCACAATAAACTTATAACTCATCCATCCAATTAAACGTATTCTAAACTCAATTAGCTTACAGCAGACTTTGCGAAGTCCAACTGCGTGGATAGCTCTAAAAACCGAGCTTACCCGTACCAATCCCAAAACGAATCAAAACATTTCATAACGTTTATCAAAACAGTTTAAACCAAAGCCTTTTACATACAGTTACCAAAACATTTTCTAACCCCTATCCAGATCCAAACAACATAAAATACTCTATACAATTATCAATTCAAAATATCCCAAAATAACCCCAGAGTCCATACATACATCCCCACGGGTGATATCGCGCCACGACTACTCAGCGCACTCCCACAGACATCATCCATCAGCTGCCCCTACATCAGGAGGAAGAACGCCGTCTTCACCTGGTTCAATGTCTCTTAAAATATCACCTACACCATACAGACACCTATGAGATATTGAAATCTCAGTAAGTTACGTAAATGCAGATGCGTGCGTGCGTATGCCATTCAGAAAACATGCAGATTTCAGATTCATATACAGATACAGATTCATTACATTGCAGACAGATTGTTACCGAGATATCAGCCCTATAAATGGAAAGGATACATCCCGCGGTCAGACTACCACTTTCGATTTAGAGGAGGGGGGTACATGCTCACAAACCCTACAGCCATGCCTGAGCCCCATCTCGCGTAACCAGATACAGATTACGTAGATTAATTACAGATGTTCATTTCTTTTCTTAAAACGCGTGCAGAAATTCGTTTTCATGACATTTGAAATACGTGATACATGAACAGATATAGACAGAAAGTAAACAATCAACATATATACCATCAAGACCAAAATAGAGTAACCTATAAACAATTTAAACCTAACTACCCAACCGAAAGCGATTTAAAGCAAACAATTCCTTAGGGATCCTCGATACGACATCGAAGTATGGTGTAGACCGATTGGTCAGAGTAAGTCACGGAGACTTACCTTGAGCGCGCTGAACCTCAAGCTTCGTCCACGGAAGTCGTTCACCTAAGGCAATTTAGAACGATCGACGTTAAACAAGTTTAAGCTTCTAAACGTCCAAATTGATAAAACCTTAACTAAAGGAATTTCCTAAAGCTTTAATTCAATCATTCGAGCTATTTCACCGAGTAATTACGCACCTGACATTTCAAGTCCTAATTTACGAGTTTTCCTAAAAACCCGAAAATCCCTAACTTTTTAACATTTTTACAAATTGACTTATCCTCGTCCAATAACGTCAAATACGTCCAATATATACCTAATCATGGCTAACCTATTAATTACGAACCCTAAATCTCATTTTTTAACGAAAATCGATCGAAACCCTAATTACCTAAAACGCCGTAAACGTCGAAATAAAAGCTCTAAGAACGTAGATGCATACCTAGGATAGCGAGAGGAGGAGAAACCGTGAAGAAATCGGAACGAACGGAGGTCGGACGGAGGTCGGAATGTTGATCGGTGTCGGCGGCCGAGAGAGAAGGGAGCTCTCTGTCGTGCGATCCAGAGAAGAAAAGAGAGAAAGTGAGGGAGAGAAAGAATTTGAGATGTTTAAATAAAAATTGATTTTCAAATTACCATTTTGCCCTTCTCACTTAATTCAATTCGTTTCGTTAATCGTCCAACGATTCGGATTCTCAAAAATTCCATATTTTGCCAATAACTCATATTTATCACCAGGGCTTTATTAAAACTGTCCGTTTGCAATTTGGACTTCATTTACTATTTTTACTAAAACGTCCTTTAAGTTTCGAGAAACACAATTACTCGAAATATAGCGTTTAAACTCCGAAAATTCTTGTAATTTCCTTAAAATTCCAATTATTCGTTAGGATCATCATGACGCTTTCCGTTTGCGAAACTTACCTGATTTGACATATTTACCAAAAATGCCATTATATAATAATATATTGAATAATATATTAAATCCAAAAACTTGTACAGGCCGGATATTACACTCCTTAAACGTGCGGTGCATGTGCATTTAAAACGGAGGTCCGTTTCCAGAATCAGGCTCCCATTTTTGGTTATTGCCTCTGATTGAAGTCACCGGCCAACAGTAATGGAGAAAACAAGGGGCCGCTTCCCGGAACGGCCCCCTGCTTTCTCTATTATTTATTGATAGCGGGGGGCCATTTTCTAAAACGGAAGACCGATTTTCAAAATTATATAAGGAGTCGGCCTTCCATTCTTCACCAACGACTCTCGAAAACTCTAAAACCTCTACACTAATTTCTTGATCCTTCCTATTTTCTCTGTATTAACGACATTGATGGATTCTGATTCAAGTAGATCGGTTGATTTAGACGTAGACGACAACCTGTGATGCCAATATGAACTAGTATGCTGATGTCATACCCATATATGGTGATCTTCGAGTATTCGATCACACAAAAGGTAACAAAGAAATAGAGATGCATTCGATCTCGAAAACTCTAGATGGTGAGTTTCGAACACTGGTCAACTCGGATGATGATGATGTGGAAAACATACCGGTAATAGAAGAAATTTCAATGAGTTTTTTTTTTTGGAAGAAAATATAGTTCATTAAGTGAAATAGTAGATTATGCACTGAAAAATGGTTATGAAATCAAATTCACTAAAAGCGAATCTCGGCGACTGTCGGCGGTCTATGAAGACAAATGTGATTGGAGATTGCATGCTTCGAAGATGAAAAACGAGCTTACGTTTCAAATAAAGAGTTTCACCGATTCTCACAACTGTGCAAGAAAAATGGAGAATCGACACAGTACTGCAAAAATGGTAGTAAATAATTATTTGGATAGGTTCAAAAGTCAACCTACGTGGGAAATCTCTTTCATTATCGAGACAGTGAAGAATGATTTTAATGTGAATATTACACCAGTCTTGCTAGAAGAGCAAGAAGTGAAGCTCGGAAACTTAATGACGGGAGGGACAACGAACAATTCAAGCTACTGCATTTGTACGCAGTAGAAATACTTAGATCAAATCTGGGTAGCACATTGAAAATACATGGTTACTTGGTGGGCTCTGGCTGGAATCAGGCATGCGTATTTGAAAGAATGTACATGTATATGGCTACTAGCAAGACAGGTTTGTTGTAGTGTGGTAGACGTATTATCTATTTGAATTGTTGTCATTTGAATGACTCGTGTCCTGATCAATTACTCACAACCGTTAGTATTGATGACAACGATTGAATATATCTCATTGTAGTTACCAACGTAGAGTCAGAGTGCAGAGACTCATAGACGTGGTTTTTGCAAATATTGAAGCAAGACCTAGACACTCAAGATGGATAAAAATGGACAACTGTGTCGAATCGACAAAAGGTGTAATGCATTTACGGCGTGGGATCGCATCTGCTATTGTTTATTGTACCGCTTATTTAGTGGTGTAATTGTACTGTGCAAGAAAGTTCTGTCTACGATATTGGATTTTAATTGGGACCGTTTGTGACCTCTAGCATTTATTGGGAATTTACTTGGAAATGTAATTTTGTCTAGGAGATTGTCCAGTACAATAATTCTTGGGAATTATCCTGATCAGTACTCTGCACGTTTTACAGCGGTGGTATTATTATTATTGTTCCCACATATTTTATTATTTTTTCAACATAAATATTAAGGCGTTGTAGTCGTTATATTGTTTTATGTTGACACTATTTTTCTTTATAATATCAAGGTTTGGTGCCTGCTGTGAAGGATGAATTAGGTTTAGCCGAACATCACTATTGCCTCCGACAGATGTACGCAAACTTCAAAAACTAATTTCGGGGCAGAGCGTACAGAGATGCAATGTGGAATGCAGCTAGAGCAACCACACATTATCATTTCGATATAGAAATGAGGAAACTGCATCAGATTAACTCGGATGCCCACGCATGGCTTCGATGAACAGAGCCCAGCTATTGGGTTAGTCATGCGTTTTCCTCGATTCCTAAGTGCGAAATGAGGTTGAATAATTTATGCGAGTCATTCAATGCAGTTCTATTGCCGGCCAGGAACAAACTGATCCTAACCATGTTCGAGATTATCCGAAAGTGTTGGATGACTCCGATAGTAAAAAAGTATAAGATGTTGGCCTCCTCAACAGACCTCTTGTATCCGTAAATAAAAAAGAAGCTTGGGAAGCTGGAACGTGCGACTCGAAATTGGAGCCATATGTTTACGGGAGCTGGACGATTTGAGGTCAGCAAAGGTAACGAACAATACTTTCTCGACATGAATGTCATTGTGTGCAACTATAACAGGTGGGAACTTACTAGAATCCTATGTGTCAATTCCATTCCGTGCATGTATTTCATGATAGTAGCGCCGAAAAATTATGTGCATCAATACTATAACTAGGTAACTTACCTGCAGATGTACTCAAACTATATCCAGCCCCTTAGCGGCTAACAAATGTGGCCACCCGTTGGAGATGTGGCCTCAATACTTTTGTCCATAAGACAGGACCAACTAAGTAGGCCGAAGAAGACAAGAGTGCAAAATGTCGATGAGCAGCCAAGTTCTACAATTAGTAGGAAGAACTCAACGTTGTCGTGTCGTATATATCGGCGACAGGGGCATAATAGTCACACTTGTCCTAACAGAAGATCCTCTTCGGGCGCTGTTTCCGGTTCTGCTTCCAATACACATTTATGGGGTTCCACACATTTGATGGTGTTGACTTAAATAGAGTTTAAGTCTAAATATGTTTTTGATGATGTGTTCATATGATGAGTAATATATTTGATTATGTTTATTAAATGAGAATAATGAGTTTTGCATATAAAATCAATCGTTTTTGAAATACCCTTGGAAATGGTATTTTAGTTTTCTAACAATATTGGTTAAGTGTACAGGGCTGAAATTGTATAAAATGTTCACATTAACCGATAGCTAAAAGACAAAGAAGACATCCACCGGTTGAAGAAAAGAATGGCATCCACCGATAGGTAAACGACAAAAACAGTGGAGTTTAAAGAATCACACATGCCGATCACTAAACGACAAAAGGCGAAGTCGTTCAAGGCTTGCATCTGCCGATGGAGTGCAAGGCTTGCATCTGCCGATGGAGTTCAAGGCGTGCATCTGCCGATGGAGTTCAAGGCTTGCATCTGCCGATGGAGTTCAAGGCGTGCATTTGCCGATGGAGTTCAAGGCTTGCATCTGCCGATGGAGTTCAAGGTCTGCATCTGCCGATGGCGTTTTCAAGTTGCATCTGCCGATGGCGTTTTCAAGCTGCATCTGCCGATTGCGTTTGAAGATACATTTGCCAATGGCGTTTCCAAATTGCATTTGCCGATGGCGTTTAAAGATACATCTGCTGATGGCGTTTTCAAGATGCTTATGCCGATGAAAATTTCAAGTTGCATCTGCCGATAGCATTCCAAGTTGCACCTGCCGATAGCATTCGAAGTTGCATCTGCCGATAGCTCATCATGTTGCATCTACAGATGACGTTCCGATTTTTTAAAGCTGCTTCCACCGGTGATCTTCCGCCAAATTTGAATATAACCGCGAAGCTACGGTGACGTCATTTTCAGCATTAACTCCAAAACTTTAATGGTGACGACGAGCAGCAATTTCAGATGCAACGGATATCGGCTTCAGTACAGATGCTTCCCAACGGTAACATTTTTCCATTTGAAGAATAAAGCATTCAATTCTGTGAAGCAGAAATCAAATAGAGTATTTAAGCCGAGGTTAGAGCACGAAGAAACTAACTTTTGCGAATTTTTACTCTTGAGCCCTAATCTGCTAAATCTATCATACTCTGTATTTCATCTATTCCTCTCGAACCTAAACTTGAGATTAACCTTTGTTTTCAAGTTGCATCTGCCGATGGCGTTTTCAAGTTGCATCTGCCGATGGCGTTTTCAAGTTGCATCTGCCGATGGCGTTTTCAAGTTGCATCTGCCGATGGAGTTCAAGGTCTGCATCTGCCGATGGCGTTTTCAAGTTGCATCTGCCGATGGCGTTTTCAAGTTGCATCTGCCGATGGCGTTTTCAAGTTGCATCTGCCGATGGCGTTTTCAAGTTGCATCTGCCGATGGCGTTTTCAAGTTGCATCTGCCGATGGCGTTTTCAAGTTGCATCTGCCGATGGAGTTCAAGGTCTGCATCTGCCGATGGAGTTCAAGGTCTGCATCTGCCGATGGCGTTTTCAAGTTGCATCTGCCGATGGAGTTCAAGGTCTGCATCTGCCGATGGCGTTTTCAAGTTGCATCTGCCGATGGCGTTTTCAAGTTGCATCTGCCGATGGCGTTTTCAAGTTGCATCTGCCGATGGCGTTTTCAAGTTGCATCTGCCGATGGAGTTCAATATAACCGCGAAGCTACGGTGACGTCATTTTCAGCATTAACTCCAAAACTTTAATGGTGACGACGAGCAGCAATTTCAGATGCAACGGATATCGGCTTCAGTACAGATGCTTCCCAACGGTAACATTTTTCCATTTGAAGAATAAAGCATTCAATTCTGTGAAGCAGAAATCAAATAGAGTATTTAAGCCGAGGTTAGAGCACGAAGAAACTAACTTTTGCGAATTTTTACTCTTGAGCCCTAATCTGCTAAATCTATCATACTCTGTATTTCATCTATTCCTCTCGAACCTAAACTTGAGATTTAACCTTTGAGGGAGTTTAGATTGTATTGATTGTTGCAAACTCAAAATCTGTATAAGGCAGTGAATTATCGTTTGTGAAGAATAATCCAGAATTGTAAAAGACAGTAGATTGACGCCCGGAAGTTTGATCTTGTATTCTCGTTTAGCAGAAGGTTAAGGATCTTCAAGGGGGAACCTTGAAGCGTGGATGTAGGCAGGTTTTGGCCGAACCAAGTAAAAACTCTTGTGTTGGTTTTTCTCTATCTCTCTCTGCTATTTTTATTGCTGTGTTTGTTTGCTGATTAGTTTAAGAAATTTTTAAAAGGTCTAATTCACCCTCCTCTTAGACAATCTCGTTCCTACAGATGGGACACAAGTACATTTAAACACGTTTCGCTCATAAAGACACTGACATTCTTTTTTTCTACTATAGTTTTCATCATGTGCAGAAATCTTCGGCATGCGGCCGCGGTAGAAATTAATGAATGTTCGGGATGTAATTTATGGATTTATTTTAATTTTTAATTTATACAAATGTGAAATGTATAATATATGAATTTATTTTAATGCTTAATTTATTTTTAGTATAATGTGTAACATATGAATTTATTATAAAATGAAGAATGAATCAGAGGTATTTTAAAAAAAATGTCAAACGATATTGGATTTACTTAAAAATTTGTCACATTTTTATCACATCATGGAAATATAATCAAAAAAATTTCATGATTTTCTAACACTTGTATAATTTATTATAATTGTTTTACGTCTATTTTATAAAATAAATAACTAAAATTACAATAAATTGTACAAGTGTTAGAAAATCACGAAAATTTTAATATTATCTTTACATGATGTAGTAAATATGTGATACAATTTTCAAGTAAATCCAATATCGTTTGGTATTTTTTTAAAATTAATTTATACAATTTATTGTTTGGGATTTAAATTGGTTATTACCCTATATTATAATGTGTAATTTAGTGAGATAAAATTGAAAAAATGGGCAGAATTTTGTTTGTTTTATGAATCCTCCATCACTATCTTCAAACAATTCCTGCATAATCAAATCACAATTGTATACTCAACAACGAGATCCAAATAATTATTATGTCCAACCATCTAGTAAAAATGTTTAATAAAGAACAACCATACAGAAAGTATGGCTACAAACAAAATCTAAAGTTACAAACAGAAAGTACAATACATAAATATAAAAACAAAACATAAACTACATTACGGTGGTAGGACATCGTCGTTAATGTTAGAGATCCAATGCGAGACGTTGACATTCAGCTCTATATGTGACAACCTGACCTTATCCATTCTATTCGCGAGGAACTCCATCCTCTGGTCCATCTTATCCCACCTCTCATTCATCCTATACTCCATCATGGCCAACCTCTGGTCCATCATCTCCCACCGAGTAGCCTTTTGGAGGGCCTCCTGGGGGGACAATGGCGACGTCGTGGCGTCCTCCATAGGAACATCGTCTGCTGATGTGGAGGCTCCCTGATCGGACTTGAACACCCAAATCTCGTTGACTTCGACTACGCCTATCCGAGTCAAATGAAGCCTATCAAATACATCGGCGGATCTCAGTGCTCTCCTCGACTCTCTCGGCGGTAGCTGAATCCCAGCTCGCTCGACGATCTTCTGAATTAATGTGTCGTATGCCAAATTCTTGTTGGATGTCCGACCTATCTCGAGCATGTGACCTAAAAGAAGGTACCCAGGGTCGAACCTCTTGCCGCTATATAGTTTTTCCATCACACACAGATTCATGTAGCTCGCCAGAACTATATGTCCATCGCGAGGTAAAATGGTGTGGGTTATCATATTGTGAATAACCCGAGCTTTGAGGTTCAAGTCCTTCAATCTTGGCTTTGCGAACTCGACGATGTTGGAATTACGGTGAATTGTCCTAAGGAACTCGAGTCCCTTTGCTGATCTGAAAAAGTCACAGTCTTGATGGACGTGGTAGTATCTGTCCACGCCCATCATTCTTGCAAAAAACTCGATCATTTCATTAATCGCGTATGGAGGTATGACCATCTCTATACCAATTACATACATCTTCAGCATCCTAGACCTCTCAATAACGTTCAAGTTCGCATAAAACAAGCGAACAATTCTATCGCAGCTATCGCCCTTCATTCCGTACACTCCGTGCAAGGCGATTCTGTCAAATATCTTCTGGATCTCCAACGACTCCCAACCTTTAAAATTGACGGTCTTCCTATAAATCATCGATTGGTTCGACAAACCCAGCTCAAACTGCTCTTGACACAACTGGTTTTAAAATTCAATCGACTAATACCCAGTTGCCGCTCGCAGTGCTTGTGTGGGTGTCCGGTTGGTCGGGCCACCTTGAGCCGTCGACAGGCAAATACCTGTACCTCATTCGGTCGGACCACCTTGTGACAGACCTGCTTATGACGATGCAACCTTTTGTTTAAAGACAATTTTAGGGGGGCCATTTTTTGTGGAATTTCTAAAAAATTTTCAAAAAGGGCTCGGATTTTGGTCGATTTAAGGCTTGATTTTCTCGAATTTGTGGATAATATTGGTCGAAACTAAGGATAGAGAAATCAACGAAATTTTGTCTGATTTTGGTGTGAAATGGTCGGATTTTAAGGTTGCAAAATCAAGTGGGCGAGAGAGTTTCTGAAGTTGGGGGGGGGGCGGGGGGGATTTCTTATATACAGTCTAGAATTAGTCCCCCGATTTGGAAATCGATCCCCCGTTTTGAGCTCTAATCTTAAAACGGAAGGTCATTTCCTGAAACTAGTCTCCCATTTTCAAGAACAATTGTAAAATGGGTGACCGTCTCTGTAAAAAAGATTGTAAAACAGGGGGCTGGTTTCGTAAAAATGGCCCCCCATGTTAAGTACAATTGTAAAGCGGGGGACCGTCTCCTTCACACGGCCCTCCATTTTGCAGAAACTAGGGACTCGATCTTAGGCACGTGCACTGCACGTTTAAGGGTGGTCTTCACCCCCCACATCAACCCCCTGTTTCCAACGTGGACAAAATGGGGGCCCGGTAAATTAAATCAACCTCCCGTTTTTGGAAATTGGGGGCCCGGCAGAATTTGATTTGTTGGTTTTGGGTTGTTTGAGGTTTAACTTATTATGTTTGATACTTTAAGGGGTGTTTTAAAAAAACTTATTTGAGATTTAAATTGATTATTACCCAAAAAGAAAAGAGTAAATATAATCGATCATAATCTATGGGGAGGGTAACAATCAAATTGCAGGCAAGTCTGCAACTGAGCAAAGCCTTCATCTTCCTACAGCAAATTTAAAATGCAGTATAAGTTGAGCCATTCATACACTGGCAATGGAATATCCAAACAGAAATAATTTCCAGCTTGAGAATTTGCAGATACTTTCAGATCAAGACGATCTTTTAGCCAACCATCCTGGTAAGTAATCATCACTCACGCCTGGTCCGGCGGCGAGGACTGTGATTTGATCAGAAGGATACCTGCAATTGATTAACAGTTAACGTTATATCAGAAATCAGATCATTTACTTCTCTTTTCTGCTAAACAAATTTGAAGTCTACGTACCCAATTTGAAGAGTTGGATCGCAGTCTCGAGGGTGGAAGAATCCATCTCCCTCTGGTTGATGTAGCTGTTTATCGTAGCCGGAATCATTAATACCCATATTCAGTTGCAGTGAGTTCAGCTGATATCCCTCCATCAACTGGAAATGTAAAAGAAACTAATCTCCAGAGGTCAAGATGGATGTGCGAGGATTTTTTTAAAAAAAAAAAAAACTATGGACAAAGAATAAATACAATGAATTTTACAAGTCAAATATATATTTATACATCAAACTAAAATCCTATATATAATGAGATTTCCAATGTGGGTCGAGGCGGCATGACCCAGATAAAATTCGAATCACGTCAAACTCTAATAATTTTCATCTTGACTCGAATTTTATTGAATAAAATATATCTCCAAAATTTCAATGAATAAAATGACCTTCTCTACCTCAAACCTCTTAAGGGCGTAATCAACAACTAATATCAATTAAGCTTAAACAATGTTTGAACTTGGGTGTAGGCAGCGCCTTGATTATCATATCAGCAGAATTATCATGAGTACTAATTTTACTTAAAGCAAAATCACCACGAGCAACCATTTTATGAAAAAAAAAAATAATGAATATCGATGTCTTTCGTCTTCTCATGAAACATCTTATCTTTAGTGAGAAATATATCACTCTAACTGTCACAAAACATTGTGACAATCTGCAAGTCTTTGTGGAGCTCACCAAACAACTCTTTCGACCATATAGCTTCCTTAAAAGCCTATGTAATAGTCACCATACAATCTACCTCAATGGTAGATAACACAACGTATCATGTAAGGTAACTCTCCAGCTGATAGTACAACCCTAAATTGTAAAGGCGAATCTTGTTAGAAATCTCCTCTTATCTAGATCTTTGGTATAATAATAATTAATGTATTCAATTGCTAGACCTGTAGTTTGAAGACAAAAATCATTAGTCCCATGCAAATATTTAAGAAATTCGTTGAACAATTTTCTAGTGTTTCCTTTTGGATTTGCCATATACTTACTAACCACATTGACCACGTAAAATTAATATGGACGGGTGCAAACCATAACATACGTGACAGATCCCACAACACTAGAATACATAACTCGTGACATATATTTTATTTCATCATCTAATTGCGAATATAAAATAAATAAAAGCTTGAAATGAGTTGCAAGTGAAGTACTAACTGGTTTAGTGTTGTTCATGTTACATCTGGAGAAAATTTTCTAAGTGTACCCTCCTTTGACTTAGGTAGTATTTACAAACTTTTTGATCTCTTTGAATTTCCATTACAAGTATCTTGTTGGTGACTCTCAAATTTTTCATCTCAAATTTTTTACTCAGATGTGCTTTAAAGCTTTTAATTTCTTCTTTATATTTAGCTACCATCAACATGTCATCAACGTATAAAAGCACAAACACAATGCATATCAATAATCCATTTTTCATAATTATCTGAGCTTACGATCTTTGAGTAAGTAAACTGTTCTTCATTGAAATCAATGTCTTCAGCTACACTCAAAAGCATAAATAACTAAATCTGTTTCACCATATTTCTGCGAAGGTTTGATCTCTTGAACTCTCTTTGAAAATGGAATACTATGATGAAGCTAATACTAGTGATTGTGCGGAAGTGTTGTCACTATGAATATCTAAGCTGACGTGACCTGAAGACTTTGATGTTAATCCTAATGTTATCTTAACTTCAATCTCAGTACTAGATATCTGCTTCGTCTTCTCCGACAAGACTTTAAAAGGTGAATTAGCAAACATAACAACTTTATCAAATATCACATTTCTACTAAATATGGCTTTCTTGGATTCAAAACACCATACATAACTTATATCCTTTTGACACTATATTTGTACACTTTATTGATTTAGGTTCTAACTTGTCATTATTAACAAGAACATATAAAGTGCAACCAAACATTTTCAAAAAAGAATAATCGACATGAATATTAGACCATACTTTTTTAGTAGTCTTATCATCAAGAGCAGTCAAAGGAGAACAAATCACGAATTAACAAGTAGTAGCAGTAACTTCAACCCAAAATAACTTAGGTAAATCAAAATTGGAGAGCATACATTGAATCTTCTTCAATTAAAGTTATATTTATTTGCTATGCCACATCGTTCTACTATGGAGTCCTCGCTTTATCATGTGCCTCAAAATTCATCTGACATACAGAAAGAGTTCAGCTTGACCAAACAAAACTCCAACCCATTATCGGTGCAAAACTGTTTTACCTGCTTGCTTGTCTGTTTTTCAATCAGCATTTTCTATTCCTTGAAGATAGAAAATACATCATTTTTCTTCTTCTGAAAGAACACCCAAACTTTTATAGAGAAATCATTAAACACACTTAGTATATAATTTGCTCCTCCCTTTGAGGTCATCAATGTTAGTCCCTAAAAATATGAGTGGATATAATTCAATGTTCATTTCAAATTGTGAGTCCCCAAAGTGAATCTAATTTTTGTCAATTTTCTAAAAACACGATGTTCGCAAACTACAATAACAAGTGCTCTGAACATTCAAAAGTCATCTTTTGCATCGCTCAGTCATCCTATTTTCACTCATAGGCCCCAAACACATGTCATAATCTGGTAAGATTTTCATCTGACTATCACATCCCCAACTATTGTAGAACATTGCGTAACATAGACTTTTTCTACTATTTCATCGTGATGAAAGAACCATAACTAATCTTTAGAACTCCACATCCACCAATGTATTTGTACACTTTCAAATCAAGAATATTCAACGAGATTAGATTTCTCTTCAATTTGAGAACATGTCACATATTTTTAAATGTTTCGATAACTCCATACATTTTGATATGGTATCAATCTCAGCTATCTTGTACAATGCATTATTTCTCATCAAAATTGCACCTCGAGACATATGTTCATTTGTTGAAAATCATTCTCGATTGAGACACATATGAAACATGCAAGTTAAATCTAGAATCCACTCCTCGCATAACTTTGAGTTCCATCAGACACTACAAGAAGATCTCTTTTAGTTTCATTCTTCTTTTCATTTATGACAACAGCTTCCCCAGACTTCTCTGGTTGCTTTACCTTCTAATCGGCTTCTCCTTTTATGTTTTCCTACAACTTATAACATTTCTAACTTAATATGTCCCTTTTTTTGTGAGAAAGAACAAATCTTAATTTTGTTCCTGGACTTAGATGTGTCCATTGAACCCCTTTCTATTGCTATTGCCTTTATTAGTTATGTCTGGTGTTCTTTCTTGAGTAACTAGTCGCTCTCAGTGAGCTCTTAATCTAACTATAAGGTGTTTTATCTTCTCGTTTTAAAGTAAGGTATCATAAACTTTCTTCAAGATTAACATGTCTCAATTATATAATATAGTGTCTATGAAGATGTTGTACGAAGCAGGCAATGAACTTGTTCGATACCTTTAGTAAACTTGTTTGTACCTTCGATAGATCAAAATTTGACTATTGAAAACCTTTAACTATTGAAAACTGAAAGATTAATATCAGTTATGCGATGTCACACAGAGTGTTTTGTGTGACACCGATAATTAATGCAATGATGGACAATTATAAATATGCAAAAATTAAAGAGACAGGAGGTTGGTAACGCAGTTCAGCAAATCGCCTACGTCTGCGGAGCCACGCCCAGATATAAAAACATTTCACGAGTTCATAAAGTTACAAAACAAACGAACTTAAACAAATAAAGACTACCTCTTATCTTTGTCGCCGCCACTTCTTAACTTCCCCAATGAAACTGTTTTTGCGAGTTCCCCTCGACTTTATATCGATCTCTCACAAGATCTAAAAGCAACAAAATTCATTTGTTGTTGATGACTCCTGCTGGAATCCGTGTATGGCAAAATCCCCTTGCCCACGATAAAAAAGACAAGCTCCCCTTGTCAATAAATAGAACTCCTCCCGAGTTCAAATGGAGTCTCCTCCTGAGACTGAGCTTCAATGAAGAATAAAGAAGATTGCTTCCTATGACACCGTCTGTAACACCAAGTCGTTGTCTTCGGACGCAATAAATCAACACACTCGAATAATCGATGAATTCCACAGTATAAGCAGAGTGTGTAAAATAACCATTCAAGAACTGAATGAACAATCACAAACTCATATACAGAAGCGTTGGGAGAGAAAGAACGGCGACGACTCAACGATAAAGAAATCTTCTCTCAAGAATAAAAAATCTGTCAGTCACTTCCTTAGAAAACGAAAGCTTAAATATCATTGTTAACTGCCTTATCTGAGGTTTAACCAATTACCAAATCGAGATTTTGTAACGACTCATTTTCCCAGTAAGATATTGTTCACTCTGGGGATTGGGTCGTAACTCAATATCCTCCCTCACGGCTTTGTTTGGCGAGAACTCATTTCCATACACTTCCTCAAGCGATGTGGGATTGTGACAACCCCCCTTTCTACGACCGAACCCTCCGGCTCAAGTCAAACGGGGAAAAAGGCAAACAATGGGGAAAACGGAGAAAAGGAACTTGGAGGAAAAGGAGGAATAGTGGGGTGAAGGAATAAAGGGAAGGGAACAAAATAATCCGGGCGGGGGCCCTGGCAGGAGTTTTAAAACCTAACACGTCACCCTCCGGCCCAAGTCCCACTCGGGATTCGCGGAGCACTGGGTGGTTCCTCCTCATACGTGTCCATTCGGGTCATCACAATCACCCTCCCTTGGGGGCCCAACGTCCTCGTCGGCCACATTCCGGTGGGTATAAGCTCTGATACCATTTGTAACGATCCATTTTCCCAGTAAGATATTGTCTGCTCTGGGGATTGGGCCGTAACCCAATATCCTCCCCTCACGGCTTTGTTTGGTGAGGACTTCCCAGTCGGTCACCCAACCTGGTAATACTCTCGCCGAGCACTTTAACTTAGAGTTCTTATGGATCCGTTGTCAATTGTGCTCCAAAACGCGTCTTACTATCTTGGGAGAGTCTCTTTACATATGTTTCATTTCCATAACACTTCCTCAAGCGATTGGGATTGTGACAACCCCCCTTTCTACGACCGAACCCTCCGGCTCAAGTCCAACCCGGGATCCGCAGAGTTTTAACCTAACACGTCACCCTTCGGCCCAAGTCCCACTCGGGATTCGCGGAGCACTGGGTGGTTCCTCCTCATACGTGTCCATTCGGGTCATCACAATCAACCTCCCTTGGGGGCCCAACGTCCTCGTCGTGCCACATTTCCGGTTGGGTATAAAGCTCTGATACCATTTGTAACGATCCATTTCCCAGTAAGATATTGTCTGCTCTGGGGATTGGGCCGTAACCCAATATCTCCCCTCCCGGCTTTGTTTGGTGAGGACTTCCCAGTCGGACACTTCGGAGTTCGAATGGGATCCGTTGTCAATTGTGCTCCAAAACGCGTCTTACTATCTTGGGAGAGTCTCTTTACATATGTTTCATTTCCATACACTTCCTCAAGCGATGTGGGATTGTGACAACCCCCCTTTCTACGACCGAACCCTCCGGCTCAAGTCCAACCCGGGATCCGCAGAGTTTTAACCTAACACGTCACCCTTCGGCCCAAGTCCCACTCGGGATTCGCGGAGCACTGGGTGGTTCCTCCTCATACGTGTCCATTCGGGTCATCACAATCACCCTCCCTTGGGGGCCCAACGTCCTCGTCGGCCACATTTCCGGTTGGGTATAAGCTCTGATACCATTTGTAACGATCCATTTTCCCAGTAAGATATTGTCTGCTCTGGGGATTGGGCCGTAACCCAATATCCTCCCCTCACGGCTTTGTTTGGTGAGGACTTCCCAGTCGGTCACCCAACCTGGTACTACTCTCGTCGAAGCACTTTTAACTTCGGAGTTCTAATGGGATCCGTTGTCAATTGTGCTCCAAAACGCGTCTTACTATCTTGAAAGGGTTTCTTTACATATATTTCATTTTCATACACTTCCCCCCTTTCTACGACCGAATCCTCCGGCCCAAGTCCAACCCGGGATCCGTAGAGTTTTAATCCAGCACGTCACCCTCCGGCCCAAGTCCCACTCGGGATTCGCGGAGCACTGGGTAGTTTTTTCTCATACGTGTCCATTCGGGTCATCACAGATTCAGCGTCGCAAGGAATAAGGAAACCGAATATCACAAAATCGGTTGCGTGACATCTCGTGTGATATTTTAGGAAAGTACCGCCAACTACTTGGATATGGATCTCAAATACTTAGAAAAGTATCTCATAATTAATGTGATCACGAAGCCAGATATAATTCATCAAATCGTTTTCAAATCGACTTTCCAAAAGAAAGTTTTCCACAAAACAAATGTTTCTCGAATATCAAATACTTTCCTTGATCTTCAAGTTTCCTAATTTTTACTTTTACCAATATCTTCATGATTTCCAATAGTCATCCATCCAATAATCTGAATAGATTATTTCTTGATTACCTAGAAATAAACTACCAATTTAGAAAATAATAAAATAAAATATTATTACCATAAATGTAGTTTGCAAAAAATTAATGCCAACATATTTGCAATATATTTGTATTTACAAAAACCTTCAACTTCACTCTGATATCAATTGTTGAATATATTTATAAATTAAGTCGAAATCCTAGACATAATGAAATTCTCAAAGTGGGCTAAACTGGTCTTACGCAGTTAGAATTCAGATTACATTGAACTCTAATAATTTTCATCGAACAAAAAAATATAGTTCAATTGGACAAAAAATAGAAGGAAACCAACAAAAAAATACATAACAAAAAAAAGAAAAAGAGACTCTACTTACCAGTAGAAACCATAGATCACAGCATATATCAATAACAGACAGAAAAGAAAAACTAAATCCAAAAATAAACAATACAGAGCTTGCAGGAATAATAGAAGATCGTAATATTTCAATTTTGAGCTTTGGACAAGAAATTCATACATTTTGTTTCAGTGTGTTATTAGCTTCGGTAAGAACTTGTTCCTGTATGTAACAAAGGAAGGCACATATTGTTAAAGAGCCTGAAGAAGATTAAAAAAAAAGAGAGAGGGAGACGAACAAAATCTACGCAGTCGTACCTTGTGCTGAAGATCAGTAAGCTGATCCAACATGTACTGAGTCTGCAGAAGTGAAAAAGATTTTTATCACATCGTTTAAACAAACTGTTTTGACCATTAATAATCAAGATTCGTGTTTATTATAAATATTTAAAGCCATTTTGAAAATGCTAAGAAGAAAAGCTTCACTTGAAAAAGAACCGTCAATGAGAAAATCAATTTTTAACTGTGTATAAAAAAAGATATAAGTCATGAAGTTGAGCAAAATGTATATATTAAGAGGTGAAATAAATTAGACATCTAAAATTATGTATGTTAGTACCAAAAGAATTTTCCTAACTATGCATATTTAAATAGAAGGTAAGATTATTTAGGTTGTTTATTAGTTATTTCATATATTTTTATTCATTGTAGTTTGTAAAGTGATTGATTTGTTATAATCAGGGTTGCTTTATTTGATGGGATGAGATCTTGTATGATTATACATATGACATTGTGAAAAGGCCACTTACGATGTCCTGTTCTTTGGTAAAAATCCATAAATCTAACAGGAAGATTATGTCATGACTTGGTTGTCGTTATTTACGTACGATGTTTGGCTATGTTGTTTGATCAAACTGTGTGAGCACTATCTTTTAAAAGAAATTGGTTGTTAATGAAAAGACTAAGACTATGTATTTTGCAGGACGATGGTTCGTTTGGATGTTTAAATATGCACAGTTTTTTCTTGTAATAATAATTTCATTTCCTACGTTGATGTCACTCACTGTCAAAGTGGTCCAAGTTGGTTAAGTATAAAGGATCAATTATATAAAATGAATAATAATCTAATCTCCTTTATGATAATGATTACCCGTACTGATCTGATCTGCCGGAGAGACATGTCCAACTGCATTTCAAGTGTCTCAAGTTGTTTTGTACTGAGTGAACCAAGATCTTCTCCCATTAGGTTTCTAATAAGACAAGACAACATTCATTAATCAAGTCATCCTTTCAGAACTCCTAATTATAACCAAACTGTGAGTTATAAAAGAACAGCTATTCACCTTTGCGATTGTAGCAGTGATTCATAACGTGCTTTAAGCTTCAAATATTCCTGTTGGCTGCTCAGTTCCTGCAGAAGTCCACTCCAATTCAGTGATGATTCTTATGATTTGGGTGTGTTAGATTTTTAATTTCATGATTTTTTTTTTTTTTTTTTAGTTTGAGCGGGCGATGATCTAGTTTTGTGAGGGCTTGTCACGATCCAAAAACATGTAATGAAATCACAATTTCATATTGTTTGAATATGGTACTGGGATATACGACGCTTGATGTTATGATTATCTTTTATTTAAGTAATGTTATGTTACACTCTACTTTTACCTTTTAATTATTACCTTATGATATCACACTCATTAATTGATGTAATTAATGTGATAAATTATAAATAGTTAAAAAAAATCATTAATTACACTAATTAACTAACGAAGAATTATAATATAATAATAAATTGTAGAATTAGTATTACCCTTTACTTTTACACACTCCAAGTTTTACATTTTGACGGGTTGTTTATCAATTGGTCTAATAATCAATAGGGATAAAACCAATATAAACCCATAAGTATGAGGTTTATTTAAATTACTCCCTAAACTATAATTCTTAAAAACTAAAACTTTGAAGTATAAAAAAAACTAACAAATAAAACCCTAGCGCCGAGATCGTCCCCCCGATCTAAATTTACTCCTAAAACGAGAGGACAATAGATAATGAACGCCCCCCCGCACCCCCCCGATCTCTTTAGTGCTTACGTAGCCAATAGGCATAAAAAATTATAATAAATCGTACAAATGTTAAAAAATCACAAAATTTTGCAAATTATCTTCCTATGATATGAAAAACATGTGATAAAAAATTTCAAAAAAATCTGATATCATTTTGAATCGTTTATGTGAGATCGGGGGTGGTGACCCACTATTCTCTTCAAAAAACATACTAAAAGATGTCAAATTTTCTTGAAATTTTTATAATATATTTAGCATATCATGAAAAGAAAATCTGAAAAGTTTCGTGATTTTTCAATATTTACACGATTTATTATAATTTGTAAACTATATTCTATAAAATAGACGTAAAAAATTATAATAAATCTTACAAGTGTTAAAAAATCACGAACCTTCCAGATTACCTTGCCATGATAAACTGATACTTTAAAATTTTAGTTGTTAAGTATTATGGTTTATAGGGTAATTTAAATAAACCCAATACTTTTTATATTGGTTTTAACCCTAATCAATATAAATTGCTAGTCATTAAAATAAAATATTAATTACATCTATTAATTGTCGCTCCATCATAAGGAAAACTTAGAGATAAAATTAGAGAGTAAACATAGTATTACTCATACTACATAAGAAAAATATAATTTTCAACTAGTACAATGTCTTATAGGTAAAAACTCAATAATAAATCTGTGCAGGACTTATCCCAAATTGTACATGTACTAATAGTTGGATATTAGGATGTTACATAGTCGGGCAAATGTTTAGAGATTAAAGTTTTTAAGTTATTTTAGAAATAGCTCTCAAATGTATCTTGTTTAAGGGATATTGAATTCTGTCTTTTCTCGCGTGTTTTTTGTTCAGGTTTTTCTACATAACTTTTTGCGTCCAATTTTTGTATTTTCTTTTTCAGTGTCATCGATCGATTTCAAATGTTAGCAATCTTTGCTTTGAATTATGGAGGAGGATTTACCAATGCCTGTCCAGTGGAAATGCTAGGCTCTGGTGCTCCATGGCTGCACTTTTGGTACTTCTCCAGAGTTGTGAGCATACTGAATCAAATAGGAAGGATAAGCCATGATTAAAGGCATAAACTTTTTCAAGATTCACGTCCACAAAGTTCAACAGTTTAAATAGAATGTAGTAAACATGCGCGAGTGTTGAACGTTTTATAAAACTGGAGTAAAATAAGATTAATCATCGAAGAAATGAAAAATTCAAAAGATACTGAATTAAGAACAACGCAAGAACTCTCAATTTTTTTGGAGCTTTGGAGAAAACGAACAATGAAAGTCAAAAGCAGATGTCAAATCGTCAAGATGGACTCAACTGATTGAAAAAAATGACTTGAACTTTGCGCCGGTTTGTGTGAAAAGGAAGCAAAGCTATTCTTTCTTTGAAAAGAAAAAGTATTTCCATTGATCCAAAACTAAGTAAGAAGGAATATTGTCAGAAAAGAGGAACGAGCTCTCTCACCTTGGTTGTCGTAGCCATGGTACCAGAAACAAGAATAAGGAGGAGAGAAAGATGAATGTAAATAAAACCCTAAAACTTCCGATAAACTTATTGATCGACTTCTTGATACAGAAGCTGGAAGTTCGAAAAAAATGGCCTTACTTTTTGAGAGTTTGAAACGAAAGGAAGTAATTAGCAACCACCAACAATGGTTCTAAGCTTAGGTTTTACGAGGAAAATGAATGATAAATTACAGCTTGAAAAAGGGAAGAAAATGAGAGAAGATGATGCAAATCCAAGAGACTCGTCACGAGAGAAAAGTTAATTAAACAGTGATCTTCTTTTAATGGTGTTTCAGGTTGCAGATCTAAAAAACCCAGAGCGTCCAAGACTTTCACCAAAATAGGAAAAACAAATCAAACAGCGAAAACCCAATAACAGAGAAATCTAACTTTTCTTTTTTGTTGATTTTCGACAAAATCTGACCCAAAAAAAAAAAACGAAGTTATTTAAAAGTTGATGTTGGTTTTAGTGATTACCTAGAACTACTGCAAAACTCGTACAGCTTTCCTCTATTGGAGAAGATGATGAGAGCAACCTCAACATCACAAAGAACGGAAAGCTCGTAAGCTTTCTTCAAAATCCCATTCCTTCTCTTCGCAAACGTAACTTGTCTGTTGATCTTGTTCTCAATCCTCTTCAGCTCCACTCTTCCCCTTCCCATTCTTCCTCTTCGTCTTCTTCTTTCTCTCTGTACTCTCTCTCTCTCTCAAACACTTTTTTCCCAGAAAAAACCTCCAAGAAATAAAAGTTTCTGCGTCAGCATTTATTTACATTCAGCTACTTCGAAAAATCTGAAAAAATGACCACAAAAAAAGTTCCATTTTACAGTATTGATTTAAGGTAAACTTTTATGACTGAGAAGGGCTTTTATCTGAAGAACACCGAAGGAAGAGGGAGGGAGGGAGGGAGGGGAGGGGGAGTCAGCAGTGAACTCGAATGTCCGGTAAGAGTGTTACGTGTCGAGCAGTGAAGTGAGGAGAAGTCTGATATCCACCTGACAAAGTTTGGGTTCGAGCAATCATGTGTAAGAACAAGAACCTTCGATCAATAAGTTATAAATTTATGTGGAAATTCTAGATGAAAAAGAAAAATCGAAATCGATGAGAAGAAAATCATTATATTAAAAATTATTAGAGTTAGGTGAATTAAATATTCCTTTGATCATGTTAAAAAGTTTCCAACGACAAAAATAATAGATCAAAATTATAAAATTTTCTCAAATGTATGTGTTGATAACAAAGAAATCGAGCTTATAAATTCACATTTTTGCCCTAGATTTCATATATTTTTCTCATAAATAAATTCTTTCTCATACTTTGATTTTGATAGAGTGAATTTCTCTATCTATTTTTTGTTTGTCCAGGTCTACCAAATAAATCTCGATTTTTCTTTTTTCATACCCGTACTTGATTACTACTAAAACGATTAAAGGCAGCAGAAACATAATTTAATTAATAAAAAAAAGCACAAATGGATTACTTTCAATACACTCTCCTCTTGAAAACCATTCATTAAAAATTCCAACATTAGCTTCTTACAGTTGACTACTAGAGAATGAGTGGCCATAAATGGGAATCCCAAATGAAGATTAAACGTGTTATTACTAATCTTGTTCATACATCTTTGCATGATCAATCACATGTCTTACGTCTTTTGTTTTGTGTCAGATGCTACGGTTGGATTTCCACGTACGTTTATCAAGTTTGTTGGCGATGTAAACAATGATTTCTAGGGGTGGGCAGACCCGAGGAACCAAACCGACTCGAGGGTTCGGTTCGGGTCGGTTCAGGTGCAGGAGTTGTTTTTTGTGTTCGGGTCTGTAACACCCGGTTCCATCAAACCGATTTTACCTTGTCATCTAATAGTGTACACGTCATGGATGAAATTGAGAGAAATATTGATTAGGTTAATGAGTGACTAAGTAAGGGCATAATGGTAAATAGAGATCTATAGTGGATAACGTATTTAAGGGAGGGTTTAATGAGGTTTAGCTGCCACTGTTTCCTCATTTTCCTTTCTCGACATTCAGCTCAGCTAACCAGAGTTTCTCTCGGCGATTTTCGCTTCTATTTTCTCCAAGCTATGTGAGTTCTACTTCGATTTCTTGTTACATTGTAGCTATCGATGTTAGAGGGGATTTTAAATGCGAGTTTTGAGAATGCTATAAGTGAGAGTTAGTTCGGGTTCGGGGCATATCATGAATGCTTGATGATCTGAGTTCCCAAACTAGTTTCCTTATGAGTTCTGGTAGATTTGAGGATAGTTTAGAATGAAGCTTAACTAATACTCTGTCTACGGCTATAGGTTTGAGCAAAACCCGAAGTAGTTTGCAACCAAGTTTTTCCAAGAAACCAGGTAAGTAGAGTATGTGTGTGCCTTCGGGTCTATATCACAAAACAGTAGGTTTATGCTTGTTTGAATGTTTTCTGTATGTCATGTGTCATGTTTTGGAAAGAACACAAAAATGAATTTACATGTAATGGCATGGCAAGGTATGAACAGAATGTAATAGATCAGCTGTTAAGGGAATTAATCTGCCCCTTAATTTATGAAGAGAATGTATGACTTTGGAAAAATTGATCTGCTTTCCAATGGAATTTAAGATCAGATCAGCTGTTAAGGGAACTAATCTGCCCTTTAATTTATGAAGAAGATGTATGACTTTGGGAAAAATGATCCAACTTCCAATGGAACCGAGGGATCAGAACAGAGAAAGAATGTGAATGCAACAGAGATGTGAAAGTAGAAACTGCATGTCTAGGATTTATGTTTCAGCATATCATTTCATTATTGCTCTACTTATTTAACATTAGGCTAATAGATGAGTTTTGTGATGTAGGTGAAGAAGTGACCAAGGGTGAGTTCTCCGAGTATACTGAGGAATAAGAGCAGTTGGAGAGGTGCATCCAGGCAACGACTTGGTAACTGATGAGGCGGTTTAACTATTGTCAGTATGTGAGGTCTTGATGGTCAAGAGATTTGTTGAAGTGTGCTGAGGATTTTGATAACAGTAGTAGTTCAAAGTTTATAATGTTTTGAGGTTTTTCCTGATTTTGAAACATGTCTTGGTTTAGTTATAGTTTGCTATTTTATATTTTCTTGGAAAGTTTAGTGAACAATCGTTCAGCTTAACTAAGCTGTGAATTTTAATGATTTTGATAGTTTTTAGTATTCCTGTAAAAATTTTGAGATTTCTTGGATAATGATACGTCGATGGTTTTAATTGTGATTCTTACTGGATTTCAAAAGTTTCATAGGGTCCGGTTGTTTTGAATGATTTCAGTAAATTACAAGTCCTTTTATTAGTCGGATTTGTTCTTTGTTTAGAGTGTTACTATTCATCGGTGGATGTAGTTTATCAGTGGATATAGGGTGTTACTGTTCACCGGTGGACGTAGTCTATCTGTGGATGTAGTCTATCGTTTAATGTTGTCGATTGGTGGATGTGAGTAATAGGTTTTTGTCGTTTTATGATCGGTGGATGTGAGTAATAGGTTTTTGTCGTTTTATGATCGGTGGATGTGAGTAATAGGTTTTGTCGTTTTATGATCGGTGGATGTGAGTAATAGGTTTTGTCGTTTTATGATTAGTGGATGCGAGTAATAGGTTTTGTCGTTTTATGATCGGTGGATGTGAGTAATAGGTTTTTGTCGTTTTATGATCGGTGGATGTGAGTAATAGGTTTTTGTCGTTTTATGATTAGTGGATGCGAGTAATAGGTTTTGTCGTTTTATGATTAGTGGATGCGAGTAATAGGTTTTTGTCGTTTTATGATTAGTGGATGCGAGTAATAGGTTTTGTCGTTTTATGATTAGTGGATGCGAGTAATAGGTTTTTGTCGTTTTATGATTAGTGGATGCGAGTAATAGGTTTTTGTCGTTTTATGATTAGTGGATGCGAGTAATAGGTTTTGTCGTTTTATGATTAGTGGATGCGAGTAATAGGTTTTTGTCGTTTTATGATTAGTGGATGCGAGTAATAGGTTTTGTCGTTTTATGATTAGTGGATGCGAGTAATAGGTTTTTGTCGTTTTATGATTAGTGGATGCGAGTAATAGGTTTTTGTCGTTTTATGATTAGTGGATGCGAGTAATAGGTTTTGTCGTTTTATGATTAGTGGATGCGAGTAATAGGTTTTTGTCGTTTTATGATTAGTGGATGCGAGTAATAGGTTTTTGTCGTTTTATGATTAGTGGATGCGAGTAATAGGTTTTTGTCGTTTTATGATTAGTGGATGCGAGTAATAGGTTTTTGTCGTTTTATGATTAGTGGATGCGAGTAATAGGTTTTTGTCGTTTTATGATTAGTGGATGCGAGTAATAGGTTTTTGTCGTTTTATGATTAGTGGATGCGAGTAATAGGTTTTTGTCGTTTTATGATTAGTGGATGCGAGTAATAGGTTTTGTCGTTTTATGATTAGTGGATGCGAGTAATAGGTTTTGTCGTTTTATGATTAGTGGATGCGAGTAATAGGTTTTTGTCGTTTTATGATTAGTGGATGCGAGTAATAGGTTTTTGTCGTTTTATGATTAGTGGATGCGAGTAATAGGTTTTTGTCGTTTTATGATTAGTGGATGCGAGTAATAGGTTTTGTCGTTTTATGATTAGTGGATGCGAGTAATAGGTTTTGTCGTTTTATGATTAGTGGATGCGAGTAATAGGTTTTTGTCGTTTTATGATTAGTGGATGCGAGTAATAGGTTTTGTCGTTTTATGATCGGTGGATGTGAGTAATAGGTTTTTGTCGTTTTATGATTAGTGGATGCGAGTAATAGGTTTTGTCGTTTTATGATTAGTGGATGCGAGTAATAGGTTTTTGTCGTTTTATGATTAGTGGATGCGAGTAATAGGTTTTTGTCGTTTTATGATTAGTGGATGCGAGTAATAGGTTTTGTCGTTTTATGATTAGTGGATGCGAGTAATAGGTTTTTGTCGTTTTATGATTAGTGGATGCGAGTAATAGGTTTTTGTCGTTTTATGATTAGTGGATGCGAGTAATAGGTTTTGTCGTTTTATGATTAGTGGATGCGAGTAATAGGTTTTTGTCGTTTTATGATTAGTATGTCATCGTGTGGTTCAGTATTATGTGTAGCGAACAGGGTTTATATAATTCGGGGCGTTACAAGGTCGGACTCACTAATAAGCTTTCGGGTTCGGTTTGGGTGGAAATCAAATCCGAACCGAACCGAAAAACCGAAACAGATCAGCGAATGTGAGGGCTTGAGACGACTTACCCTGTGTGGTGAGTTGGCGCTTGATGGACTCACAATGGCCGCCGCATCAGGAGCAATAGATGGCGTCATTCTGCTAGACAAAATTCGAACTACGTAGCGAAGCGAAGTTTGGTAATCTGAGGAGTTAGGGTTTTGGGAACGGGAATCGAAAGTGGGATCCGGGGAAACTAATCGCAGGACCAGCTCCTTGATTAGATCTGAAACCTTATGGCTATCTTCTTCTTCCATATTAGAGAGAAAGAGAGAGGTGAGATGATAATGGAGAATAAGAGAAGAAGAAGAACAACAAGAAGAGGAAGAACATTAGAGTGTGGTGTGATGTCCGAGTTTACACTGTGGAGGGTCTTTTTGATTTTTTAGGTACGTGCGAAAAAGATCAGTCAATCGGAAAAGAGGAAAAACCTCTTTTTAACTTTCCTTCCAATAATAGAACCGACCAGACCCAAACCAAACCGAAACTGAAAAGTTCGGTTCGGGTCTGGTATAAGTCAATCGGTTTCGGTTTCGGTTTCGGGTTTGGAAATCGAAACCGAAACCGATGAATTCGGTTCTGTTCGGTCTAAAATCGAACTGAACCGAACTCTTGCCCACCCCTAATGATTTCATTGGTTTTCCTTTAGTCGGAGTTCAATCTAAAAATTATTTGATATTGGGTAATTTCTGTCTTCGTAAGACATAATATCGGAATTTTCATACATATATTAACAAATTCGACAAACATCTAGAGTTAAGCTTATTGGAAGCTTGTGAAGTGGTCCAAATTGACTTGAACTTTACCATCTATCCACCAATCAATTCGTACCATGAAGTGGGCAATCATTAAACACCCCTATGTTCAATACAACTCTTATTGCTACCATTATACGATCAACTTTAATTAATTTAATAATATATTTCATTTCTTTTTGAAAATTAAAATAATGGCTTTGTTGGAAAGGCGATCAATGTGGTCACGATCGAAATCCAATGGCTAGTATTAATTGTTTGGACCCCACAAGTGTAATGGTGTCAGAATGTTACCAAAAAAGGGCGAACACATATCAACGTCCCCAATAATGACACGTGTAGGTTGTTCTAATTTGCGGACTGATGGTTAAATTATATTCAATTAATTAATGTCTCATTCTAATATTTAATTATATTTATTAATTTATCTAGTACAATTAATATAATAAATTAATTATTTATAATAAATAAATTTTTATTTACGAGGTTAATAGCAAATTAGATCCGGCGTTAATCAAAGTGGATTAAGGGGATAAGCTTGGATCTTGGAATATCTGTTCTTAGTCATTTTCGTGATCGAGAGAGACGGTAATCATGGATCAATTCATCATTAATTATAGATTAAATAATGATTATCTTTTGAATTGGAATGGAAACCATTAACCAGCTACGTGGCTTCCTCCTATTCGTCTAGAATAATTAAGATAAATCTCTGCAAATTATCATTTCCAAAATAATTAGCAGGCTTAATAGGTTTGCTAGACAGGAATTTAGCCACTTTTAACAAGCTTTTCAAAAGGAGTTTGCTTTAACTACCCATTAGACTTGATAGAACAAAATGATTATTTATTGGGAGGTGAAAATTAAAAAAAATAAAAAATTAAGCAAATGCTCAAACGAAGGATAAGATGGAGACATAATTCATTACAATTTTTCTTTCGGTGGTCACCGTATGGAATTATAATACATAGTTTAGTAAAGTTGTTCATAAACCCTATTTTCAAATTCACCTTTCTCCACCCTGAAACGCTCTCTAACACATGAAATGTAACTTTCAGCCATCAAGTCCACGTTTTCTTCCCTCCCCAATCCATATAAGCCGTTGGATTCAGGTAAACCATCAACGACTTTCTTAGCAGAAGAAACTTTTTGCATTAAGCAAGGGTTAGGTGCTGCAATGGCTGCCGATGGAGGCTGCTCGCGAGGTCTGGCGGCGGAGTAGAGCCTCGTAATCAACCCTTTTCTCTTCTGGTTCATTTCCATTTTACTGACTATGGTTGGAAGAGGTTCGTATTTATATGAGAAGAGAAAGAGAGAGAGTGAGAGAGAGAGTTGGCCACTGGGATTGGCTTAATGCGAACACTAGAACGAAGAGATTATATTAGATTCTCATGATCTATTTGTTTAATGCATGCAATTATTCGGAAAAATCTATGATATGATTGTGGAGAAATTTATTATGAAGGATATGGTTTATTGGACTTCTAATCTATTCTCTTTTCAGCTTTTTTGAAGCTCATCCTTGGCATCGGATAATTGGAATCATCGATCCGAGCCCCACCCATTTTATTTTATTTTTTTCATGTTTCTCTTCGATTCCATTCCACTTTACCAAACTAAATGTTATTTTTATTTTTTGAATTTTAGGTGTATTCATTGTGTTATAGATTAAATGTATCATCAAGAAGATGATTAATTTATAACTAACAATTCAATATATGCTTGAAGTTTATATAAATAGCTTAATAATTTACATTGTAAAATATTCATTCTCATAGCTTAATAATTTACATTGTAAAATATTCATTCTCATTTGATATTATATCTCACAATCTAACATAAATTAATAAAATGATTATGATAAATTATAAATAATTAAAATTAAAGATTAATTAAAACTATCCACTAAGTAATGGGTGGTAAAGCATAAGATTAAAGTGTCAAAATTTAAATACTTATTTATGCTAATGATATGGTAAAAAAATTATGAAATCTGTTCCATTGTTGTTTATAAATTTTTATTTCATGATGTTATCAAATATTAATTAGTATAATTATAAATAATTAATTATATTAATTAATATTTATCAGGTTAAAAAATAAATATAATAAATTATAAATAATTAATTATATTTATGATGAATTGAAATGAGAAGGTAGAAATAAAGTGGTACTGTGTTATTATTTTTAAAAGATCATTTCCCCCATTGCCGTGTTCTTTTTGTACTTGGTGGGGCACGGTTTGGCTACTGCTGAGGAACTTAGTGGGGGTCCCTCCATTATGATGAGGTAATGGATGGACCATCTTATTAACGTTATTGAAAAATATGAAGGAAAGAAGAACTTCTTTCCTTCGGTGCTCACCTTCCTTTAAGGAAGGTGTCTTGTAGGCGTCCACCTTTCATTAAGGAAGTCCTTTAAGGAAGGTGTCTCTTGAAGCCTCTATAAATAGAGGTTTCAAGCAAACCTTTGAGCATCATCTGAAGCAACTTCTTCTGCAAGAGAAGAGTAGAAAAGAGAGAAAATAAGAGAGTATTATTTTTGGTGAGAGAGAAAAGAAAGGTGTGAGAGAAAAATAGGTGTGGTACTTTTGTGCACATTGAGAGTTCTAACTGGTTATTTCTCTTAGTAAATATTTTCTAGAATATTCGATATCTAGAAAAATATTGTAATCCTATTTTTCATAGTGAGATCTTTCTGGACTCGGTCCCCGTGATTTTTTTCCTGATTTAGGTTTCCACATAAAATTCTTGGTGTTCATTTAGCCCTTATTTCTCTTACTTCTTGGCCGTTGTAATCTTACGGCATGGGAAAATATTCTCGGTATTTTTTGGATCGCTTCCGCTATCATTTCTCATTCCGACAAATTTTCGTTATTTTCCCAACAAAGTGGTATCAGAAACGGGTCGACTTCTTTAAATCTAGTATGCTCTATGGTTGAGATTTTTAAACTGATCTTCCACATCAGAAATTTTTTTAGAGGTTGCAGTCCTTGTGCTGTGTTTGAATCATGGAGAGTAACCCGAGTCGGATGGTCACATTGAATGGCTCCAACTATCATGTGTGGAAAGGGAAGATGGAGGATCTTCTCTATGTGAAAGACTATTATTTACCGGTATTTACTGGTGCGAAGCCGGCAGATAAATCTGACGTCGAATGGGAATTATGTCATCGTCAAGTATGCGGTTACATTCGACAGTGGGTAAATGATAACGTCCTCAACCACGTCAGTGAGGAAACAAATGCTCAGAGCCTGTGGAAAAAGCTTGAGGAGTTGTACGCTCGGAAGACTGGTAACAACAAGCTGTTTTTTATCAAGCAGCTTCTGGGGTTAAAGTACCAGAACGGAAAAGCTATGACTGATCACTTGAATACATTTCAAGGAATTATCAATCAGTTGGTTGGAATGAAAATCAAGTTTGATGAAGAAGTTCAAGGGTTGGTGCTTCTTGGGACTTTGCCGGACTCGTGGGAGACATTCAGAATGTCGTTGTCTAACTCGGCCCCGGATGGTGTTTTGGCTATGGATGTAGTCAAAAGTAGTGTTCTGAATGAGGAAATGAGAAGAAAATCAATGGGTTTTTCCTCACAATCTGACGTCTTAGTCACCGAAAATAGGGGGAGAAGTCAAAGCAAAGGTCCATGCAACAGAAATCGGAGTCAAAGTAAGTCCAAAAAATACGCCAACGTTGAGTGTCATTATTGTGGCAAGAAGGGTCACATCAAAAGATTTTGTCGAAAGTTTCTTCGAGAAAATCCAAATGCCAAGGGAAACATAATGAAGGCCGAAGAAGGTGACACAGGCGAGAAGGTAGCCACGGCCACCGAAAAGTTCTTTATTGTGTACGATGGAGACGTCGTTAATCTCGCCTGCCAAGACACGAGTTGGGTAATCGACAGTGGAGCTTCGATATATGCCACTTCGTGGAGAGATTTCTTTACGTCCTATACTTCTGGTGACTTTGGAAGTGTAAGGATGAGAAATGATGGCGTTGCAAAAGCCATTGGTTTTGGAGACGTACGTTTAGAAACCGCCAATGGCAACACCTTGTTTTTGAGAGGTGTGAAGCACATTCCTGACATCGGCATCAATTTAATCTCTACTGTAAAGCTTGACGACGAAGGGTTTTGCAACAATTTTCGTGATGGAAAATGGAAGCTCGCCAAAGGCTCTTTAATTGTGGCAAGAGGAGAAAAATGCTCATTTTTGTATGTGATGCACACGAAGATCGCAGATTCCACAGTTCATACGGTGGACGATGAAAATGTTGTAGAACTTTGGCACAACCGGCTTAGTCATATGAGTGAGAAGGGCTTGATGATTCTAGCCAAGAAAAATCTGTTATCAGGTATAAAAGGAGGCTCTCTAAAACAGTGTGTTCACTGCTTGGCTGGTAAGCAGACTCGAGTAGCCTTTAAAAGTGTTCCTCACTCGCGGAAACTAGGTATACTCAACATAGTGTATTCCAATGTGTGCGGCCCGATGAAGACAAGAACACTTGGAGGTGCGTTATACTTTGTGACTTTCATCAACGATCATTCAAGGAAGATCTGGGTGTATATGTTGAAGACAAAAGATCAAGTCATAGACGTCTTCAAACAGTTTCATGCTCGTGTGGAAAGAGAAACAGGTGTGAAGCTCAAGTGCATTCGGACAGATAATGGGGGTGAATATTGTGGTCCTTTTGATGAGTACTGCAGAGAGCAAGGTATTCGGCATCAAAAGACACCTTCGAAGACTCCTCAGTTAAACGGTTTAGCTGAGAGAATGAACAGGACACTTGTTGAGAGAGTGAGATGTTTACTCTCGCAGTCACAGTTGCCGAGATCCTTTTGGGGTGAAGCCTTGAGTACAGTGGTTCACGTTTTGAATCTCACGCCAAGTGTTCCACTAAACTTCAAAGTTCCGGATAAGATGTGGTCTGGAAAAGAAGTTTCTTACAATCATCTGCACATTTTTGGATGCAAGGCCTTTATTCATATTCCAAAAGACGAGCAATCGAAGCTCGATGTGAAGACGAGGTCGTGTGTGTTCATCGGTTATGGTCTTGATGAGTTTGGCTACAGGTTCTACGACCCGGTGCAGAAAAAGCTAATCAGAAGCAGAGATGCAGTGTTTGTAGAAAACCAAGGAATCAAAGACATCGATAAGGCAGAAGAGGCAGATAGGTGCAATGATGATTTGATCGATTTTGATCAAATTTCTACACCTACAGTACATTCCGATCAAGGGGGAGCAGAACCAGAACATGATACCGGTCCTGCCAATGGCGAAGTCCCCACTACTGATAATGTTGAACCAACTGAGTAAGTCGAAGAAGAGGTTCAAGAGTTGCCAGAAGAACCTCCGTTGAGAAGATCCACTAGAGAGCGACGTCCTTCGACGAGATACACTTCAGATGATTATGTGATGCTCACAGATAACGAAGAGCCAGAAACTTACCAAGAGGCCATTTCTGTTGATGAGAAGAAATTGTGGTTGAAAGCCATGGAAGAGGAGATGCAGTTTCTTCATGAGAACAACACTTTTGACTTGGTGAAGTTACCCCAAGGAAAGAAAGCTCTAAAGAACAGATGGCTCTACAAGTTAAAGACCAAAAATGCAAGCTCACAGCCAAGATACAAGGCTCGGTTAGTTGTGAATGGGTACGGTCAGAAGAAAGGAATCGACTTTGAAGAAATATTCTCACCAGTGGTAAAGATGTCCTCGATCCGAGTTGCCCTTGGTTTAGCGACATACTTGAACTTAGAGATAGAACAACTTGATGTGAAAACTGCGTTTCTTCATGGTGACTTGGAGGAAGAAATTTACATGGAGCAGCCCGAGGGATTCAAAGTCAGAGGAAAAGAACAACTTGTGTGCAAGTTGAAGAAGAGCTTGTATGGCCTCAAACAAGCTCCACGCCATTGGTACAAGAAGTTTGACTCTTTCATGGTGAGTCAAGGGTACAGTCGAACATTGTCAGACCATTGTGTGTTCATCAAGAGGTATTCCAATGATGATTTCGTTATTCTCCTCTTGTATGTTGACGATATTAATCATAGGCCGTGACACTAGCAAGATTGCTAAATTGAAGGGAGAATTGAGCAAGTCTTTTGCTATGAAAGACTTGGGTGCGGCAAAGAAGATACTCAGTATGAAGATCTCTCGAGATAGGAAGAATGGGAAACTGTGGTTATCTCAGGAAGACTACATCGAGAAGGTACTAGAAAAGTTCAACATGAGCAAGGCCAAAACTGTGTGTTCTCCACTTGCAGGTCACTTCAAGCTCAATTCAGAGCAATGTCCTACAAGTGAGAAAGACAAGGCCGATATGAGTCTAGTTCCTTATGCATCTGTAGTTGGCAGTTTGATGTACGCCATGGTTTGCACTCGACCCGATATTACTCATTCAGTTGGAGTAGTCAGCCGATTCCTCTCCAATCCTGGCAAAGAACACTGGGAAGCAATGAAGTGGATATTCATATATCTCACAAGCACTTCTAGGTTTTGTTTGTGTTTCGATGGCAGTGATCCTATGCTAGTTGGGTATATTGATTCAGATATGGCCGGTAACGTTGATTCCAAGAGATCCATTTCAGAATTCTTGATGATTTTTGCAGGAGGAGCCGTGTCATAGCAATCCAAACTGCAAGATTGTGTTGCACTATCCACCACAGAAGCCGAGTACATTGCAAGGAATTGAGTCTGCGCCAAGAGAAGTATATTATGTTTAGTGATAGCCAGAGTGCTATTGTAACGACCCCTTTTTCCAGCAAGATATTGTCCGCTCTGGGGATTGGGCCGTAACCCAATATCCTCCCCTCACGGCTTTGTTTGGCGAGAACTTCCCAGAAGGTCACCCAACCTGGAATTGCTCTCGCCGAAGCACTTTTAACTTCGGAGTTCTTATGGGATCTGTTACCAATTGTGCTACAAAACACGTCTTACTATATTAGGAGGGTCTCTTTACATATGTTTCATTTCCACATACTTCCCCAAGCGATGTGGGATTGTGATGACCTGTATCGACCCTTACCCGTATCCTAATTTTGTCGTATTATTATTTTTTTTATCCTAATAACTTTAATTGCATTTAAACGGAATTTAGAGCGGAAACCAAAATTGTTAAAACATTCGAATCTATTTTGAAAACCATTTAATAAAACTTTAAAACAATTAAAAGAAAACATAATAAAAACATAAAAATAATTAAAGCAGTGGAAACCGACAAAAACAGGGGCAGAAGGGACAATCGCCCCCTAAAATAAAGGGGCGATCGATCGCCCATCGGCGATCGCTTGGTTTTGCCAGCGATCACCTCACCAGGCGATCACAGATCACTCGACCAAAGAAGGGCGATCGATCGCCCCAAGCCGGCGATCGATCGCCAAACACTCTGGAATTCTTCCAGAGTGCTCGGCCTCCCCTCCCCCCCCCCCCTCTTTCCTCTTTCCTCTTTCCTCTTTCTCTTTCCTCTTTCCTCTTTCTTTCTTTTCCCCTTTCCTTCTTCTTTCATTTTTCCTTTCTTTCTTCTTTCATCATATTTCTACAAATATAAACATAAATTCTACTTACACCACAACATACATTTCAACATTTAATCTCTAAGTACTCGTACATCAACCATTATCTCGCTCAAACCAACCCGAGTCACAATTCAAACAAAATACATTTTCACGAAAACGAACCGCGTGCATCCGTTTAAAAACTAAACATTTCCTCCTGTTTTAAAATCATCGAGCGGTTATAAAATAAGCTTCCAAAACGTTTAAAAACTTTGAAACATAAACCCATCAACTACTCCAGATCCAAACATCCTATAATGTTCTATCTGTACAATATTTTACCTAACATTTTCTATCCAAAACAACCCAAAATACCTATATACGTCCCCACGGGTTATGAAACGCCTCGACTGCGCCAGCACACCCCCATGAGCCATTCTCCATCAACTGCATCACTCCTCGGGTGGAGGGACCTCATCCTCACCTATATCCTGATCACTTACACCATATAGACACACTATGAGCTAAAGGCTCAGTAAGTTTTGTAAGTGCAATGCATGCTGTGCGTATGAGTTTCAGAAATCATGCAACATTTTCTTATCATTACGTCGCAGACATATTGTCACCGAGATATCAGTCCGCTAAAAGGAAAGGATTCATCCCGCTGTCGGACAACCCTTTCTATCTAGCGGAGGGGGGTACATGCTCACACAAACAACAGCCATGCCTGAGCCCCACCTCGCGTGACCAGATAACAGATTACGTAGATTCATTTAGTTTAGGCGATGTGGTATTGTGACAGACCCCTTTGTGCCTACACAATAGATCAATAGGCCCCTTTCAGGCCACATCTCTTTTCATGAAAACATCGTGCGGAAGTTCATTTTCTATGCTCTTTTAAAAACCATGATGCATAAACACGTGCATAACATAACATTCAACATATATACCATCAAGACAATAAAAAGCATAATCTATATTCTACATATGTACCATCAAGACAATAAAAACATAATCTATATTCTACATATATACCATCAAGACAATAAAAACATATAACCTATAAAAGAACTAATATTAACTACCCAACCAAAGCATATAAACCAACAATTCACCAAAACTCCTCGAGACGACATCGATGTACGGTGTAGGCCAATCGGCCAAAGTAAGTCATGAGAACTTACCTTTCGTCCGTAGCGCACTGAGCTCCGTCCACGAGCGTTGTTCACCTAAGGCAATGTCACAACAATCAACGTTAAAGCACGTTCAAACCTTTAAGCGTCAAATTAACGAAACTAAAGAATTTCTTAAACTCTTAAAATACTTCATTGAGGCATTTCGTCGAGCATTTCACGTTCAACTTACCAAAACCTTCATTAACGGAGTTTCCTAAAGCTTCGAAAATCCATAAACCCGAACAATTCTCAACGAATCATTTAACTTCGTCCAATAACGTCCAACACTTCTATTATCTTCGCAACTACGGTAAAACTATCGATTTCTAACCCTAAATCACATTTTTCACAAAACCCTAAACAAAACCCTAACCGTGTAACTTCATAAAAACCGAACAATAACCTTCTAAAACTATAGAATCGTACCTAGAGTCGAGTTTGAGGAAGGAAACGTGAAGAACGGAAGACGAACGGAGGAGGAATCGACGTCGAAAGTGGAACGCTGTGAGGGAGGGCGATGAAAGTCGCCTGGAGAATTACAGGGAAGGGGAGTCGCGAATGAGGGAGAAAAGAAGAAGAAAACCTTGATTTTTAATTAAAATTTGACTTGGCAAATTACTTTTTTGCCCTTCCTTTGATTTTCTATTTGTTTTGTTCTTCGTTTCGTAAATTTTCTAACAATTTGGTTTCTCCAAACTTTCTTATCTCGCTAATAAATCCAATTTATTATCAGGGTCCTTTTAAAACTGTCCGTTCACAATTCGGACCTCGTTTACTATTTTTACTAAAACGTCCTTTATATTACGATAAACGTAATTCTCGTAAAATTAGCGTTACAACTCCTAAAATTCTTAAAATTGTCTTAAAATCCTTTACAATTATTAGGATCGTAATAACGCTTTCTTTTCGTAAAACGGGCTTGATTTGACATATTTACAAAAATGTCATTTACATTAAAATATTAATATTCTGTAAAGCCGGGTGTTACACGACCACCTTTTTACGACCCGAGATTCGCCTATACTCGAGTTCGGGATTCGCCTACACTCGGCTTAGGTACCGAGGTTTGCCCCGCAACCCGAGGTTTGCCCCGCAGTCGTACCCATACGTGCACATTTGTGTCATCACAATCACCCCCCTCGGGGGCCCAACGTCCTCGGAGGCCCAACGTCATCGTTGACCACATTTCCGATTGGGTACAGGCTCTGATACCATTTGTAACGACCCCTTTTCCCAGCAAGATATTGTCCGCTCTAGAGATTGGGCCGTAACCCAATATCCTTCCCTCACGGCTTTGTTTGGCGAGAACTTCCCGGAAGGTCACCCAACCTGGAATTGCTCTCGCCGAAGCACTTTTAACTTCGGAGTTCTTATGGAATCTGTTGCCAATTGTGGTCCAAAACGCATCTTACTATATTAAGAGGGTCTCTTTACATATGTTTCATTTCCACATACTTCCCCAAGCGATATGAGATTGTGATGACCCCCTTTTTACGACCCGGGATTCGCCTATACTCGAGTCCGGGATTTGCTTACACTCGGCTTAGGTCTCGAGGTTTGCCCCGCAGTCGTACTCATACGTGCACATTTGGGTCATCACAGCTATCCATCTCTCCAAGAATTCGTCATTTCATTCGAGGTCCAAGCATATTGTTGTGAGGTATCATTGGGTTCGAGATTTACTCGAGACAAAGCAGTTGCACTTGGCAAAAGTGCACACTAGTGAAAACGGTTCGGATATGTTGATGAAAGCTTTACCAAAGGAGAAGCTCGAGACTTATGATGAGGGACCCATCTTATTAATGTTATTGGAAAATATGAAGGAAAGAAGAACTTCTTTCCTTCGGCGGTCACCTTACTTTAAGGAAGGTGTCTTGTAGGCACCCACCTTCCTTTAAGGAAGGTGTCTCTTGAAGCCTCTATAAATAGAGGCTTCAAGCAAACCTTCCTTAAAGGAAGGTGGGCGCCATCCGAAGCAACTTCTTTTGCAAAAGAAGAGTAGAGAAGAGAGAAAATAAGAGAGTATTATTTTTAGTGGGAGAGAAAAGAAAGGTGTGAGAGAAAAATAGGTGTGGTGCTTTTGTGCACATTGAGAGTTCTAAGAGTGGTTATTTCTCTTAGTGAATATTTTCTAGAATATTCGATATCTAGAAAAATATTGTAAATCCTATTTTTCATAGTGAGATCTTTCTGGACTCGGTCCCCTTGGTTTTTTTCCTGATTTGGGTTTCCACGTAAAATTATTAGCGTTCATTTAGCCCTTATTTCTCTTACTTCTTGGCCGTTGTAATCTTATGGCGTGAAAAAATATTCCCGGTATTTTTCGGATCGCTTCCGCTATCATTTCTCATTCCGACAAATTTTCGTTATTTTCCCAACACTTAGAGTCAAAAGTTTTCGATTTCATTGCTCTGATTTCTATGGCCTGCCTGCTTTCTGGTTAGATTATTGGAAATTGGTTGTAATTTGTATGTCAAGCTGAATTTATACGCTAATCAATTTTTTCACCGCATTTCATCTCTTAAATTTAACTTTCTGTCGTTCTTTTCCTGAAAAATGTTCGACTATAAAGTTATATCGCCGTCTTGGAGAGGGTACAAATGCTCGTTTGTCTAATATTTTGCTAGGAAAAAATCGAAAAAAATTTCCATATTGAAAATTCAAAGCGGGCTCTTATGTTTGACTAAATTTCAATAGTAGAAGTCTCTCATGTTCGACTTTCGAGATTGATTTTGAATGTGTAACATATGACCAGTGACATGGTTCTTGCTGTTAGAGTATATGTATAGTGTTTAGTTCAGTTGGATTCCAATTTTTTTAGTTTAGTTAGTACTCTGTTCTTTTTCCAATACTCATGATGAACTCTATTGTATATACATGTAAAACAAGTTTCGATTATACAAGTTTACAGAGAAATCATCAAAACTTTCTCTCTCAGTGCCGCCACTGTCTTCATCTTCACCTTCACCTTCTTCATCTCCTTTTGTTTCAGCTTTACATTTCACTACTTTAATCTTAACTTGGTATCAGAGTTAGAGAATGATCTTTCCTAGCTCAACAATATCCTCCTCCCTTTTCTCCTTCTCTGCCACAATTTTATCCGCAAACCAAACTTTAACCATCAAATTAGACAACTCGAATTACCTGATATGGAAAACTCAACTGCTAAACGTTATTATTGCTAATAGCGCTGATAACATTCTCGACGGCACATATTCCCCACCCCCACAGTTTCTGGACAACTTCTCTTCTCAGCTAAATCCATAGTTCAGTACATGGCAGCGGTTCAACTGGCTCCTTATGAGCTGGATCTTTGCCTCTCTCTCGGGGGAGCTCCTCCCACAAATAATTTCTTATCCTACTGCCAGCGAAATGTAGACGGCTCTAGCCCGAAGATTTGCAACCTCTTCTTTAGCTCAAATTACAGACTTGCGAAGCCAACTTAACTCTCTGTCAAAAGATGGAATCTCTGTTTCTCAATATATCCATAAACTTACCTCCCTCTGCAACACTCTGGCGGCAATCGTAGAACCGGTCTCCTATAGAGACCAAGTCATATTTTTTCTCAATGGTCTTGACCCCGAACACAACTCGTTGGTCACCACAATCACCAATCATCATGACGAACCATCTCTCGAAGACATTTACAGCCTTCTACAGAGTTTCAAATTTTGCCTGGAGAAACAAAACTCTGTTGGTTCTCTTTCGATCCCAACTCTGATCCATGCTCAGGCCGCAATTCAGTGCTCTTTTCGACCGGGATGGGTTCCTCGGCCATCTGGTTTCTCTGGTTCCTGACCTAACTTTTAGACACCATATCATCAGCACAGGTTCAGGTCGAACCAACCGGCCCCAAATGATTAGCGAAAGAACCGGCCCAACCACAGGCCCAGATGTCTGATCTGTAACAAGCTGAGCCACTCAGCCCCAGCCTGTTACCAAAGGTTAAATACTTCCTACAGGTCTGGCCCACCAAACTCAACCTATCAACCTGGCCCACCTCATTCCAACCAACTCTCAATACCTACCCAGGCCTACTATACCCGAGCCCAAATACCCAAATACCCAACCAGCCTTTCTACACCCAAACGCAGAACTCCTATTACCAACCCACCTACTGACCACTCTGTCTCTTCCCTAGCTCTCACTGCCGGTTTATTGATGACACCTCTGGTCGCCAACCCGTGGGTTCTCGACTCTGGAGCAACTCATCACTTCTCTCCAAACTCGGCTATCCTCCACCACCCTCAGCCATACTCAGGCTCCAATCACGCCGCAACAGTTGACGGTAAGTTGGCTCAAATTCTGCACACTGGTTCTGCTATTATTCCCACCTTTCTTCGTCCCCTTCACTTACCTACTGTTTGTCATACTCCACAATTTTCCCACAATCTACTTAGTGTCAGTAAATTATGTATTGAGAATTCGGTATACGTTGAATTTCATGCTTGCTATTTTTTTTGTCAAGGACCAGATTTCTCATCAAATCCTACTTCGGGGTTTCTTAATGATGGCTTATATCAGATTCAACTGGCCACTCCAGTCCGTTCACTGTTAGCCAGATTGCCAATTCCAGCACCTCTTTTGTCTTAAATTTGGCATTTTAGATTGGGACATCCATCTACTTCTATTTTGTACCGTGTATTAAACTCCTGTAATGTTCCTTTTGTACAAACTGAAATGCCAAAATTTTGTACTTCCTGTCAAATGAGTAAAACTCACCGTTTGCCTTTTAAAAAATCTGATTCTCATGCTCGTTTACCGTTTGAACTTGTTCATACTGATGTTTAGGGACCGTCTCCTATTCAATTTGTTACTGGTGCTCGTTATTTCATGTTATTTGTTGATGATTGCACTAGGTTCACATGGTTCTTTCCATTAAAATTAAAAAGTAAAGTTCACACGACTTTTGTGCAATTTCACCATTTTGTTCATACTCAATTTGGTTGTCTTATCAAGGTTGTCCAATTCGACTAGGAAGGGGAGTGCCAATCTCTCCATTCTTTTTAAGCCTCTTGGAATCCATCATCGCATCTCATGTCCATATACTCCAAATCAAAATGGTCGAGTATAGCGTAAGAATCGCCATGTCATCGAAACAGGTCTTACTCTCTACTCTTCCATTCCTCAGTTCCTCAGTACTTCTGGTCGTACGCATTTGCTACTGCGACCGGCTAGATAAATTTGTTACTGACTCCTGTCTTTAAAGATAAATCTCCTTTCGAGTGCTTGTTTGATTCTATTCCAGATTACAACTCTCTGCGTGTTTTCGGTTGCCTGTGTTTTCCTTTATTAGCCCATTTAATCAACATAAATTGCAGTCTCGTTCCCTTTCGTGCGTGTTTTTAGTGCCTAGTCCACATCACAACGGCTATCTATGTCTAGATCCAAAATCAAACAGATTGTACATCTCTCGTCATGTTAATTTTGATGAGTCGAGTTTTCATTTTCCTCAATGAACATCTCTCCTCCACAAAAATCTCCTTTCTCACTACCAATTCCTCTTAATCCCTTACCTCCTCTCCTCACTCAGGCAAGTCATCTGGTACTTCCTCCTCCAAATCCATCATCTCTCACTAAAATAGAACCATCCACGCCTACATCTACACCACCCCTACCTTTATTGACCTCCTTTCTATCCTCACCCACACCCCTAATCTTCCTCTCATTAATAATCATCCCATGCGAACTAGAGCCAAAGACAGTATCTTTAAGTCTAAAGCATTTTCAGTCGAATCCTCCATTGAACTCAAAACCTTTCAACAAGCCTCCAAACATCCACAGTGGTTAGCTGCTATGCCAGAGGAAACAGCAGCTCTCAATGAAACTCATACCTGGACACTGTTTACACCTCCACAAGGGGTCAAAATCATTGGTTATATAAGTGGATTTTCAAAACAAAACTCAACTTTGATGGCACACTCAACAGGTATAAGGTCGCTTAGTGGCAAAATGTTATGACCAAACAAAGGGAATTAATTATGAAGAGACTTTCAACCCAGTTGTAAAACCAACATCTGTTTGCACCACTCTATCATTAACCATCTCCTTTGACTGGGTCATCTGGCAACTTGATGTGAGTAATGTGTTCCTACATGGTGATTTAACTGAAACAATTTTTTATGCAGCAACCTCCATGCTTTATAAGCCTTTTTTTATCCTTTTGTTGTATGCTGATTACACAAAGCCCTTTATGACCTTAAGCAATCTCTCAGGGCCTAGTATACTAAATTATACACAGCCTTATTAGATTGGGGTTTCTCAGCTTCAAAGTCAGATTCATTGCTATTTGTTCATCGTCGGCCTTCTTCAATTATTATTATGCTAGTATATGTTGATAATATCATCCTGAGTAGTAACTCTGCATCTCTGCTTGATCAACTTCTCGTTTACTTGAACTCTAAATTTAAAGTGTGGTATCTTGGACAATTATCATTTTTTCTTGGAATTTGAGTAACTCACACTTCTACTGGTATGAGTCTTTCGCAGTCAAAATACATTTCTGAGCTACTGCACAGGGCTAACATGGGCTCCTGTAAACCAGTTCCTACTCCAATGGTTTCAGGCCTCATTCTTTCTAAACATTCTGATACCCCTCTACCTGATGGTTTCCTCTACCGCAGCGTTGTTGGTGCTTTGCAGTATTGTTGTCTTACCCGACTCGACATTTGCTTTTGCTGTCAACAAAGTCTCACAATTTATGCATTCACCTTTGGACGTTCATTGGCAAGCAGTCAAGCGAATTCTCCGATGTCTTCTAGGTACCTCTTCTTTGGGTATCTTCTTTTCGCCATCTTCATCCTACAATTTGACATGTTATACAGATGTCGATTAGGCTTCCTGCCTAGATGACCGTAAGAGTACCAGTGGATATTTTATTTTCTTGGGATCAAATCTTATATCGTGGTCTTCCACTAAACAAAAAGTTGTTCCAAGATCAAGCACTACAGTTTGTGAATGGTGCAGCAGAAGTTTTATGGCTACAATCTCTACTAAAAGAATTGGGTGTTGTATGTACGCAAGTATCCCTAATACTCTATGATAATTTGAGTGCAACGTACCTCGCCTCCAACCCAGTTTTACACTCTAAATCCAAACATGTAGAGATCGATTTTCACTTTGTGCAGGAAAAAGTCCTTAAAAAGACTTTATCAGTAAATTCACTCCTTCAGAAAATCAACTTGCAGACGCTCTCACAAAGCCTCTTCCGCCATCGTCCTTTTGGACATTTCTGTTCAAGATCTTCGACCTACAACCTTGCTTTTGAAAGGGGATGTTAGAGTATATGTACAGTGTTTAGTTCAGTCAGATTCTAATTTTTTTTGTTGACCTCTTACCATTTTGAGACTCCTGAACAGTTAATCATAAACACATCTTAACTTAATAATATTACTAAAATCGTAAACACTTACAGTCGTTGGAGTGTACTCATGTGGCAATCTGTGCTGGAAGGCAGTCTGCAGAATCGATTTTAGAACCCAGTTTTGCTTTGATACCATAATTGTAATATCCCGAGTCTTCCAAACCCGGTTTTGTTACCCATGACATAGAACTGAACTAAGAGAATTTATGGAGAATTTTAAAATTTCTCTCAATGATGAAAATTCTATTTTTAATCCTCGACTATACAGCGGAAAACTCAATAAGTAAACAACATTTATAAATAGACAAAACGTTAAGACATTTGGCTGAGGGAATTGAAACTCAAAGAACATCTACCGATCACAAAACGACAAGACATAATACTCACTTCTACCGATAGTGAAAAATCTACATCTTCTGATTGACATGTGCATCCCACGTGACTCATTAAACATCACCCGATAGAAGACTTCTACCGGTGAACGGGAACCCTCAACATCTACCGATAGTAATAAACAACATCTACCTATAGAAATAGATAACATCTACCGATAGAAATAAACAACATCTATCGATCACAAAACGACAAGACATAATACTCACTTCTACCGATAGTGAAAAGTCTACATCTTTCGATTGACATGTGCATCCCACGTGACTCATTATTATCCACAATCTTAAAAAAAAATCATTCAGACAAGTCTTAAACTCATATGTTTTAAGAAAATCTCATCCTACTTAGACTTCAGTATTCATAATTCTTACAACATCTTAAGAGCAGTAACCACGGGTCGAATTCGCCTTCCAGCCACAAACTGTCACCCTGAGCACCCTCCAGCAACCAGTCTTAGGCATCCTCATTGAGTTTGGAATCCTCACCTGATAGTTCGTCACCTACATCATAAGGTTTAAACTATAAGCCTAATGCTTAGTAAGGAGTGCAATACTAACATGTATGCGGGAATGCACAGTTGAAAGAAACACGTTTTCATAATCTTTTCTTATTCATGCTCTTGTTCATATTCTTATTCATATTCTTGTTCATCGTTTACATCTTGTGGATTAAGGGAGGATTTGTGCTGAAAAGGGGGTTGACAGTGAGAGTGTACATAGTCCCTTGTGGGTCGTAATCATGGTCCTTCTTTTGGACAGTGACGTACGCCAAACCGCCCTCAACCCTCTCTTAATCCCTATTGCATAAGTGTCATGTTCATATCTTGTTCGTGAAAGAAAACATGCACTTAAAACACTTTCATGTGCTTAAAAAAAAACAATCATGAAGCATGAGTATGAGTACTCTTAATTCATCGAACTAAAAGGACAGATCATGCAATTAACAGTAGATCATATCACTAACTCGCATACTATAACAAAACAGGCAATAACACAAACAGCTTTAGAACATTATAATCACTTCAACCTAGTACCCTTGTGATGTATGGCCCTAATGGCCGGGAATCTTACTCACTCACTTACCTGGTTTCCTTAGCAAATTTAGGCACTTCTCTTCAGACCTTCTTTACCTAAAACATTCCACATTACAGAGTTAAACAAAATCTCAAAAGTTCTAACCAACAGTCATCCTGGAATCTAACGCATATATTTCTAAATCTTCTTAATCGGGCACCTTGTGTGTGTAGATTAAACTTCCAAAACCTAAAATAACTAGATTCAACCTACTAACTAACCACAGATTACAAATGTCACTACTATTACTCTGCCATTGAAGAATCCGAAACTTCAAGTTCTAGCTGGAAACAGAGCTCCAAGTAACTAACCAGCAACTACATTGTCTAAGTCTTACCTAGAGCGTGAATCGTCGGGGTGGAGACTGAAGAATCAGTCGTCGATAGAGGAGTCGCTGGCAAAGAGAGAGAGCTCTGGGGAAAAGGAGGTCGCCGAGAGAGGAATGTCGGCTACAGTGAGGTTTTAATAAGGTTTAAGGATTTCCATTTCCTATTTATACTAATTAAAATCCATCTTAATTACAATTTTGCCACCCAACCTAGTTTCACACCACTTGGAATTCAATAAATCAGGCATTAATTTAAATTAAAAAGGTCGATGAAAGATGACAGTTAAATCAGTTTCTTTAAGGAAAGAAATTACCTGACTGAAATTGTCGGGTGTTACATCCACCCCTCCTTAAACAAATTTTCGTCCTCGAAAATTTATCAAACAAAGAGCTCTGGATATTTGATCAACATGTCCTGCTGTCGCTCCCATGTGGCTTCTTCAATGCCATGATTCGTCAACAAAACGTTCACTAGTGGGATCTCCTTATTCCGCAGAGTCTTAACTGCAGTTTCCATAATTCGTACAGGTTTTTCTTCATACATTAATGTTGGCTCAATTTCGATTTCTGATGACTTAACAATCTGCGTAGGATAATGTATGCATTTCCTTAACATTGACACATGAAAGACATTATGAACCTTTTCCAGTGACGGAGGCAACTACAATTTGTAAGCTGTACTGCCAATTCTCGCCAAGATAGGGAATGGACCAATGAATCGTGGACTAAGCTTTCCCTTCTTGCCGAATCTTAAAACTCCTTTAAACGGTGAAATCTTTAGGAAAACTTCATCACCGACTGCAAACTCAAGATCTCTCCTTCTTTGGTCAGCATAAATCTTATGTCGGCTTTGCGTTGTCATCATCCTTTTCCTAATGATGGCGATCTTTTTTGACATATGCTGTAAAATTTCAGGGCCTAAGAGTTTTACTTCGCCAACTTCGTCCCAATATAAGGGTGATTTGCATTTTCTTCCATACAACGCTTCGTATGGTGTCATACCGATGGTGGACTGGTAACTATTGTTGTAGGAGAATTTAACTAAGGGCAGGTATTGACTCCAAGATGACTGAAAATCCAGCACACATGCCCTCAACATGTCTTCAAGTGTCTGAATTGTCCGTTCGGATTGTCCATCAGTCTGAGGGTGAAAAGCAGTGCTGAGGGATAATTTTGTTCCTAACGTGCCTTGAAGACTTTGCCAAAACCTCGAGGTGAACCTGGGATCACAATCTGAGACAATGGATATCGGAATCCCATGCAATCTGATAATTTCCTGAACGTACAGATTAGCAAGCTGATCCATCGTGTAAGTCGTCTTTACAGGTAGGAAGTGAGCTGATTTCGTCAATCTGTCAATTACAACCCAAATGCTGTCATGACCTTTAGTTGTCTTAGGTAGTTCTATAACAAAATCCATGGCAATGTTTTCCCACTTCCATTCGGGAATCGGTAAGGGTTGAAGGGTACCTCCTGGACGTTGATGCTCTGCCTTAACTTGCTGGCATATCAAACACGACTCTATATACTTGGCAACATCCCTCTTTAAATTTGGCCACCAAAAAAATAACCTTAAGTCCCGATACATCTTTTTGTTGCCAAGATGTACAGAAAAGGGAGACGAGTGCACCTCAGCCAAGATCAACTTACGTAATTTCTCATCACTCGGAATGTACCATCGATTTCTAAATTTCAAAATACCATCTTTGGAGAGACTGAACTCTGAAGAGGCGTCCTTTAACTTACTCATCATGCTATTATTTTCCTTTTATTCCTTTTGTTGTGCCTCCTTGATCCTATCCAAGACAGTTGGTCGAATGGTTAAATCAGCAAGTAAGGCTGACAACTCAGGAACTATTTCCAATTCCATCTTCTGGACTTCTATTTTCAAAGGTACAGCCATGGCTGATGTTGCAGGCTGCATTGTTGTCGACATTCTGCTCAATGCGTCAGCAACCGCATTGGCTTTACCAGGGTGATATTTAATTTCAAAGTCATAATCCTTAACAAATTCCAACCAATGTCTTTGCCTCATGTTCAATTCCTTTTGCGTAAAGAGATACTTCAAGCTTTTATGGTCCGAAAATACTTCACAGTACTGACCGTAAAGATAGTGCCTCCAAATTTTTAGTGTAAAAACCACAGCGGCTAACTCTAAATCATGAGTGAGGTAATTCTGTTCATAACTCTTTAGCTGTCTAGAAGCATATGCCACAACTTTGCCCTCCTGCATTAACACACACCCCAGGCCAACTTTGGATGCATCACAATAGACACTAAACCTTTCTCCTTCAACTGGGAGTGTCAACAGAGGGGCTGTCGTTAATTTCAGTTTCAAGGTCTAGAAACTCTCCTCACAAGCCCCTGTCCAAGAATATTTAAGGTCCTTCTTTGTTAGACTAGTTAAGGGATTGACTATCATTGAAAATCTCTTAATAAACTTCCTATCATAACCTGCCAACCAAGGAAACTACGGACCTCTCTGGCATTCTTTGGTTGTGGCCAGTCCTTTACCGCTTGAATTTTGGTTGGATCTACAGATATGCCCTCAGCAGAAATGACATGGCCTAAAAAGTTGACCTTATCCAACCAGAACTCACACTTGGACAACTTGGCATAGAGTTGCTGTTGTTTTAATGTCGCCAAAACTACTCTTAAGTGTTCTGCATGGTCAGCCTCAGTCCGTGAGTATATTAGGATATCATCTATAAACACAATCACAAACTTGTCCAAGTACTCACAAAACACTCGATTCATCAGGTCCATAAAAGCTGCGGGTGCATTTGTCAATCCAAACGACATCACCAGAAATTCGCAGTGTCCATAACGGGTTCTGAATGCTGTCTTTGGTATATCTTCCTTCTTAACCTTTAATTGGTAATAACCTGATCGTAAGTCAATTTTTGAAAACACTTTAGCTCCTTGTAATTGGTCAAACTAGTTGTCAATTCGGGGCAAGGGGTATTTATTCTTGATTGTTAACTTGTTCAGTTCTCTGTAATCTATGCACATTCTAAGAGAACTGTCTTTCTTCTTAATGAATAGGACGGGTGCACCCCAGGGAGAACAACTAGGGCGTATAAATCCCTTGTCTACTAATTCTTGTAGTTGGACTTTTAACTCCTTCAGCTCAACAGGTGCCATGCGGTAAGGGTTCTTAGACACAGGTAATGCCTCAGGATATGTATCGATTACAAACTCAATTTCTCTATCAGGTGGTAACCCAGGTAAGTCATCCAAAAAGGCTTCTGGAAACTCTCGGACTATAGGAATATCTTGAAGTTCTACCTTATTCTTCACCCGGACATCAATTATGCTAGCTAGATAACTCTCACAACCACCCCTCAGTAGCCGTTGAGTTTCTAGGGAGGATATAATCGACATTTTACTTATTTTTGGGATGGCTTGGAATGAATAACGATCTCCGTTCGGGGGTCGAAATTCAACTAATCCAGACCTACAACTTATCGTGGCATAATGTCTGCATAACCAATCAATTCCTAGTATAGCTTCATATCTCTTCATGTCAATTACGATCAGCTCTACATATAACTTCTTATCTCCTAAAGACACAATATCACCTTTCACTATTTGTTCTGAATGTAAAGACTTCCCCGACGGTAACATGACACTATATGACCTATCGGCTGGTAAGAGTCCTAATTTATGCTTACATACAAACATGGTTGCTACAAATGAGTGAGTGGCTCCCGTATCTATAAGTGTATAAGCAGAAATACCACAGATCATAATTGTACCTATTATGACCGTATGCTGCACTGCATCCTCATCTTCCATTAAAGCATAGACTCTAGGTGCTACTCTTGCTCGATTTAGGTCCGGCGGCATGGGACAGTCTCTGACCACATGACCAACCTTGTCACATCTATAGCAACGGCCAGAATATAATTTGCATTCGCCATGGTGGTTCTTCTGGCAGGTGCAACATAGAGGAGCTAGAGGTCTCTTTCCTTTTCCTTGGTCATCATTTGGATTGAAGGGTCTCTTCACACCTTTCTGCTGTTTTTGCGGTCCTCTATTCGGTTGTGGTTGCCAACCTCTGCCCTAGCGCGGTGGTGGCTGAGTCTCCTTGATAAACTTCCTTGGCGGTTCACGTTGCCCTTGTACTGTTAACTCAACTTCTTCCAATTCCAAAGCCTTAGCTGCCACTTCGGAATAAGGTATGTTATGGATCCCTACAGTCTTCACTCCCTGGAAGAGGCTCGGCTTCAGTCCATGGACAAATTAGTGAATCTTGTCTTCCTCATCATCCACCAGACGGGGTGCAAACCTGGACAAAGCCTCAAACTTACAGATGTAATCAGCCACAGAAACGGTTTGGCGCAGCTGCATAAACTCCATCTTTTTGCTGGCCCGAATTGCTCGGCTAAAATACTTGTCAAAGAAAGTCATCTTGAACCACGCCCAAGTCATAGTTTCCGCATTCGTAGTGCTCTGAATTGAGTCCCACCAATACCTTGCACCCAATGCAAGATGAAAAACAGTACAAGTGACCTTGTCCCCTTCTTCGACCTTGGCATACTTGAACATGTCCTTAATTGTTCGAATCCATTCTTCAGGATAAATAGGATCCGAAACTTGACCATTGAATACTGGAGGTCGAAGGCGGTGAAAACGCTCGCTTCCATGGTCGTGAGTCGTATTCGAGCTAGAATTCCCTTGCTCTTCTCTAGTAGTCACCAACTGCTCAATTTGGTGGGACTGGCGAATAACTAACTCGGTTAGCTGAGCGATGGTGTTACTATCCTCATTGTTCTCTCTTTGTTGACCTCTTACCATTTTGAGACTCCTAAACAATTAATCATAAACACATCTTAACTTAATAATATTACTAAAATCGTAAACACTTACAGTTGTTGGAGTGTACTCATGTGGCAATCTGTGCTAGGAAGGCAGTCTGCAGAATCGATTTTAGAACCCAGTTTTGCTTTGATACCATAATTGTAACATCCCAAGTCTTCCAAACCCGGTTTTGCTACCCATGACATAGAACTGAACTAAGAGAATTTACGGAGAATTTTAAAATTTCTCTCAATGATGAAAATTCTATCTTTAATCCTCGACTATACAGCGGAAAACTCAATAAGTAAACAACATTTATAAATAGACAAAACGTTAAGACATTTGGCTGAGGGAATTGAAACTCAAAGAACATCTACCGATCATAAAACGACAAGACATAATACTCACTTCTACCTATAGTGAAAAATCTACATTTTCCGATTGACATGTGCATCCCACATGACTCATTAAACATCACTCGATAGAAGACTTCTACCAGTGAACAGGAACCCTCAACATCTACCGATAGTAATAAACAACATCTACCTATAGAAATAGACAACATCTACCGATATAAATAAACAACATCTATCAATCACAAAACGACAAGACATAATACTCACTTCTACCGATAGTGAAAAGTCTACATCTTCCGATTGACATGTGCATCCCACGTGACTCATTAAACATCACCCGATAGAAGACTTCTACCGGTGAACGGGAACCCTCAACATCTACCGATAGTAATAAACAACATCTACCTATAGAAATAAACAACATCTACCGATAGAAATAAACAACATCTACCGATAGAAATAAATAACATCTACGGATCACAAAACGAAAAGACATAACACTCACTTCTACCGATAGATATTCTCTCATAACACCTACCTACAGAGAACACCCTGACTTTAACAGACTTCAACCTGATAGAAGTAAGCATGCACAATTATAACCCGGAGACTCATCCAGAATACGTGTAGCAGAATACTTATATAAAACAGAACATTCTATAACCTTATAATTATCCACAATCTTAAAAAAAAAAATCATTCAGACAAGTCTTAAACTCCTATGTTTTAAGAAAATCTCATCCTACTTAGACTTCAGTATTCATAATTCTTACAACATCTTAATAGCAGTAACCACGGGTCGAATTCGCCTTTCAGCCACAAACGGTCACCCTGAGTACCCTCCAACAACCAGTCTTAGGCATCCTCATTGAGTTTGGAATCCTCACCTGATAGTTCGTCACCTACATCATAAGGTTTAAACTATAAGCCTAATGCTTAGTAAGGAGTGCAATACTAACATGTATGCGTGAATGCACAGTTGAAAGAAACACGTTTTCATAATCTTTTCTTATTCATGCTCTTGTTCATATTCTTATTCATATTCTTGTTCATCGTTTACATCTTGTGGATTAAGGGAGGATTTGTGCTGAAAAGGGGGTTGACAGTGAGAGTGTACATAGTCCCTTGCGGGTCGTAATCATGGTCCTTCTTTTGGACAGTGACGTACGCCAAACCGCCCTCAACCCTCTCTTAATCCCTATTGCATAAGTGTCATGTTCATATCTTGTTCGTGAAAGAAAACATGCACTTAAAATAATTTCATGTGCTTAAAAAAAAACAATCATGAAGCATGAGTATGAGTACTCTTAATTCATCGAACTAAAAGGACAGATCATGCAATTAACAGTAGATCATATCACTAACTCGCATACTATAACAAAACAGGCAATAACACAAACAGCTTTAGAACATCATAATCACTCCAACCTAGTACCCTTGTGATGTAGGGCCCTAATGGCCGGGAATCTTACTCACTCACTTACCTGGTTTCCTTAGCAAATTTGGGCACTTCTCTTCAGACCTTCTTTACCTAAAACATTCCACATTACAGAGTTAAACAAAATCTCAAAAGTTCTAACCAACAGTCATCCTGGAATCTAACGCATATATTTCTAAATCTTCTTAATCGGGCACCTTGTGTGTGTAGATTAAACTTCCAAAACCTAAAATAACTAGATTCAACCTACTAACTAACCACAGATTACAAATGTCACTACTATTACTCTGCCATTGAAGAATCCGAAACTTCAAGTTCTAACTGGAAACAGAGCTCCAAGTAACTAACCAGCAACTACATTGTCTAAGTCTTACCTACAGCGTGAATCGTCGGGGTGGAGACTGAAGAATCGGTCGTCGATAGAGGAGTCGCTGGCAAAGAGAGAGAGCTCTGGGGAAAAGGAGGTCGCCGAGAGAGGAATGTCAGCTACAGTGAGGTTTTAATGAGGTTTAAGGATTTCCATTTTCTATTTATACTAATTAAAATCCATCTTAATTATAATTTTGCCACCCAACCTAGTTTCACACCACTAGGAATTCAATTAATCAAGCATTAATTTAAAATAAAAAGGTCGATGAAAGGTGACAGTTAAATCAGTTTCTTTAAGGAAAGAAATTACTTGACTGAAATTGTCAGGTGTTACATGGACGACCTTATTCTTTCCCATGTATCATAAATTTCTCAACCCATTATAACTTTAATTAAGGAAACACTATAACCTTTCACTTTAAATTTCGTAAAGTATCACATGTCATTTGCAAATAACGATAATGTATACACCATAATGCAGACAACAACATACATACAAAAACATGTCCATAATGAATTCAAAGATATTCGCATAATATAAGTTACACTATCATAATCACATCAACAAGAATTTGTCACCTAAACTCATCCTTTCAACATGTTCTTTAAAGGTCTTGGGTGATAATCATTTAGTTAATGGATCCGCTATCATTGAACTTGTACTTATGTGCTCAATACACACATTTTGTTTTTGTATTTCTTCTTTGACTGCCAAATACTTCAATTCCATATGTTTTGCTCTTTTCGAGTATTTGTCATTCTTTGAGAAGAATAAAGTTGCGGAATTGTCACAATAAATTCTTAGTTGTCTATCTATACTTTCGACTATACTTAGACCCAAGGTTAAGTTCCGCAACCACAACGCATGAACAATGGCCTCAAAGCATGCCATAAATTCTGCCTCCATGGTAGAAGTAGTGATCGAAGATTGCTTTCCACTTCTCCATGATACGGCTCCTCCGGCTAATAGAAACACGTAACTTAATGTAGATTTCCTTGAGTCTACACATCCGGCATAGTCTGAATCCAAGTATCCAATAACCTGAAGTTTATTGGATTTTCTATACATGAGCATGTAGTCCTTTGTTCCTTGCAAGTACCTAAGCACTTTCTTTGCAGCTTTCCAATGATCCATTCCTGGATTACTTTGATATCGGCCTAACATCCCTACTGCAAAACTTATGTCGGGCCGAGTACATGTTTGAGAATACATTAAGCTCCCGACAGCTGTTGCATATGGAATAGATTCCATTTTCTTTCTTTCCAAATCACTTTTCAAACATTCCATTTGACTGAATTTGTCTCATTTATGAATTGAAACTACACCAGCAGAGTATTTTTCCATTCTAAATCTCTCTAAAATTTTATCGATATATCTCTTCTGAGACAATCCTAGTAATCATTGTTGTCTATCATGGAATATTTCTATTCCAATTACATAGGATGTCTCACCCATATCTTTCATTTCAAAAATTTTAGAGAGAAACTCTTTTATATCATGTAATATTCCTATATTGTTAGAAACTAGAAGAATGTCATCAACATATAGGACTAATATGCTAAATTTGCTCCCACTGACCTTCAGATAGATACACCAATAAACAGTGTTTTCTATAAAACCGTACGACGTAATGGTATCGTTAAACTTAATATATCATTGTCTAAAAGCTTGTTTTTTAGTTCATATATTGACTTCTTCAATTTACACACTAACCTTTCATTTCTTGAAAGTGAGAATCCTTTTGGTTGATCCATATACACTTTTTCCTCTATGTCTCCATTCAGAAAGGCGATCTTTACATCCATTTGGTGAAGCTCTAAATCATAATGAGCTACCAAAGCCATAATACTTCTTAAGGAATCTTTCTTTGAAACTGGAGAGAAGGTTTCATTATAGTCAATACCATCTTTCTGAGTGTAACCTTTGGCGACAAGTCTAGCCTTATACCTTTCGATATTACCTTTCGAGTCACGTTTGGTTTTGTAAACCCATTTACAACCGATTCATTTAAAATCTTCAGGTAATTAATTTTACAAGTTTCCAGACTTTATTGTCATCCATCGATTTCAACTCTTCTTTCATGGCATTCAAACACTTTTCAGAATTTGAACATTTCATGGCTTTTATGAATGAGTTTGGATCATTATCATTGCTCAAGTCACATTCATCTTCAAGTGAATAGATCACGTAATCATTAGAAATTGCATGTCTTCTTGTCCTTACTGACCTTCGTAACTCTTGTGATTGTTCACTAGTGACTTGTATACCATCATTATGCTCATCATTAACTTGATCACTTTCTGTGGTTTGAATATTCACTCGTTGTTCCAGTATATTGTTAGACTGTGATACAACAAGAGGAACAATAACTTGATGAGAATCTTTAGGTGTAATTTTCTCCACCCGATTCTCATGAATATTCACCTTTCGTGGTACATCACTCCCACTGATCTGGTCATTCTCAATTAATCGAGCATTTCCAGACTCTACTATCCTCGTACTATGGTTTGGACAATAAATAATGTACCCTTTTGATTTTTTCGGGTAGTCAATGAAGTAACCATTAATGGTTTTTGCATCGAGTTTCTTTTCATGTGGATTGTATATCCTTACTTTTGCTGAACAACCCCAAATATGGAGATGTCATAAACTAAGTTTCCTTCCCATCCACAATTCATAAGGGGTCTTAGGAACTGGCTTACTAGGAACCCTATTCAATAAATATGCAGCGGTCTTTAAATCGTACATCCATAATGATAAAGGTACATTACTTTTCTTTACTATACTCCTAACCATTTCCCTTAGCGTACAATTTTGTCTTTTAGCTATACCATTTTTTTGTGGCTTACCAGGCATTGTATACTGTGAACAAATGCCTCGACTTTCGAGAAACCTTGCAAATGGACCTTTACATTGTCCACTTTCATCAAATTTTCTGTAATATTCACCACCTATATCAGACTTACGGGATTTTGTAATTCCAATATAAAATAGTATTTTTGTAAATATGTCAAATTAAGTTCGTTAGGCGAACGGAAAGTTTTAATGGAGCCTTAATGATATATGAAGATTTGGAGAAAACGGACCGTTAGCTAAATAACGAAATAAGTGGAAAAACAAATAGAAAATCATAAGGAAGGGCGAATGAGTAATTTTGCAAACCAAAATTTTATTAAAAATCACAAAATCCTTCCTTCCTCAGCACTTCAACGAAACCTTCATTTTCTCTCCTCTCCTCTCGGCGATTCTTCTTCCTCCTCACGGCGCTTCTTCTCTTCAACACCGACGATTCGTTCTCCGATCTTCGAAGCTTCTTCACGTTTTCTCCTCCAAAACCGACTCTAGATATGAATCAATAGTTTTGGAGCTTTAGATATCAATTTCTAGGGTTATACGGATTAGGGTTTCGTTAGGGTTTTGTTAAAAACGTGAAATAGGGTTTGAGATCGATAGAGTTACCATCATTATGGCTCAAATGGATGTATTATGGTTGTTGGTGCAAATGAGTTGAATTAATGAAGGTTGTTGTGAATTGCCTTAGGTGAACAACGCTCGTGGACAGAGCTTGAGTAGGAACGGACACGAGGTAAGTCTCCGTGACTCGTTTGGCCGATTGGTCTACACCATAAGACTATGTCGATCGAGGAATTGGAGATGCTCGTTGTGTTGGGTAATTAGGTTGGGTAGTTAGTTTAGTTAGATTGTTGAATATATAAGTTTATTGTTTGCATCCTTTGTTTTCGTTATGTCATTGTACACATGCACGCATCATGGTTTTAATAAAAAGCACGAAAAATGAATTTCTATGCATGTTTTTACAAAACGAAAAGGTAAATGAATGTAATGATGGTCACGTCGGTGGTGGTAGTTCAGGCATGGCTGTCAGATGAAGCATGTTTTCCCCCCGGTTAGATACGAGGGGCTATCCAATCTACGGATCTGCCGCTCCTATCTAGCGAGAGTGAAGCCCCGGTGACATAAATGAAATGAATAGCGAAAAGGTAGGATGCATGATTTATAAACTGTATATGCATAGCATTCACGTGCATTCACGTAGACTGACTGAGCCTCTAGCTCACATTTTATTTCTATGGTGTAGGTGACTTCGATATAGGTGAGGATGACGTTCCTCCGCCCGAAGTTTAAGCAGTTTGAAGAAGAATGCTCGCGGGAGTGTGCTGGCACAGTCGGAGCTTATTTTGAGCCGTGGGGACGTGGGTAAATGTTTTGGGAAATTGATAGATAGGAATATAGAAAATTGTATAGTTAGAAACATTTTTGGATGCTTGGTTTCTGGATAGTTCATATTTGATGTTTGGATGTGTATTTTGGATAGTTCGTGAACATATATGTATATAATGTTCATTTTGATGTTTCTGGAAATGTAGAATGTTATTTTAAATGTTTTTGGAAGTTCTGAGTGAATGGTGTGTAAGTACAGGAGGAAATTGTATGGGTTTCGGATAAGTGTTTGCTCAAAGTCAACCGGCAGATGCGTTCAGTTACTGTTGAGCGGTAGATGTAAGTAGTAAATTCTGTCGTTTTGTGATCGACAGAAGTTTATATAAGTGTTTGGTCAAAGTCAACCAGCAGATGTGTTCGGTTACTGTTGAGTGGTAGATGTAAGTAGTAGATTCTGTCGTTTTGTGATTGGCAGAAGTTTATATAAGTGTTTGGTCAAAGTCAACCGGCAGATGTGTTCGGTTACTGTTGAGCGGTAGATGTAAGTAGTAGATTCTGTTGTTTTGTGATCGGCAGAAGTTTATATAAGTATTTGGTCAAAGTCAACCGGCAGATGTGTTCGGTTACTGTTGAGCGGTGGATGTGGCTTGGCAGAAATGAGCGGTGGATGTGGCTAGGTAGAAATGAGCGGTGGATGTGGCTTGGCAGAAGTGAGCGGTGGATGTGGCTTGGAAGAAATGAGCGGTGGATGTGAGCGGTAAAAGTGTACAATGAAAATAAGCGGTGGATGTGGCTTGGCAGAAGTGAGCGGTGGATGTGGCATGGCAGAAGTGAGCGGTGGATGTGGCTTGGCAGAAGTGAGCGGTGGATGTGAGTGGTAAATGTGAACAGGAAAATTTTAGGCTTGGGCCCTTTTTGCCCTCTGTTCTGCTTGGCCGATTCTTCTTTTATTGTTTTAATTGTTTTATTTAAATGTTTTCTTTAGTTTTCTTTGCTTTAAATACGTTTTATTAAAGGATTTTCAAATGGTTTTCCACTTTAACAATAAACTTAAAGTTTATAGGAAAAAAAAATAATACGGGGAAGTTAAGGGGACAGTTTTAGGGACGTCACAGTTATGGTATCAGAGCCCCCGGGTTTTAAAAATTGTTCTGTAGACTGCTCGACTGCACAGCCACTACGCGGACATCCTTCTTCAACTGTAAGTATGTTTAAATGCTTTGCTTAAATTCGATTTCTTAGGATTATTTGTTTAACTTTTATAGGAGTTATAGAAAATAGTTCGAGGTAGAGACGCCAGAGATGATGCCTTAGATAGGCTGACCGATTTGCTGGACCGTCAGGCTCAGCATATGGACCAACAAGCGCAACAGATCGAGAACTTAGTGAACCGAGAAAATCAGAAAGCCCGGGATATAGTTGTTCCGAACAACCACAGCATGGAGAGGTTTCAGAAGCTACGGCCTCCAATATTCAACGGACAATCTACGGAGCTCTCTATTGCTGAGGAGTGGGTTCGAATGATGGAAGACATGTGCTGAGAAGGTCACGTGCGTCACCTTCCACCTGGCATTGGATGCCCGTTCTTGGTGGGATTTTGTTAAGGCGATGACGAACGTGGCACTGATGAGGTGGGAACGGTTTGAGACCGTGTTCTTTGATAAGTCTTTCAGCCGTACAATGAGGGCGGAAAAAATAGCTGAGTTTACGCACCTGAAACAGACCAGTACAGTTGCGGAGTATATCAGGAAGTTTGAAGCTTTATCCCAGTTCACACCGCGCCTAGTCAGCGATAATGAAGACAAGGTGCAACATTATATGGATGGATTAAATCGGGAGATTCGGAAGAACATTATAGTATCTGGCATTCTAGATGTGCCCTACGAGGACATTGCAGCGAGAGCCTTAGAGTTTGAGGCTGCAGAATTGACCTGTGTTAAACCTAAAGAGCCTGCTAAATGCTTCTTTCGCGAGATTCAGCCTCAGGTACGGAATCGAGGCTGGCAACCCAGAGGACAAGCACAACAGCAAAGAGGCGTTAAAAGGCCTCATGAAGGAGGAAATGATCAGGGCAAAGGGAACAAGTTCAGGGAGCTACTCAAAAGCCTATTTGTCCTAAGTGCTAGAAGGAACATTTTGACGAGTGTTGGATGGGTACCAACAGCTGTTATAGATGCGGAGAGGTTGGCCATTATATCATGAACTGCCCGTTATTGGACCAAAATCAGACAGGCAGAAATCAACAGGGCAGAGATCAGCGAAGAGTTATGCCGAGGATCTTCGCATTTATTGAGTCTGGTGATATCGACGACGAGACTCAGCCATCCGTCATAGCAGGTACTATTTTAGTCATAGGTGTACCAATATTTTCTTTGATAGATACTAGAGCTACGCACTCCTTCATTTCAACTGCTTGCATGATTAGATTGGGGCTATTATCTGGGTTAGCTGAGTATGAGTATAGAGTGATGCTGCCTTCGGGAGCTCTTATGCAGTCTAATCGTGTCTTCCAAGGCAACGTTGTCTCGGTAGGGATTAATACTCTCTATGATTGCCTGATAGTTATGAGCAAATAGCGGTATGATCTAATTCTGGGGATGGATTGGCTTTCACGTCACTTTGCCACCATTGACTGTCAATCCGGGTTGGTAACTTTTCGGCCTCCGAATAAGGAAGAGTTCTCATATCAGGCATTAAATAGGTCAAGTGGGTCACCTATTTCTTATTCTATAAAGGTTCAAGAGCATTTTAAGGGCAAATGCTCTGTTTATCTGGCTACCGTGATTGATACTCGGTTGCTCAGCAAGGTAAAAATAGAGGACCTTCCAGTGGTTAGAGAATTCTCTAACATCTTTCTTGACAATCTTCCCGGATTACCACCGGATAGGGAGATCGAGTTTGTTATTGATGTTTATCCAAGCTCAGGGCCTGTATCGAAGAATCCATACAGACTGACACCTGCTGAACTAAAGGAGCTGAAGACTCAGTTAGAACAGTTGTTAGACAAGGGGTTCATTCGACCTAGTTTCTCTCCTTGGGGTGCGCCAGTTTTGTTCGTTAAGAAGAAGGACGGAACTCTTTGAATGTGCATCGATTACAAAGAGTTGAATAAGCTAATGGTGAAGAATAAGCATCCACTGCCCCGGATTGATGATTTGTCTGACCAACTGCAGGGTGCCCGAGTGTAGCACCTGGTTCTATCGAACCAGCCTTTTATTATTAAAGTAATACACTTGACTAGGTAATGAATTAAATAAGGTTATTGAACAACTTGTTAAGGGTATTAGAGTAATTTACAATGTTCAAAAGTTGGGTAACGTATTTAAGGATAAGGGTTGGGTTTATTGCACTGTAGCCGCCACTCCCCTCTCATACTCTTCTCTTCGGAAACTTTCAGCTCAAGCAGCCGAGCTCTCTAGGCGATTCTCCTCGCTCGGTTCTCCTTCGACTTAGGTAAGTTTCTTTTCCTTATTTCTCTTGTGGTATAGTGGTGAAATGCCTGGAGGATTGCAATGTGAGGATTTTGAGGATGCCGAGATTGAGTGTAGATTCGGGTTTTAGCGATAAGTAGGAATGCTCGGGTAGTAGAGTTTCTAACTAGATTTCTCGAACCGCTGTTTGATATTTTGAAAGGTTTAGTGAAGCCTTGATTTATATTCTGTATGAACTTAGGTGAACAGACCTCCGAAGTAGCTAGCAACCAGACAGATTTCCAGGAGCCAGGTAAGTAAAGTATTGCTTGTGCCTTCGGGCCTACATCACAAAACAGTAGGTTTATGTATGCTTGAATGTTTCTATTGTCCATGCATCATGTTTTGTTAAAAGTTACGAAAATGAATTTCATGTAAGGAATGGTAAGGTATGAACTGTATGCGACAGACAAGCTATTAAGGGAACTAATCCACCCCTTAACTTATGAAGGGATTTAGACATTGGGAGAATTGATCCCACTCCCAAGGGAAACATGGGATCAGATCAAGTGTTAAGGGAATTCATCTGCCCCTTAATTAAGTAGGAGGATGTAGACATTGGGAGAATTGATCCCACTCCCAAGGGAACCATGGGATCAGATCATGTTATGAACGAATGCGTATGCCACTGAGATGAGAAAAATAGAAACTGCATATTTAGGAGTTTAAGTTCAGCATTTTACTTCATTCATATACTGCTTTACTTACTTAGCATTAGGCTAATAGATGAGTTTTGTGATGTAGGTGAAGAAGTGTTAGCAGGTGTGTCTCCTGATCGTGTTGAGGAATAGTGGACGTTGGAGGAGTGCATTCAGGCTTCGGCATGGTAACTGATGGGGCGGTTTAGCATGCTGTCTACAGACGTGGAGGTTTAGTGGATAATGATTTAATCGAGTATATGAAGTTTTTAGTAAATGAGATTACAGCTATTTGACTTTGTTTTCGAGAATTTCTGATTTTCATGTTTTTACTGATTTTGATCAATACAATGACTTGGAGTGTTATGAATGGATTTTTGGTAAAATGTTTTAAGTCTGTTAGATAGTCGAAGCTTTCTCGGGTTATAGACAGGTTGTTTAGTCCATTGGTAGGAATTGAATAATTTTTGTATCAGTGGATATGTGTAGAGGTTTATTGCGTTCTGTGGAAGGAAATCGCGTTGATGTCTATCGGAAGAAGGAAGTCTATCGGTAGATGTGGTGTGTCAGTCTGTCGGAAGATGAAAGTCTATCGGCAAATGCCTTAAGGAGTCATGTGAGAAGCACGTGTCGGCAAATGTAGTCTATTCAATCGAAAGGTGTAGAGTATTAAGTCGTCGAGTAGTGATCGGCAGGTGTAGTCTGAGAGAGTTAAGGGGTTTTGTCGTTTAGCGAATCGGAAGATGTAGAGTAGTCTGTTTGTCGTTTAGTGAATCGGAAGATGTAGTGTATGTTTTAATTCTATCGGAAGGAGTCATATTGTTGTTATCGGAAGATGTCGTGTGTTTATCTATTGAGAGATGAAATTGCGCTGACTTCATCGGCAGATGAAGTTATGTTGACTTCATCGGCAGATGAAGTGGTGTATGAAGTTCTCACGACTTCATCGGCAGATGAAGTTGTGGGTGAAGTCGTGTAGACGTCATCGGCAGAAGCCTTTGGTTTTCTACTTCTGCTTCTTCTGTTGACTTTGTCGTCGGCAGATGAATTCGACTTTTGTAATTCCTTGAGTAGTCCATCACTTAAAACCTTAATTCTTTTGACCGGACACTTGAGATATTTCCATTAATCTTTCCAACAATATTTTCACCGCTAGTTTAACCCCATTGTAGTTTTAAATAATTTTTCCGCTGCAAAGTTTTCAAATGTTTTGAACGTTTAGTAAACGTCAAATTTTGTATGTCAAATGAAGTTTTAAATTTATTTGAAATTTCTTAGTCATGGTCAAGTAATGAGTAGCGAACCGGGTTCAGATAACTCGGGGCGTTACACCGAGTGTTTTTGAGGATTGACCTACGCTCGGGTTACTATCAGTTGAAGGTCCGGAGGGAAGATGTACAGAAAACGGCCTTCCGAACGACGTACGGGCATTATGAGTTTCTCGTTATGTCTTTTGGACTTACGAATGCCCCGGCGGCATTTATGGACTTAATGAACCACGTCTTCAAGGAGTATTTGGACAAATTTGTGGTCGTGTTCATTGATGACATCTTGATCTATTCGAAGACGAAAGAGGAACACGAAGAGCACCTACGGATAGTTTTGGAAGTTTTACAACGACGCCAGCTTTACACAAAGTTCTCTAAGTGCGAGTTTTGGCTGGACAGAATAAGCTTTCTCGGCCACATCATATCTCAGGAGGGAATCTTAGTGGATCCAGCTAAGATCGAAGTTGTCAGGGATTGGCCACAGCCTAAGAACGTGCGAGAGGTACTTGGATTTCTCAGATTGGCAGGATACAACAAGAAGTTCATTGAGGGATTTTCAAAGATAGCAGTCCCTCTATCCCGATTGACGAGAAAGAATGAAAAGTTTGTATAGTCTGCAGCATGTGAAAAGAGCTTCAATGAGCTGAAACAAAGATTGACTACAGCCCCAGTGTTGACATTGCCTGTTGAGGGCGATAAGTTCAGTGTATACTGCGATGCTTCAAAGATTAGACTTGGGTGTGTGTTGATGCAAGAGGACAGGGTCATTGCTTATGCTTCTAGGCAATTGAATCCTTACGAGCAAAATTATCTGACACACGACCTTAAGCTTGCAGCGGTTGTCTTTGCTTTAAAAATCTGGAGACACTATCTGTATGGGCAGCAGTGTAAGGTGTTCTCCGATCACAGGAGCTTAAAGTATTTGTTTACGCAGAAAGAACTTAATATGCGACAGCGAAGGTGGTTGGAGTTCGTTAAAGATTATTACTTTGAAATTAAATACCACCAAGGGAAGGCAAATAAAGTCGCAGACGCTTTAAGCAGGATGCCTTCTACTAGTCAGCCTTTGCTTGCGTCGATGTCGGGAATGCTAAGGTCTGAGATCGAGAGGTTTGATGTGGAGATTGTGGCCGAGTTGTCCAGTATGCTCACGAACATTTCTCTTAGGCCGACAATAATTGACAGACTCCGAGAAGCTCAGAAGGAAGACTTGGAGTGTGAGAGATATCGATTGAGCGTGACAACTGAGGACCCATCCGATTTCAGCTTATCAGATGATGGTGTATTGAGATTCAGGCATAGGTGGTGCGTGCCTAACAATGAGGAGCTGAAGAGAGAGATCTTAACCGAGGCACACTCCTCGGCATACTCAGTGCATACGGGAAGCACAAAAATGTACAGAGACCTGAGACAACATTTTTGGTGGCCGAACATGAAGAGAGAGATTGCCAAGTATGTGGAAACCTACCTAGTTTGTCAACAGGTTAAGGCGGAACACCAAAGGCCAGCCGGAACCTTACAGCCACTGCCGATTCCAGAGTGGAAATGGGAGCAAATCTCTATGGATTTCATTGTTGGACTCCCAAGAATGACAAAAGGGCACGATAGCACCAGGGTGATTATGGATTGTTTGACAAAGACAGCCCACTTTCTATCAGTGAAGATGACCTATTCTATAGATCAGCTCACCGAGCTGTATGTGCAAGAGATTGTCAGGTTACACGGAGTGCCTATTTCGATTGTCTCCGATAGAGATGCCAGGTTTACTTCAAAGTTCTGGAAGAGTTTACATAAGGCCATGGGAACTCAGCTGAATTTTAGTACGGCGTTTCATCCTCAGACTGACGGACAGACAGAAAGAACAAATCAGATTCTTGAGGATATGCTTAGAGCTTGCATGCTGGAGTTTCAGGGCTCGTGGAGTCGGTATTTGCCCTTTATTGAGTTCTCATATAACAAAAGCTTCCAAGCTACAATAGGCATGGATTCGTATGAGGCATTTTACGGTCGAAAATGTAGGTCTCCGCTATACTGGGACGAGGTTGGCGAAGCCAGTATAATCGGCCCAGATATTATGTAGCAAACAGCGGAGAAGATCGCTGTTATCAGACAACGTATAGCGATAGTATAGAGCCGCCAAAAGAGCTATGCTGACACTAGACGGAGAGAATTACAGTTTAAGGAAGGTGACGAAGTGTACTTGAAGATTTCTCCGTTTAAAGGCGTTATGTTGTTCGGAAGGAGAGGCAAGTTGAACCCTCGTTTTGTGGGGCCATTTCCTATTTTGAAGAGGATCGGGACTATAGCGTACAGGTTGCAGCTTCCGGCATCTATGGAAGGTATTCACAACGTATTTCACGTGTCCATGCTCAGAAAATGCGTGCGTGATCCATCACACGTCGTTGAAACAAGAGAGATCGAATTGCAACCAACGCTAACCTATGAGGAAAAGTCAGTACGAATTCTAGAGTCCTCTATCAAGGTACTACGTAACAAAAAGATTCCGCTAGTCAAAGTCCTATGGCGGAACCACGATGTAGAGGAAGCTACTTGGGAGAGGCAGCAGGATATGATGTCGAAATATCCTGAACTATTTGTTTGATCAAATTTTGAGGACAAAATTTAAATAAAGTGGATGGAATGTAACGCCCGGTTTTACGGGATTTTGTAATTCCAATATAAAATGGTATTTTTTGTAAATATGTCAAATTAAGTCCGTTAGGCAAACGGAAAGTTTTAATGGAGCCTTAATGATTAATTGAAATTTATGGTGAAATATGAAGATTTGGAGAAAACGGACCGTTAGCTAAATAACAAAATAAGTGGAAAAACAAATAGAAAATCATAAGGAAGGGCGAATAAGTAATTTTGCAAACCAAAATTTTATTAAAAATCACAAAATCCTTCCTTCCTCAACACTTCAACGAAACCTTCATTTTCTCTCCTCTCCTCTCGGCGATTCTTCTTCCTCCTCACGGCGATTCTCCTCTTCAACACCGACGATTCGTTCTCCGATCTTCGAAGCTTCTTCACATTTTCTCCTCCAAAACCGACTCTAGGTATGAATCAATAGTTTTGGAGCTTTAGATTTCAATTTCTAGGGTTATACGAATTAGGGTTTCGTTAGGGTTTTGTTAAAAACGTGAAATAGGGTTTGAGATCGATAGAGTTACCGTCATTATGGCTCAAATGGATGTATTATGGTCGTTGGTGCAAATGAGTTGAATTAATGAAAGTTGTTGTGAATTGCCTTAGGTGAACAACGCTCGTGGACGGAGCTTGAGTAACAACGGACACGAGGTAAGTCTTCGTGTCTCGTTTGGCCGATTGGCCTACACCATAAGGCTATGTCGATCGAGGAATTAGAGATGCTCGCTGTGTTGGGTAATTAGGTTGGGTAGTTAGTTTAGTTAGATTGTCGAATGTATAAGTTTATTATTTGCATGCTTTGTTTTCGTTATGTCGTTGTACACATCTACGCATCATGGTTTTAATAAAAAGCACGAGAAGGGAATTTATATGCATGTTTTTACAAAACAAAAAGATAAATGAATGTAATGATGGTCACGTCGGTGGCGGTGGTTCAGACATGGTTGTCAGATGAAGCATGTTTTCCCCCTAGTTAGATACGAGGGGCTATCCAATCTACAGATGTGCCGCTCCTATCTAGCGAGAGTGAAGCCCCGGTGACATAAATGAAATGAATAGCGAAAAGGTAGGATGCATGATTTATAAACTATACATGCATAGCATTCACGTGCATTCACGTAGACTTACTGAGTCTCTAGCTCACATTTTATTTCTATGGTGTAGGTGACTTCGATATAGGTGAGGACGACGTTCCTCCACCCGAAGTTTAAGCAGTTTGAAGAAGAATGCTCGCGGGAGTGTGCTGGCACAGTCGGAGCTTATTTTGACCTATGCGGACGTAGGTAAATGTTTTGGAAAATTGATAGATAGGAATATAGGAAATTGTATAGTTAGAAACATTTTTGGATGCTTGGTTTCTCGATAGTTCATATTTGATGTTTGGATGTGTATTTTGGATAGTTCGTGAACATATATGTATATAATGTTCATTTTGATGTTTCTGGAAATGGAGAATGTTATTTTAAATGTTTTTGGAAGTTCTGAGTGAATGGTGTGTAAGTACAGGGGGTGGTCAAAGTCAACCGGCAGATGCATTCGGTTACTGTTGAGCGGTAGATGTAAGTAGTAGATTCTGTCATTTTGTGATCAGCAGAAGTTTATATAAGTGTTTGGTCAAATTCAATCGGCAGATGTGTTCGGTTACTGTTGAGCGGTAGATGTAAGTAGTAGATTCTATCGTTTTGTGATCGGCAGAAGTTTATATAAGTGTTTGGTCAAAGTCAACCGGCAGATGTGTTTGGTTACTGTTGAGCGGTAGATGTAAGTAGTAGATTCTGTCGTTTTGTAATCGGCAGAAGTTTATGTATGTTTTTTTTGTCAAAGTCAACCGACAGATGTATTCGGTTACTGTTGAGCGATGGATGTGGCTTGGCAGAAGTGAGCGGTGGATGTGGCTAGGTAGAAGTAAGCGGTGGATGTGGCTTGGCAGAAATGAGTGGTGGATGTGAGCGGTAGAAGTGTAGAGTGAAAATAAGCGGTGGATGTGGCTTGGCAGAAATGAGCGGTGGATGTGGCATGGCAAAAGTGAGCAGTGGATGTGGCTTGGCAGAAATGAGCGCTGGATGTGAGCGGTAGATGTGAACAAGAAAATTTTGGGTTTGGGCCCTTTTTGCCCTCTGTTCTGCTTGGCCGATTCTTCTTTTATTGTTTTAATTGTTTTATTTAATTGTTTTCTTTAGTTTTCCTTGCTTTAAATACGTTTAATTAAAGGATTTTCAAATGGTTTTCCACTTTAACAATAAACTTAAAGTTTATAGGAAAAAAAAATAATACGGGGAAGTTAAGGGTACAGTGTTAGGGATGTCACAGTTATGGTATCAGAGCTCCCGGATTTTAAAAACGGTTCTCTAGACTGCTCGACTGCACAGCCACTACGCGAACATCCTTCTTCAACTGTAAGTATGTTTAAATGCTTTGTTTAAATTCGATTTCTTAGGATTATTTGCTTAACTTTTATAGGAGTTATAGAAAATGGTTCGAGGTAGACACGCCAGAGATGATGCCTTAGATAGGCTGACCGATTTGCTGGACCATCAGGCTCAGCATATGGACCGACAAGCGCAACAGATCGAGAACTTAGTGAACCAAAAAAATCAGAGAGCCCGGGATATAGTTGTTCCGGACAACCACAGCATGGAGAGGTGAATTTCTGATTCGGCCAGGTGAATTTCTGACCATTTTCATTGTCACCCTCTTATTTAACCTTTATGATTTAAATTTAATGTTAAGATAAAATTATTACAAGTTGAGTAAAACTAGGTTGGGTGGCAGTTTTGTAATTAAATTTTATGGGTTAGGTATAAATAGGAAATGGAAACCTTAAACCTCATTTATTACCACTGTAGCCGACATTCCCTCTCGGGGATTCCTTCTCTCCCAAGCTTTTACTCTCGGCTATCAGAACCTCCCCTTGCCGACGGCTGGTTTCAGCCTGCTTTTCTCTGCAATCTGCACCCGAGGTATGAAATGGACAATGTAGTCATTTATTAGTGATTAAAGCTCTGCTTTCAACTCGGCATTTGAGTTCGGATTTCTAGCAGTGGCCGAGTAGTTTTAGACTCTTTTAAGTCTGAAAGTAGAAATGCCATCCCAAATCGATTCTGAACATTTTAAAGTAACCAACTCGGATTTAATCAATGGTAAAACCTGTCCACCTAGTTTCGGATTTCAGACTGCAGTGTGTCAAACAGTGGAATCGGAATGACTTTAGCTGTTAGATTCTAGGATGACTTTCGAGTAGAACTTTTAGGACTTTATTTTAACTACTGTAATGTGGAATGTTTTAGGTGAAGAAGTTGAAGAGAAAGTGATTCAAGTTGCTAAGGAATCCAGGTAAGTGAATGTACTAAGTTTCCGGCCAATAGGGCCCTACATCAAAGGATTATGTTACATTTAGCGAACGTTGTCAGCTATAAGTTCGATGAAATGTCGATGGATATGATTCTGGTATTCTGATATACTCCCCTGTCTTAGTTCGATGATTAAGTGCATTTATGTTATGCATCATGTTTTACTTCTCAAGCATATGAAAATGTTTTGAAATATGTTTTCTCATGAATAAAATAAGAAGATAAAACTTATGCAACGTGGTTAAGTGAGGGTTGGGGGTGGTTCGGCGCATGTCACAGTCCGCAGTAGGACATATGAATACGACCCGCAGTAGGGACCATGATCAAACTCACTGTCGAACCCCCTTTACCAGCACAAATCCTCTCTTAATCCACATAATGTAATGAAGAATACGAATGATGAATATGAGCATGTCCATGAATGATGATTATGATCAATGAATACGAGATACGATTATGAATGATGATTAAGACTAAGTACACGAAAAGAAAAGACTCATGAGCATGTTTTTCTCCAAGTTATGCATTCATGAACTCATAATAGTTTGCATTCCTTACTAAGCCTTAGGCTTACAGTTACACCTTATGATGTAGGTGAAGAAATATCAGGTGAGGATTTCAAGATTGATGAAAGTGTCTGAGTTCGGTTGCTGGAAGTGATCAGGGTGGAAAATCTGTGGCTGGATGGCGAACATGACTCTCTGGTTTAAGCTTTTAAGATTTTAATAATGTTTATGAACAAGGAAGTCTAAGTATGATGAGTTTACTTTCGAATATAGAGTTTTAGGTCTGTCTAATATGAGTACTGAGTCTGAAAATATTTATGAAGATATAGAATGAGTTATTTTACCTAAGTCTTCCGCTGTGTGAGTTTGAATGAATTTATGGATTATTCGATGAGTTTTGGCCATTAAGATTTAAGTTATGAGGTCTACGTTTATCTAGATAGAAGTCTGAGGAAAACCAGGATGTCTTCCGCTGAGGAATATTGGAGGAAATGAGTTTGTCTTCCGGCTGACGTCATCGGAAGAGGAAAATATTTGTCTTCCGGCTGACGTCATCGGTAGAAGAAATGTGATGGAAGTCGGGAGAGTTTGTCTTCCGGCTGACGTCATCGGAAGAGGAAAAGTATTTGTCTTCCGGCTGACGTCATCGGAAGAGGAAAAGTATTTGTCTTCCGGCTGACGTCATCGGAAGAGGAAAAGTATTTGTCTTCCGGCTGACGTCATCGGAAGAGGAAAAGTATTTGTCTTCCGGCTGACGTCATCGGAAGAGGAAAAGTATTTGTCTTCCGGCTGACGTCATCGGAAGAGGAAAAGTATTTGTCTTCCGGCTGACGTCATCGGAAGAGGAAAAGTATTTGTCTTCCGGCTGACGTCATCGGAAGAGGAAAAGTATTTGTCTTCCGGCTGACGTCATCGGAAGAGGAAAAGTATTTGTCTTCCGGCTGACGTCATCGGAAGAGGAAAAGTATTTGTCTTCCGGCTGACGTCATCGGAAGAGGAAAAGTATTTGTCTTCCGGCTGACGTCATCGGAAGAGGAAAAGTATTTGTCTTCCGGCTGACGTCATCGGAAGAGGAAAAGTATTTGTCTTCCGGCTGACGTCATCGGAAGAGGAAAAGTATTTGTCTTCCGGCTGACGTCATCGGAAGAGGAAAAGTATTTGTCTTCCGGCTGACGTCATCGGAAGAGGAAAAGTATTTGTCTTCCGGCTGACGTCATCGGAAGAGGAAAAGTATTTGTCTTCCGGCTGACGTCATCGGAAGAGGAAAAGTATTTGTCTTCCGGCTGACGTCATCGGAAGAGGAAAAGTATTTGTCTTCCGGCTGACGTCATCGGAAGAGGAAAAGTATTTGTCTTCCGGCTGACGTCATCGGAAGAGGAAAAGTATTTGTCTTCCGGCTGACGTCATCGGAAGAGGAAAAGTATTTGTCTTCCGGCTGACGTCATCGGAAGAGGAAAAGTATTTGTCTTCCGGCTGACGTCATCGGAAGAGGAAAAGTATTTGTCTTCCGGCTGACGTCATCGGAAGAGGAAAAGTATTTGTCTTCCGGCTGACGTCATCGGAAGAGGAAAAGTATTTGTCTTCCGGCTGACGTCATCGGAAGAGGAAAAGTATTTGTCTTCCGGCTGACACCACGCGAGGTTTTTAATTGATCACACGGGTTGCACGTGACTGTCGGCAGATGCAATTATGTGTGCCTGCCGATAGATGTTTAATGAATCATGTGGGATGCACGTGCTGACCGGCAGATCAACTAGAAGCTCGTCGTTTAGTGATCGGCAGGAGTGAGAGTTATAATGGATATATTCAGTGAATTGAATGAGATGTTTTAAGTTATGTTAAGTCAAAAAAAAATAGATGAATAAATATGTGGACTATTATGATCAAGTTACGTCACGAGTTTAGTAACAAACCGAGTTTAAGGATTCGGGGCGTTACAGCTACGGCCTCCAATATTCAACGGACAATCTACGGACCCCTCTATTGTTGAGGAGTGGGTTCGAATGATGGAAGACATGTTGGCGTATCCCAAAGTGGACAATGCTGAGAAGGTCACGTGCGTCACCTTCCACCTGGCATTGGATGCCCGATCTTGGTGGGATTCTGTTAAGGCGACGACGGACGTGGCACTGATGAGGTGGGAAGACGTGGCACTGATGAGGTGGGAACGGTTTAAGACCGTGTTCCTTGATAAGTATTTCAGCCGTACAGTGAGAGCGGCAAAGAGAGCTGAGTTTACGCAGGTGAAACAGACCAGTACAGTTGCGGAGTATATCAGGAACTATCATGTCACAACTAGAACATCTCGCAGAGGAGATGAAATTATCAATTGCTTTACTTTGAATGGAATTTAACAGAGGAGATGACATCATCAATTGCTTTACTTTGATTGGATTTCAATAGATCAACATGATTGTGCAGATTTTGAATGAAAGCTGCGAGATGTTCTAGTTGTGACATGACAAAAGCTTCAAATTGATTTTGGCGGGAGAGATACTGGGACGAAAAGGATTCCTGACCAGTACCAAGACTTTTGATGCTAACTTGAAGCTCATGAAATTGTTCCTCAGAAATAAAATGCCTCACTGGAGAAGGGGAAGGACCTTTAGTTCTAGTGGGAGGACCTTTAGTTCGAGGAGGAACACGAGTTGGCAATGAAGGGATCTGAGTTAGAGAGTGAGCAGGAATTGGACTGGTTGGATGTGGAATATCAGCTTGGACTGGAGGAAGGTCATGATCACTCACAGGCTTTTGAGTGTGGATTTGAGCATGACTGACCTCTTCAAGAGCTTGAAGAAAGAGAACTGGAGGTGGCAGAGGATCAAGGACAGGAAGCAGAGTGTCATCTTGAGCACTTTCTTCCTCTTCTTCTTCAGTAATGATCAAGCGCCTTGAAACACCTCCTCGACCAGCACACCTTGAGCATTTCTAGTGATTCCCATTCTTGACAAGGTGGAGGACGAGAAGAAGTCAAATTTCTTCAGGGTTAAAAGCTGGTCAGAATCCAGAAATCTGACACCAAATCTTTGAAAAATCCTAATAAGTAGAAGATTGTAAGACAGAGACTTGGATGCATTGCAGACAACTTGAAGCATCCGATTTAAAATAGCATATCCAACATGAAATGGTTCACCTTTGAATAGCTGTCCAAGAAGAAATAGATCCATTCCACTTACATGGTCTCTATGACCATCGACTGGCAAGATGTTATAGTGGATCATCTGGTGGAATACTCTAGCCCTAAGGTTTAAATCCTTGCTTTTCAATTTCATGGGAGAGTTGTGAGGATCTTTGACAATCAATTTGACTAACTCCTTGCCAGCAGGCTTCTCAAGAAAAGATGGATTTTTGGCAGACTCAAAGAATCTCCGTGAGCCATTCAGAAACTCATAATGAAGGATTTCATGGATAGCTTCCTGAGTTAATTCAATATGTCTTCCATAGACATAACTCCTAATTACCAGAGGGCGTGTAGAATATTCCAGATTTGCATAAAACATCTGAATCGGAGTTTCACAATAATGAGACTCTAAATCAAACAGCCTCATTAACCCCATCCTCAGTAATGGTTCCTCTAAGTCCAAACCAGACAAATCTCTAAAGACTACTCCTCTAGATCGAATAAGAGATTTCATTTCAAAACCTTCATAATACCTATTAAATGCGGCCTGATTTATGAACTCGTGACTTGGCCATTGAAGAGGCAAAGGAACTGTGACGGACTGTGGATCCGCTGGATGTGAAGCCTTTTGCTTTTTCTTCGAGAAGACTTGTTCTGTGCAAGAGGAAGATGCCATTGAAAAAGATATAGATTTATGAACAGAGACGAATTTTCACAAAGATCAGAGAAGAATAGAAATTGCTGGACGAACGAAAGGAATCGAGAGGTTTTAGGAGAGTTTTCGAAAGTTAGGGTTTCTGTAACATTTCGAAAAATTTTATAGTCCATTGTGACAACGTCCATTGTCAACGTCTATTTCTTTATTGACCACACTGCTTATTGGCCAATATTTTCCAATCAGAAAAAAATGAACCTTAATTTTTCTCATGCCTAATGAGACATAACTTTATTCTAATATTATTGAAGGTCTTCTCATCTAATGGCTTGGTAAAGATATCAGCCAATTGATCAACAGAGTTGACAAATTCTAAGGAGATATCCCCTTTCTGAACATGATCTCTAATGAAATGATATCTAACATCAATATGCTTAGTCCTAGAGTGTTGGATAGGATTCTTGGAAATGTTAATAGCACTAGTTGTCACATCTAATTGTAATCCTATCATAGAGTAGATTGTAATCTTCCAAAGTTGGCTTCAACCAAAGCATTTGTGCACAACAACTGCCAGCAGTAATATATTCACTTTCAGCCGTTAAAAGTGTAACAGAATTTTGCTTCTTGGAGTACCAGGAAACCAGAGATTCACCTAGAAATTGACATGTTCCACTGGTACTCTTTCTATCTACAAGGCTTCCAGCATAATCAGAGTCGGAATATCCTATGAGATCAAAGGATGTACCCTTTGGGAACCATAAACCAAAATCATATGTCTCACTTACATATTTAAAAATTCTTTTAACAGGAGTTAAGTGAGATTCCTTAGGGGAAGCTTGAAACCTAGTACATAAGCACACACTAAATAAGATATTTGTCCTGCTAGTTGTTAGGTATAATAGAGAACCAACCATACCTCTATACTTCTTAATATCCACACTTATCTCATTTTCATTTTTGTCCAACTTAGTAGTGGTGCTCATTGGGGTTTTAGATGGCTTTGAGAAATTTAATCCGAATTCTTTAAAAGCTCTTTAATGTATTTTTCTTGACAAAAGAAAATGTCATCTGAAGTTTGACTAATCTGAAATCCTAAGAAGAATTTTAACTCCTCCATCATACTCATTTCAAACTCACTTTGCATATCAGTGGCAAACTCATCACAAAGTGAAATATTTGTAGAATCGAATATGATGTCATCAATATAAATTTGAACTATAAGAATGTCTTTGTCCTTTTGCATGGTAAAAATGGTTGAGTCGGTATTACCCTTTTTGAACTTCTTTTCCTCAAGAAAATTCTTCAACCTATCATATCAAACTCTAGGAGCTTGCTTAAGTCCGTATAGAGCCTTCTTAAGCTTATAGACATGGTCAGGTTTGTCATAGACTTCAAATCCTAAGGGTTGCTCTACATAAACTTTTTTCAAGATATAACCATTTAAAAATGCACTTTTAACGTCCATTTGAAAGAGTGTGAAGTTTTTGTAGCAAGTATAGGCTAAGAGCATCTTAATAGATTCTAGTCAAGCTATGGGTGCAAAGGTTTCTTCAAAGTCTATTCCTTCTTCTTGGTTGTAACATTTGGCAACTAACCTAGCTTTGTTCCTAACAACAACACCATTTTCATCCAGCTTATTCTTGAACACCCATGTTGTTCATATAATGGGATGATCATCGGGTTTTAGAACAAGTTCTCAAACGTTGTTCCTTTCGAATTGGTTTAATTCATCTTGCATAGCAACTATTCAATTTTCATCTAATTCGGCTTCTTCAAACTTCTTAGGCTCCATCTGTGAGATAAAGGCTACATTTGCACAGAGATTTCTAAGGGAGGCTCTAGTTTTGACTCCTAATGTTGGATCACCTAGAACTTCATCTAAAAGATGATCTTTTACATATCTCCAATCTCTAGGAAGAGCAGCAAATTCATCATTGACTGGGACAATGTCTAGAGAATTTGAAGAAGGTTCTAGGGAATTTTCTCCTTGAATGGTTTCAACAGGTTTGTCTAAGGAGAGAAAATCCATTTGCTTTTCCAAATTGTCATCTTCTTCCACATTGACATTAACAGCTTGAAGCTTGAAGATTCTCATTAAAATTAACATTAACAGATTCTTCAACAACTAGAGTCCTTTTGTAAAAGACTCTATTAGCCTTACTGGATAGGGAATAACCAAGAAAAATTCCAAGGTCAGATTTGGAATCAAATTTTCCCAAGTTATCCTTGGTGTTTAGTATGAAACACTTACAACCAAAGGCTTTAAAGTATTTGACAGTAGTGATTTTTTCATTCCAAAGTTCATAAGGAGTTTTCCCAAGAATAGGTCTTATGGAGACCCGGTTTAGCACATAGCAAGCTGTGAAAATAGCTTCTACCTAGAAATACTTTGGAAGGGAGTTCTCATTGAGCATGGTCCGAGCCAGCTCTTGAAGAGACCTATTTTACCTCTCAACAACTCCATTTTGTTGAGAGGTTCTAGGGGAGGAGAAATTGTGCTCAATTCCATATTTGAGACACAATAGTTCAAATTTTTCATTCTCAAATTCTCCACCATGATCACTACGAATAGCAACAATGAGGAGCTTCTTTTCATTTTGAACTCTCTTCCTAAAGTTAGAGAAGATGTCAAAAGTTTCATCCTTTGACTTTAGAAAGAATACCCAAGTGAATCTAAATCATCTATTATGACAAAGGTATAATGTTTGCCTCCTAGACTAGCAATATTTGAAGGACTGAAAAGGTCAATGTGAAGGAGTTGTGGAGGCTTGGATGTAGAAATTGCATTCTTTGATGCAAAGGAACTTTTGATTTGCTTGCCCATTTGGCAAGCTTCACAAACTTTATCCTTTTCAAAGGATATTTTTGGAATCCCTCTAACTAAATTATCCTTAGTAATATTAGCTAAAATATCTATACCTACATGTCCTAGTCTTCCATGTCAAGTCCAACTATCAACCAACAGATTCACAGCAAAGCACTTCTCATCACAGCAAACAATATTATCTAAGTCAATAATATAAATATTTTTTTTCCTATAACTTTTAAACAGAATTTTGCTATTTGAGACATCCTTAATCATACATGCATTTGATTTAAATGTTACTTTATAACCCTTATCACACAGTTGACTAATACTTAATAAGTTATGCTTTAACCGTTCTACTAATAACACATTTTTGATAATAGGGTTGGCAGGATTACCTATATTGTCGATGCCAACAATCTTGCCCTTTTGATTTCTACCAAATGTGACATTCCATTTCTTCTTGTTGATAAAGGCAAACTTTGTTGAGTCTCCCGTCATATGCCTTGAGCATCCACTATCGAGGTACCATTGATTTTTCCCGGGAGAGCAATCAACCTACAAAACAGTAATCAAGTTGTCTTCTTAGGTACCCAAATCTTTTGGGTCCTAGTGTTAGGTTTGGTTCCTTTAAGAACCCATTGTAATCTCTTGCCATGTTTAATCTTTTCTAATTTTAGTGGACATTCATAGCATTTATGTCCTACTTCATTACAAGTATGACAAGTGGACGATCTAACAAATAAATTTTTATAGACTTTCTTTTTATTAGATTTTTCATATCCTAACCCTGCCTTGTCAAATGTAACTCTCTGACTGCCTAACAGCATATTTAAGTTCTTGCTACCGTTAGTAAATTTAAGAACTATGTTATTCAAGTTCTCATTTCTACTCTTAAGATCATTTATTTCCTTTTTCCTGCAACTTACACTCCTTAGCATGCTTTTCAACCAAGTTTGCATTTTCCTTCTTTAAAGAGTTGTATTTAGATTTAAGCATACTATATTGTTTAACTAAATCATTGAAAGCATAAATTAAGTCACCCTCATCATTTTCACTGTCACAAGAGGAATGACTAACCTCATCTTCGTGTGCTATGAAGCACGGGTTAGCAACTTCCTCGTCTTCTGAAGAAGTATCACTTTCACTATCATCCCAAGTGGCCTTCATTGCTCTCTTCTTGAATTTCTTAGGGCCTTTCTTTGCTTGTGGACAATCAGCCTTGATGTGTCCTAGCTTCCCGCATTCAGAACAGGTAATTTTCTTATCCTTTTGAGACTTTTCTCCCTTTGAGAATTTCCTCTCATTCATTCTTTTTCGTTGAAGGAATTTACTAAACCTCCTCGTGATGAGAGCGATATCCTCATCATCAACTTCGTCCTCAGATTCCTCTTGTTTGTTTGAAGATGCTTTGAGTGCAATATCTTTCTTTTTGTTGATCTCTTTCTCTTTGAGATCTTCCTTGTCATTAGCTCCTATGGTTATTTCATGAGTCATTAGAGAGCCAATGAGTTCTTCTAGCTTGAGAACCTTGAAATCCCTAGCTTCTTGTATACCTGTCACTTTCGGTTGCCAGGCTCTTGGTAGGCATCTCAAAATTTTCCTGACAAGTTCTTCATTTGGATACACTCTACCAAGCACTTTTAAACCATTAGTGATGTTAATAAAATGAGTAAACATAGAACTAATTGATTCATCCTTTATCATGGTAAATAGTTCATACTCATGTATTAACATACTCATTTTGCTTTCTTTTACTTGATTTGTTCCATCGTGTGTAATTTCAAGTAAATGCCATATTTCTTGTGCACTCTTACAGCCTTGTACCCTATTGAATTCATCTCTATTCAGTGCACAATATAGAGTGTTTATGGCTTTAGCATTTAAACTTAGGTTTCTCTTATCCGAGTCAGTTAATTCACAAGCCAATTTTGGGATACTAACTTCATTTTCAGTTTTCATAGCTTTAAATGGACCATTTTCTATAATGTTCCATATGTCATAACCCATAGCCTGAATAAAAATTCTCATCCTAGACTTCCAATATACATAATCAATTCCATCAAAAAATGAAGGCCTAGAGATAGATTGTCCTTCTATATGTGCAGTATTTGTGTTGAATGTCATTTCTAGATATATCACTATACTTTTAATCATAATTAGACAAATATTAACATCGCTCTGATACCAATTGTATGACCGTTATTGTCTAAGAGGGGGGTGAATTAGATTTTCCTCGCTTAATCTTAGTTTACTAACTACAATAAAAATTACTTAATATATTATTTACTGATTCTAAATAAACAGAGAGAGAGAAAGATAACACCGTGATTTTTACGTGGTTCTTCTAACCTTGCCTACGTCCACGCTTCAAGGATTTTCCCCTTGAAGATTCACTACTTCTCTTCCATGAGAAAACTTGATTTGACTTCACGGGCGCCAATCAACTGCCTTTACACTTCGATTGAACTTCACGGGCGTCAATCGCTGCTTTTACACTTTTTACAAAATGAAAGCATTGAGCACAAAGATTATAATCTCTCAAGACAAAATCTCAAATTCTAGGGTAGAGAGATGTAAACAAGTATTATCACGTGAGCTCGTAGGAGTTCAGAGTAACTGTTCAAAAGATTGGCAAAAAGTACTTCTCCCGAGCTTCATTCTTCTTTTTATAGTCTTGTCTGTAATTCGCGTCTCTTTCAAAAATATAACCATTGGAGAGCATCCGTACGCAGAAAAATAGCCGTTGAGATCTGGAGTCGCTATCACTCGCGGTCTTTAATTTGGAGTTGTTAAGACTCTGGACGTTCCCCCTTTGGACGACTGAGTTTGGACGAATGCACCGCATCAATTCGTTGTTCTGTCTTTGAACACGTGCTCGTACATTTTGGACGCTTGCTCGTCGGACGAATACTTTGGACGATTGCTACTTGGACGAGTACTTTGGACGACTGCGTCTATTTTTACTTTGGACGACTGCGTTACTTTGGACGACTGTGTTACTTTGGATGACTGCGTCTGTCTTAACTTTGGACGACTGCATCTGACTTATAACTTCGGACGATTGCGTCTGACGAGTAACTTTGGATGACTGCGTCTGACTTATAATTTCGGACAATTGCGTCTGACGAGTAACTTTGGACGAGTACGATGCTCTACGTTTGGACGAATGCGTCTGTCTTTCAATGTGGACGAAAGACTTCGGACTACTAAATCTTAACCAAAAACATTAGAAACATAATACCCTTTTCAAAGGGCAATTCCAGATAAATGCAATAAACACAATAATCCAATTATGCAGTTTATATATTTTATATTAATCACAATCATCAAAAACATATTTAGACTTAAACACTATTTAAGTCAACAATACATTTTGTCGTTCCAAGATGGAGCATCGAATGGACCACATATGTCAGTGTGTATCAATTCTAATAGTTCATTACTTCTTGTGCCCTTAATTTTGATATGTGTGTAGTTTGCTTTCCTTTAATACAATCTACACACACATCCTAGTCATTAAAATCTAATTGAGGTAAAATGTCACATTTCATTAACCTCATTATCCTTTCTTTAGATATATGACCTAACCTTTGATACCACAAGAAAGCTGAACTCTCATTAAGTGTACTATGTTTAACACCAACATCATTGTCAATATGGAACAGAGATTCTATAAACTTAACATTGAGATTGAATCTATACAAACCATCTAATAAAATACCAGAACTATAATAGTATTTTTGTTTGTACAATGTAAATAAATCATTCTCAATCTCAAAATTAAAACCTTTACAATCCAACTTAGAAACAAAAACTAAATTCCTAGCATATTCAGGAACATAGAGACACTTTTCAAGATCCAAATGGCAACCAGTATCCAGGATCAACCTATACGTCCTAATTCCTTCTATGCGAGCCTTCATTATGTTTCCCATACACAAGAACTTTTCAGTTCCGTTTATGGGTTGGATCAAAAGAAATCCCTGCGTAACATGAGACGCATGAGTAGTAGCGTATTTTTCTTTTCGGGCATTCTTTCTTTAAATGCCCAACTTTGTTACAGAAGTAGCATTTAAGTTCTTTTCGGATATGCACCTCTTTCACATTTAATAGGGCTTTTACCTTCTTCCGGTTTTTTTTATTTGGTCTGTTCTTGCTGGCATTGCCTTTATGCTAAAAAGTAAAGTTTATGGCATGATCTTTTATTTTCTTCAACCTTTCTTCCTCTTGAACCAACATGGCCTTTATTTCTTAAAAGTTCTATTTTTTTATGGTGTTATAATTCACCTGGAACTGGTCAAACTCAAGAGGAAGTGAGTTGATGATAAATTGAACCAAGAATTATTCACTCACATCCATGCCCATCAACTTCAGCTTTACAGCTAAATTTGCCATACTTATCACATAATCGTGAATGGGTTGCGACCAATCAAGTTTCTTAGTCGTCAACTCACTCACGAGGTTTCCTACAATGGACTTGTTTGTAATATCCGTTTGAGAGTATTTTTTTATTCTCAACATGAATTCCTTAGCATTGTTAGTCTTTGGCATTGATGGGTTAATATTTTCAGTCATCATCAACTTCATTAAGCTCAAACACCAGCCGGTTAGACCGCTCCCAAGTCTCAATAACGGACTTGTCAGCTTCTATACTAGTCTCATTCATCGCTGCCGATTTTTCACAAACTAATGTTATGTCCAAACCCATTACACCCAGTTGAAACTGGATTTTTTCGGACCAATCCGCATAGTTTAAGTGGTTGAACTTAAGCAAGTTGTTGCTAGAAGATAACAAATTCATAAATGATGCAAAACAGACATGCTCATACTTTAATGCTTTGAATAAACATAAATGGATTCAAACAAACAGAAATGCATTTCCTAAAGTTCACCTTTGAGCAATACTAAAAAAAAAACAACCTTTAACTATCAACGATGCTATCAACATATACTTTAATAAGCAAATAAATATATTCAAATCAACATACTCAATATCTTTGGATATATAACCATATCAATCAAATATGCAAACATTTCTCTTTCATATCATCAATTACAATCATTGAGATAAAATGTTTGAGATTAAAATCTACACACACATCCTAGTCATTGAAATCTAATTGATGTAAAATGTCACATTTCATTAATCTCATTATCCTTTCTTTAAAACCTCATTGAGATAATATACAATCTACACACACATCCTAGTAATTAAAATCTAATTGAGGTAAAATGTCACATTTCATTAACCTCATTATCATTTCTTTAGATATTTGACCTAATCTTTGATACCACAAAAAAGCTGAACTCTCATTAAGTGCACTATGTTTAACACCAACATCATCGTCAATATGAAATAGAGATTCTATAAACTTAACATTGAGAATGAATCTATACAAACCATCTAATAAAATATCAGAACTATAGTAGTATTTTTGTTTGTACAATGTAAATAAATCATTAATCTCAAAATTAAAAGCTTTACAATCCAACTTAGAAAAAAAACTAAATTCCTAGCATATTCAAGAACATAGAGGCACTTTTCAAGATCCAAATGACAACCAGTATCCAGGATCAACATATACGTCCCAATTCCTTCTATGTGAGCCTTCATTATGTTTCCCAAATGCAAGAACTTTTCAGTTCCGTTTATGGGTTGGATCGAAAGAAATCCTTGCGTAACATGAGACGCATGAGTAGTAGCACCAGAATCTAACCACTAAGTATTATTAGGTACTTCCATAATATTTGATTCAAAACATACTGAAACAAATAGTGTACCTTTCTTTTCGAATCAGATTTTTCTTTTCAGGCATTCTTTCTTTAAGTGCCCAACCTTATTACAGAAGTAGCATTTAAGCTCTTTTCGGATATGCACCTCTTTCACATTTAATGGGGCTTTTCTTTTCTTCTGGTTCTTTTTACTTGGTCTGTTCTTGTTGCCATTGCCTTTATGCTGAAAAGTCAAGTTTATGGCATGATCTTTTATTTTCTTCAATCTCCCTTCCTCTTGAACTAACATGGCCTTTATTTTCTGAAAGTTCCATTTTTCTTTTATGGTGTTATAATTCACCTAGAACTGGTCAAACTCAAGAGGGAGTGAGTTGATGATAAATTGAACCAAGAATCATTCACTCACATCCATGCCCATCAACTTCAGCTTTGCAGCTAAATTCGCCATATTTGTCACATAATCATGAATGGGTTGCGACCAATCAAATTTCTTAGTCGTCAACTCACTCATGAGGTTTCCTACAATAGACTTGTTTTAAATATCTGATTGGGAGTATTCTGAATTCGTTAGCATTGTCAGTCTTTGGCATTGATGGCTTAATATTTTCAGCCATCATCAACTTCATTAAGCTCAAACACAGCCGGTTAGACCGCTCCCAAGTCTCAATAACGGACTTGTCAGCTTCTGTACTGGTCTCATTCATGGCTGCCGGTTTTTCACAAACTAATGTCGTGTCCAAACCCATTACACCCAGTTGAAACTGGATTTGTTCTGACCAGTCTGCATAGTTTAAGTCATTGAACTTAAGCAAATTGTTGCCAGAAGATAACAAATTCATAAATGATGCAAAACAAACATGCTCATACTTTAATGCTTTGAATAAACATAAATGGATTCAAACAAATAGAAATGCATTTCCTAAAGTTCACCTTTGGGCAATACTTAAAAGAAACAACCTTTAACTATCAACGATGCTATCAACATATACTTTAATAGGCAAATAAACATATTTAAATCAACATACCCAATATCTTTGGATATATAACCATATCAATCAAATATGCATATGTCTCTTTCATATCATCAATTACAAACATTGGTCCATCTTTGGATGACCTCATAATGTAGTAATTAACAATCTCAAATGTTTAATTCATTCAATCAATAGCATCCTTTCATACTAAACGAATGACAATTACATAATCAAATATTGATCCTTTCAAACTAGGCCACTTTGGTGACTAACAAGTTTCGATACATCAAGTATTCAATTGAGTAAACTTTAATTTCAGAACACCTTAATTGTTGAGTGCAAAACCAGCAAGGTGATTTTACTGGTCATTCGGTCGACCGTCGTGTAAGAAGGGTCGACCTGTGTGAAACAGAGTCCGTCGAAGTGTCGACCTCTGTGTAATGGGGTCGACCAGTTCATCCAAAAAACTATTATCATATTCATTCTGACAACCCTCTCATCAACCAATGAAACACAAAACTCTTATGTGTTCCAAAATAGACCAAACATTTTAATTTAAACCACTATAATTTTGAGAAAATGATCGGACACCATAATTAGCCAATCCCGTCATGCAAACATACTTTCATGCAGTCCATTAAACATAAACGGTGAATAACACGTTATAGAACCATGCTCTGATATCAATTGAAAGCAAATAAAAAAAAAAACTTTCAATACTTTAATCACTTTATAACGTTGTTGATTCAACCATTCTTTGAAATGAAAAATTACATAATATACTAACCTTGATCCATTTTATGTGTATGCTTTGCTTTGCCTTACCGAATACCGTTTTCTCCCCTTAATCCTTTTCACTTTGATTATCTCTTTGATGATATAGAGATTGTGAGTGAGTGAATATAATTTTTTTTTTTTTTTGTAAGAGAAAGTATTCTATATTCTCTCCTTGGAATGAAGAAAACAATCATATAAAGGTAACTCTCCATACTTACCCTTTCATTCATGTCTCTTCTAACACACCTCTTCAACTATAATTTATATAACTTTATAGGGTTAAAGAAAGAGAATTAAAACTCAATTAACTTTATTTCTTTTATGTTTAACAATCATCACATTAAGCACTTTAACATAAAGTCAATATCACTATAATTTACATGAGTCACAAATAGATTATTAAAATAATCTAACATTTTCTTGTCCATATGCAGAATTATGATTCTGTGAATTTTCATCTTGCCTTTTAATGGCGATGGTAATGAAATGTCTGCAATATACTCTCTAAGCAAGTAGAGATTAGGTTTTACAGGCAGATCACAAACGATTTCAAGAGGAGTACTCCCTTATTTAGTTGTTACAATCAAACCTTGTAGACGACTTGCAGGGTTAATAAGAAATAGAAAATCACACCACTTCTTACTGATCATTGAATACGGTTGCTTGATCTGCTTTTCAAAGCTCCAGAACTAGGTCTACGAACACAACAGAGGTGAATCAGGATAGCTGATAAATAACCCATGGAATAATTTTTTCTGTAGTATCTTTTAGGCAATTATGAGAAAAGAAATATCGATTAGCTCAGTTGGTTAGTAACCGATTATGCTATTTTCTAACCTTTTTTTAGAGGATGTTCAATGCATTTATCAGCTAAGAAAATGGAGGTTATTTTGCTAACTTACAGTCTGCATCTGTTCTGATCCACCGCTCCTTATTTCCATTTGAATCTCTGCTGGGCAATGTGAAATGTTTTGGGTTGGCTTGGGTCTTGTGGCATTGTAAGGTGTGGCTTGAAAATGCCATCTTAGAATATAACATCATGTCTTCATCTGCCAGGGTTCTGTCTTTAATGTCGCAACTTTCATCATGGGTTGCTTTAGTCTTGTTTTCTTTCTTTTGTGGCTTATCCAGTGTTTCTATAGTGATTGAGTTTTCTGGGTGAACTTTTCTGCGAAACATGGTAAGCATCTACAAAGCAGATTTAGCATTACACATTATTAAGAAAAAAAAAAAACGGTTTTCTCCCCGTATGATTGAGGATGAGGAAGCTAAGATTTACCAGTTTGTTCAAGGACTAAGCCAAGTCTGTACATGAAAGTGCAGAAAAAAAAAAAAAAAAACAACCCCCCTGCCGGGGATACAAATGTACCTTATGGTGACGGACGTCTAAGGCCTTGGAGCTAGAAGAGTCAGAAATGACGCTTATGCACGCGCGAACAGCCACAGAAACCATTAAAGGGACTTCTCAGCCGCCACCACGCAGAACAAAGGTTGGCAGCCACGTAAAACCCCAAATAACAGGTACCACAGCACAAACAGTATGGCCTGAGAGGGCCCTCAACCATAATGATGACCAGTGAAAAGGAAA
>CM039505.1:10590721-10604898 GCA_022432975.1 Begonia masoniana | reverse complement strand
AGCGCTACTGACGTGCAAATCGTTCGTCTGACTGGGTCTTTACTAGGGTCGAACAAGACTAATTCGAACCGTCTAGTAGCTGGTTCCCTCGAAGTTTCCTCAGGATTAGCGTAGCCCATGGGGAGAGTTCCAAGGGTTAAAGACAATGATTAGGAGGCATCGGTTGGGCGCAACGCCCTCGACCTAGCTCAAACTTTAAATAGGTTAGGACGGCCCCGCGGTGCTCGCTTGTAGCCGCGCCACGGAATCGGAGCTACAAGTGGGCCATTTTGGTAAGCAGAACTGGCGATGCGGGATGAACCGGAGGAAAAGCCGGGTTACGCGTGCCAACCTGCGCGATAACCTAGAACACACAAAGGGGGTTGGTCGATAAGACAGCAGGACGGTGGTCATGGAAGTCGAAATCCGCTGAAGGAGTGTGGACAAACTCAACCCTGCCGAATCAACTAGCCCAGAAAATGGAGGCGCTGAAGCTGCGCGCGACATCACACCCGGCCAGTCGCGGCAAGTACCAGGCCTCGATGAGTAGACAGCGGCGCGGCGGGGTCGCTGCAAAAACCTGGGGCGCGGAGCCCGGGCGGACGCGGCGTCGGTGAGATCTTCGGTGGTAGTAGCAATATTCAATGAGAACTTTGAAGCGAAGAGGGGAAAGGTTCCATGTAAAACAGCACTTGGCACAATGGGTTAGTCGATTAAGAGACAGGGCATACGCTGACAGGCGCCGTCGCGCGCGAGCATCGAAAGGGAATCGGGTTTTTAAAATTCCTGACAACGGGAGACGTGGCGGCAGCTGACGGCAACGTTAGGGAGCCGGGAGACGTCGTCGGGGACCTCGGGGAAGGAGAAGAGTTATCTTTCTTGTAACAGCCTGCCCACCCTGGGGAAAACGTAAGCCGGGGGTAGGGGCCAGCGGCTGGAAGAGCACCGCACGTCGCTCGGTGTCGGTCCGTAAAAGAAACAACGAAAATAAAAAGGAAAGATGCAACGTTTTAGGGGCCGGGGCATCGAGCAAGCAACGATCATAATTTTTATGACCGTTGCCGCTGCCTGATGCTACGCTTCAAAACAGGAGAGAGAGAGAGAGAGAGAGAGAGAGAGCAACGGTCATAAGACCGTTGCTGCTACTGTGCTGCAAAACAGGAGGGAGGGAGGGAGGGAGCACAGCAACGGCCTTTGACAGTTGCTAATGCTATTGCCAAACAGGAAGGAGGGAGAGAGTAGATGTAGAGCATCAGTGTTGCTCTCTCTCTCTGTTTTCCACCTGCAAAACAGAGAGTGTCTCTCTCTCTTGCAGTGCATTCTTTCTCTGTTTTGCAAGTGCAAAATAGAGACTCTCTCTTTCTCTGTTTTGCACTTGCAAAACAGAGACTCTCTGCAACAGAGAGAGTCGTTTGCACTTTACAGAGAGAAACAAAGAGGAAAGGAAGAGACAGAGAGCGAGTTAGTGACAGAGAGGGCGGGCTGCGCTGCTGCGGGGTGGAGAGTAAGAGATAGAGATGGTGGGCTGCGGGGTGGGGCTCGCGAGCTAGCCTGTTGAGCCAAACGAGCCAGCCCGTTGGCCGGCTCGTTTGGCTCGGTCTGTGGTGAGCTCAAGAGCCCAACTGTTGGGCTCGACCTGGCTCGCCTATTGAGACCGGGCCAAGCTTGGCTCGCTACTGTAGCAGGCCACTAGCCAGCCCGCCCGTTAGCCAACACTATTTTGGGCTAGTCTTATTCTGTTGCTAAAAGGCAACTGATCTTGTGTTGGAATCGACCAAATCAAATCTAATCCTTCAAATTGGTTCGATTTGTATGTAACACCCCCGAACCCACCCTAGTTCGGTGCGCCACTTTGCTAACCAATCTCACGCTAAAACCTCATTAAAAAAATAAAATTAACACCGCAGGATTTAAACTAAATCTCCTAAAACTCTTTTAGGTCATACCTAGTTGCCTAGACTCCTTTAATCCTAACCTTTAAGCACCACGGCGTCCTTCCCGAAAATTTCGGCAAAGTAACGCCTGAAAATGGCGCCTCCAAAATGCTAGATACCTGCATACAATCCAATCCCAAACAATCCAGAATAATCTTACTTCACTAACCAGCTATCCACTCAACAATCCCACATATAAAAACCTCCAAATACAGGGCGACACATCACCCTTAACCTAACTATATACAACAAATACAATTAGTTACGCTTTCCCATCATTTCTACAAACAGACATCTAAAATAAACTATCAAATATAAAGCCCCACATCTCCCGAAGACCATGGTGGAGTCGCCCCGACAACTGCCCGCACCGGCACGCCCCGTGCATCTCCGACTGCTCCCAAGTCTTGGCTGACTCACATAGCTCACATGTACCCGCGTCGTTACCTACACCACAGAACACACACACACACATAAGCTTACGCTTAGCAAGTAAGGATTAACAAATACGACTAGATAAAATGCAAGCTACACACAACGCTGAACAAAACAACCAAATAACACAACCACACGAAACAAAACACAGACTTACCCGCATCAACGATGCCTTATTCTTTACTACAGTACGACAACGCAACACAACACCACAACACCACAATAAACAAACACCAAACAACAATAACCAAACAATTCATTCCCACACTAATCAATATAAACCACAATAAGCAATTCATTCTCACACAACTCAATATAAACAACACACAATGCAATCAACCTAACACATGCAGTTTCTAACACTCAGTTGTGCTTATTTGCTATTAGTCAGTCATCCTTCATAGAGATCCCCTCGGGTACTCTCGGGGTACTACACACCAGCACCTCGCCTGACAAGGCACACTATTCAGGGATTTCGTGTTTTAGCCGGTCATCTCTCATAATAGAGTTCCCCTCGGGGTGCTACACACCAACACCGCAGCCCGACAAGGCACACTATTCGAGATGCATTTTACAATTCACTTTATCTGATTACGTTCATGCTCACAATGCCAAACACAATGCCAAACAACGCCACTAGTTGTACCTAACGTGTTATACCATGATGTGTGCTTCAAATATGCAATACCACATGAAATCAACAACACAACGACGTACGTCTCTCGTAGCATTCCATTCTACTCGAGACACCCAGCGTACAGTTCACACCAGACACCCAAAAGCGTACTCTCTTACGAGACACCCAGCGTACATCTCTTACGAGACACAAAGCGTACATCTCTTACGAGACACAAAGCGTACATCTCTTACGAGACACAAAGCGTACATCTCTTAAGAGACACCCAGCGTACATCTCTTACGAGACATAAAGCGTACATCTCTTACGAGACACCCAGCGTACATCTCTACGAGACACAAAGCGTACATCTCTTACGAGACACCCAGCGTACATCTCTTACGAGACACCCAGCGTACATCTCTTACGAGACACAAAGCGTACATCTCTACGAGACACCCAGCGTACATCTCTTACGAGACACAAAGCGTACATCTCTTACGAGACACCCAGCGTACATCTCTTACGAGACACAAAGCGTACATCTCTACGAGACACCCAGCGTACATCTCTTACGAGACACCCAGCGTACTCTCTTACGAGACACCCAACACATTTCATACTCAACAATTCAAGCATGCACCGCCACCAAAAAAGCAAAGCAACCAAACAAAGCAATACCCAAACACCAAATGAAATAAACAACCAAACAAAGCAATGAAATAACCAACCAACCAAATAAAGCAATACTCAAACACCAAATGAAATAAACAATCAAACAAAGCAATGAAATAACCAACCAACCAAACAAAGCAATACTCAAACACCAAATGAAATAAACAACCAAACAAAGTAATGAAATAACCAACCAACCAAACAAAGCAATAATACAACCCCAAAACAAGACAAAGCAATAACACAACAAAATACAATACAAAGCAACCATACTAACAAACAAACAATTTCCTACCGTTCCATGGTGTAGGCCCGAAGGCAAAACACACGTCTACTACTTACCTGGCGTCCTAGCCCGATGAGGATTCTCGGTTACCTGTCCACCTATGGCTCGACCGTTTGGTTGTGCGCGAAGACGGGCCGGAATGCTAGCCCTGATTTCGTCGCCGCCGTCTGACCGGGAAGACGTCGAAATCTCCGGCGGTTTGCTCCGCCGATCGCCCCTCGCCCTCTCGCGTCTCCTCCTCCCCTGCCTTCGCTGCCCGACGACAGAATGGCTTCGGCCATTCTGTCGTTTTGTTTTTATGTTATTATTTATTTTTTTTAATAATAATAATAATAATAATACTAATATCAATAATCCTATTAATTCTTATTAACACATTAATATACTGTTTTGCTCTCTCATGTTCCATAAAAAAAAAATCCCGGGTGTTACATTGTATCTGTTTTCGGAGTCTATAAATTCAAACTTTATTGAACAGAATTCTGTTAGAATTTTTGGGACACTTATATAATTAAATGAATGTATATGGTCATTAAGTATAATAAGTCAATATTATATGGTCTATTTTGAAAAAAGGAATTTGACTTCAGGGCATAACTGTCATGAATATTTATTGTGGATACCATATGCGGAATTTCTAATTTGATGAAGGGGCCAATTAGAAATAGGCAAAGTTTTATAACTGCTATAAGGCAGTTAGGTTATGGTCCCCAGAAGATAGAAAAAGAGACATCGCTCTGTATCTGTAACACCTGGTTTTACGGGTTTTTGAATTATGCGCGTAATGACAATTTTGTAAATAATCAAAATATGCCTGTTTTACGAATCGGGAGTTCTAATGAAATCCTCATAATTAATATGAATTTTGGGAGAAATATGGAAATTTTGAAATCAAAATCGAAAGTGTTATGCCCGAACTTTCGTTTTTGACCCTATGGCGATTTAATTCGTAGAAATAGTAAAATATATCCGTTTGACGAACAGAGAGTTTTATTAGAGCCCTAATAAGAAGTTGGAATTATTGGTGAAATAAGAAAATTTTGGAGAAATCGAACCGATAGTTGAACAATAGGATAAACGGGAGATTAAATCAAAGGGCAAATTTGTCATTTGCCAACTCAATTTTTATTAAAAGCCAAACATCCCTATTTCTCCACACTTAGGCGTTTTCTTCTCCAGAGAAGGGCTTCGGCGATTTCCCTTCCTCCGACGGCGATTCTTCACCATTTCTCCACGGTTTGCCTTCCGATCTTTGAGCTTCTTTCACGTTTTCTCTTCCCCTCGTGATTCTAGGTAAGTCTCTATGGTTTTCCGGCATTAGTTCTTAAATTTTAGAGGTTGGAACGTTTAGGGTTTCGTAGGAATTTCGTGAAAATAACCGGGCTTTGTTAGAAAAGATTAGATAATGCCTTATTGGTGATTATTGAACGTTATTGGATGAAATCTAGGATGTATTTAGCGTTTTGTTTGAAAAATCGGGTTTGGAGCTTAAGGAAATCTCCATTAATGGAGGTTTAGAGTTGCGAGCGTTAGTTGCTCGATGAAATGCTCGAGAGAGGTTTATTAGAATTTTAGGAAATTTCCTTTAGTTAGGAGTTTTGTTAGTTTACGAGATTTCATTGTTTAGGCCCGATTTTAACAATGAATGCTATGGATTGTTCTAGGTGACAAAGCTCAAGACGAGGAGCTCGGTGTGCTAAGAATGACAGGTAAAATCTCGTGACTTACCGTGGCCGATTGGCCTACACCATATGTCGAGATTTGTTGTTGAGGATTGTTGGAGCTTGCTTGTTTAATTGCTTTGCTTTGGTTGGGTAGATTAGGTTTGATCGTTTTATAGGATACGTGTTATGATGTTTTGATGTATTTAGAGGTTTTGATGGTATACTCATTAGGTATGTTTATATTATGTATTGAACTGTTCATGCATCATGGTTTCCAAAATGCCATGAAAATGAATTTACGCATTGGTTTCAAAGAAAAGGAATTGCATGCATGTGGCAAGTAAAGTATCATAGTAAACAACGCATGGTGGTTATTCGGGGAGAGGTCCAGACCTGGTGTTCTATGGTGAGCGGGTCTCCCTCCTTTCAGATGGTGTGGACTATCTACCCGCTTGATGTGCCATATCCATCTGACTGAGAAAGGCCCCGATAACCAAGACTGACACGTACTGAAATGAAATGACATGGACGGTTTTCATAGCATTGAGCATACATGATCATGCATTAGCATTTACGTAGAGCTTGCTGAGATTTTTATCTCATAGGTATCTTTATGGTGTAGGTGACATAGAATAAGGTGAGGAGGATTTCCCTCTACCAGATGATCGTACAGATTGAAGGAGAATGCCCGTGGTAGCGTGCTGGGCAGTCGACGCGTATTTGACCTGTGGGGAAAGATGTAAAGGTATTTTGGGACACAATAGTTAGACCGTAGGAAAAAGTTGTATAGTTGAACATATTAGGATACCTGGATCTGATTAATTGATAGGTTTACGTTTTGATGTTTTAAACGTTTTGGAAACTATTTTATAAACCACTTGGTGATTTTGAACAGGAGAAAACGTTTAGTTTTAAACGGATCCATGCACTTTGTTTTTATAAATTTTCACTACGTTTTCGGCTAAGTTTTGAGTAGGTTTTGTGATTTGTGAAATGGAGAAACGTATACGAACAATGTAGGAGGTTTGCAATGAAATGATGATGAAGTGTTTAGTTTAGTGTGTGTGTTATGTGTGTATGCAGGGGAGAAAGAAAGAAAAGAGAGGGAAGTGATGCATGTCCGCTGGAAATAAATTTCCAGAGGACTTGGCGATCGATCGCCCAAAGGGGGGATCGATCGCCAAGATTGGTCGCCACTCCCTGGAGAAATCCAGGGAGTGTGGCGGTCGATCGCCACTGATTGTGGCGATCAATCGCCACTATGTTTTTTTTATTGGCGATCGTTCGCCACAAGGAGGGGCGATCATTCGCCCCTCCCATTTTTGGTATTGGCGATCGATCGCCTGTTTTGGGCAATCGATCGCCCCTCTCCTCCTTTGGCCGAATGACATTCTTGTCCCTACTTTGTTTATAATAGTTTAAAATGATTTTAATTGTTTTAATTCCATTGTTTATAATTTGTTTTAAGTATTGTTTAAATAGTTTAACAACTTAGATTTAAATGATTTTCCAAACAATGCTAACTATTTTGATTTTAGTTTAAGTTCCGCTTAAACTGTAAAATCAAATGAAAAATTTATACGGTAAAAATTAGGATACGGGTAAGGGTCGCTACAGTATCCCCATTAACAGAGAGAATTTGGAGCCCTAACTATTCTACACTTTTCGAAAATCAAAACCACGATAAGTCATGGCTAAAGATTCAAGTACGTTTTTGCATTCGTTTTTATATTTAATCAAGAACAGGATTGTGATTCTCTGGTGTAGTTTCACTAAGGGATTAGAAACACATTAATTCTAGAGAAATATTTTAACAATTGGTATCAGAGCCATTTTCATCTAGTTCTTGATTTGAGGATGATAAAGTTAATTTTGGTGTGATCCTCGAAAAAATTTTATTTCTGTTGATGAAGCCCTTACTCTATTGCCCAGTAAAGCATCCTCTCTTTGCGATGAAATGACGCTCACTATTTGTTGATGAGCGTAGATGTAAAACGGTCGATGTTAAGGCAGATGCCGAAATCAGCAGATGTGTAAAATCGAAAGATGTCTAATGGTTGATGTTTGGCTGGCTAAGTGTTCTGAAATTTCCCGAGCGTTAGCCGAACGATCGGCTGAAATGGCCGATCGATCGACTGTTTACATCGACCGAAGCTTACATCAACTAAAGCTTACGTCGACAGAAGGTTACGTCGACCGAAGCTTACATCTACCAAAGCTTACGTCGACCGAAGGTAATGTCAACCGACTTCTCTTCGGTAGTTTGGGCAGAGACAGTGGAAATTGACAGTTAAGTCGACCGAAGGTTATGTCGACCGAACCCCTGTTTTCTGTTAATCGGCATACCATATAATAACATTATTATTGTTCATCATTTCGATTGAATAAATTAAAATAAGATGTCGCCAAAGTGACCTCTCTTACGCAGATTGTTCATGACGAATTTTGAATGTATGTAAGTGTGTAAATTCATGCGATTATTCATCAGCCCAAAGGAAGATTAATAGTTGGTTGGACTACATAATTACCTGTGATAGTAAACACGTAACGATTATAAGAATTTTACATGAGAATAATAAGTCAATCCAAAGAACGATTTGTTATTTGTCATGCATTATTGTTAGTGTTTGATTATTACAACAAGAGTATCACTTGCAGTTAATTTTACTGTCCAAAGACTTGAAATTAATGGTGCGCTAGGTATCTTGAGATGAGATTTGCCAATTAGTTTGAATTTTATTTATAATTATGGTTGTGAGCATGTTATTTATGATTTATAATGTTCTCTTTCAGCAAATGTTGCGAATATTTCTGCCAACCTAAGTTCATTGTCAGTCCTTAATGGAACTAACTTTAAGAACTAGAAGGAGAACATTCAGATAGTTCTCGAGTGCATGAACATGGACCTTGCGATTCGGACGGAGAAACCCACTACTCCTACGGCAATTAGCTCCTCTGAAGAGAGAGCTAGATTTGAGAAGTGGGATCGCTCCAATCACATGAGTCTGATGATCATCAAGCGCGCCATTCCAGAGGTGTTTAGAGGTGCAGTGACTAAGGACACCACCAATACCAAGGAGTACCTTGCAGAGATCAAGAAGTGCTTTGCCAAAAGCGATAAGGTTGAAACAAGCACTATTCTGAAGAGTTTGATTTCAATGAAGTATAAGGGCAAGGGATACATAAGGGAGTACATCATGGAGATGTCTCATCTTGCTTCGAAACTGAAGGAACTGAAGCTTGATTTGCACGAGGATTTACTTGTGCATCTCATCCGGATTTCTCTTCCGGTTCAGTTCAACCACTTTAAGGCCAGTTTTAACTGTCAGAAGGAAACATGGAATTTGAATGAGCTGATTTCTTACTGTGTCCAAGAGGAAGAGAGATTGAAGCAAGAGAAGACAAATTGAAACAAGAGAAGACAGAAAGTGCTCATTTGGCAAGCACCTCTAAGGACAAGGGCAAGAAAAGAAAGAATGTGAATGTTGCGGGTCCGAATGAGAAGAAACAACATAAAGGTGGTGACCTTTGTTTCTTCTGCAATAAACCCGGACACATCAAGAAGGAGTGTGCCAAGTATCGCACGTGGCGCGAGAAGAAAGGTACACTTCCTAATTTTGTTTGTTCTGAAGTTAACTTAGCTTCAGTACCTAGAAATACTTGGTGGTTAGATTCCGATGCTATTACTAACATAAGTATTTCAATGCAGGGTTGCCCGAGCTACCGAAAGCTAAGTGATGCTGAAAGATGTATCTATGTGGGCGATGGAAAGTCGGTAGAAGTGGAAGCAATTGGTCATTTTAGATTATTGCTTAGTACTGGTTTCTATTTGGATTTAATGGATATCATCTATGAATACAATCACAAACTTGTCCAAATATTCACGAAACACTCGGTTCATCAAATCCATAAAAGCTGCAGGTGCATTAGTTAATCCAAACGACATCACAAGAAATTCATAATGTCCATAACGGGTCCTAAAAGCTGTCTTAGGTACATCTTCCTCCTTAACCTTCAGTTGGTAGTACCCCGAACGCAAGTCAATCTTTGAAAACACTTTAGCTCCTTGTAATTGGTCAAACAAGTCGTAAATTCGGGGCAAGGGGTACTTATTCTTAATTGTCAACTTGTTCAGTTCTCGGTAATCTATGCACATCCTTAGGGAACCATCTTTCTTCTTAACGAATAACACAGGTGCACCCCAAGGAGAACTACTAGAGCATATAAATCCCTTGTCTACTAATTCCTGTAGTTGGACTTTTAATTCCTTCAGTTCAACAGGTGCCATGCGATAAGGGTTCTTAGATACGGGTAATGCCTCGGGATATGTATCAATTACAAACTCTATTTCTCTATCAGGTGGTAATCCTGGCAAATCATCCAAAAATGTCTCAGGGAACTCTCGGACAATAGGAATATCTTGTAATTCTATCTTATTCTTCACCCGAACGTCCATTATACTAGCTAGGTAACTCTCACAGCCGCCTTTCAATATCCGTTGAGTCTCTAATGAGGATATAATCGGTATTTTACTTATCTTTGAGATAGCTTGAAAGGTATACCGATCTCCATTCGGGGGTCTGAATTTAACCAAACCAGACCTACAACTTATCGTAGCATGATGTCTGAATAACAAATCCATTCCCAGTATAACTTCATACCCCTTCATGTCAATTACTATTAGTTCTACATATAACTTCTTATCTCCTAAGGACACAATATCACCTTTCAATATCTGCTCAGAATACAAGGACTTTCCTGATGGTAACATCACACTATATGGCCTATCGGCTGGTAAGTATTCTAACTTATGCTTACACGCAAATAAGGTTGCAATAAATGAGTGTGTGGCTCCCGTGTCTATAAGTGTATAAGCAGAAATACCACAGATCATGATTGTACCTGTTATGATCGTATGCTGCATGGTATCTTCATCTTCCATCATAACAAAGACTCGGGGCATTACTCTTGCTCGATTTGGATCAGGTGGCATGGGGCAGTCCCTGACTATATGTCCAACTTTATCACATCTGAAGCAACGGCCAGAATGCAACTTGCATTCGCCATGGTGGTTCTTCTGGCAGTTGGAGCATAAAGGGGCTAATGGTCGTTTTCCCTTCCCTTGGTCATCATTTGGATTGAAGGATCTCTTTATACCTTGCTATTGTTGTTGTGGTCCCCTGTTTTGTTGCGGCTGCCATCCTTTGTTCTGACGTGGTGGCGGCTGAGTTTCCTTCGTGAACTTCCTTGGCTGTTCACGCTGTGCATATGTTGTCATCTCAGCCTCTTCCAGCTCCAAGGCCTTAGCCGTCACTTCACCATAAGGTATATCATGTATTCCAGCAGTCTTTACTCTCATATACAAACTCGGCTTCAGTCCTTGAACAAATTGGTAAATCCTGTTCTCATCATCCTCAACCAATCGGGGAGCAAACCGTGATAAAGCATCAAATTTGCATATGTAATCCGTCACAAAGCCAGTTTGTCGTAAATTCATGAACTCTTTCTTCTTGTTGGCCCGAACAGTCCTATTGAAGTACTTGTCAAAGAAGGCAGTCTTAAACATTTCTCAGGTCATAGCTCCTGCATTAGCGGTGCTCTGGATTGAATCCCACCAATGCCTTGCACTCAATTCCAAATGAAAGACAGCATATGTGACCTTATCCCCTTCGTCAACCTTTGCATACTTAAACATATCCTCCATCTTTCGAATCCATTCCTCAGCATAAATAGGATCCGAAACATGTCCATTAAACACCGAGGGTCGAAGCCGGTGGAAACGCTCACCCCCATGATCATGAGTTGCATTAGTACTGGAGTTTTCTTGTTCCTCTCTAGTGGTCATAAGCTGTTCTATTTGGCGTGATTGACGAATAACTAATTCTGTCAACTGAGCAATAGTGTTACTATCCACATTGTCTTCTCTCTGTTGACCTCTCACCATTTTGGGATTCCTAAACAATGATCATAACATATCTTAACTTAATGACATTGCTAAAATCATAAACACTTACAGTTGCTGGAGTGTACTCAGGTGGCACTCTGTGCTGGAAGGCAGTCTGCAGAATCGATTTTAGAACCTGGTTTTGCTCTGATACCATAATTGTAACAGCCCCAGTTGGAGTCGGCACGTAGTTCATAACTTAACCTCTTAATCAATCGGTTCTTACTTCATGCACCTTGTACATTATTAGTGTTATATATATATATATATATATATATTTTACAAACATCTCCTAAACTGCATCTATCGTTAGAGTCATAGACTCACATCGACCGATGGTCACGTGCCCGCCACGCGACTCATCTATTTCCAAACATCTCTTAAACTGCATCTGCCGATAGAGTCATAGACTCACATCGACCGATGGTCACGTGCCCGCCACGCGACTCATCTATTTCCAAATATCTCTTAAACTGCATCTGCCGATAGAGTCACAGAATCACATCGACCGATAGTCACGTGCCCGCCACGCGACAGATCTACCGGTCACTAGACGACAACACAACACTTACATCATCCGCTATTTGAGATATACAGCATCTACCGATAGACATGTGCAATCCACGTGCTCTTTTAAGACATCTTCCGATAGAGAACGTCTATCGGTGGATGCAAGCTTATACATCTTCCGATAGAGAACATCTATCGGTGGATGCAAATTCCTAACATTATCCGATGGAGTACAACTATCGGTGGACATAGATATGCTCAGACTTCTAACTTCCTTGACTAATCACTCTTATAAATGAAAATCAGAGACTCATCCAGAATACATATAGCAGAAGACTTAACAACAGATCATTTAATAATCCTTATAATCATTCCCAGACTCAGTAGTCAACCAAACAATTTCAAAACTCAATGTTATAAAAATAAACTCATCCTGCTTAAACTACCATATTCTTAATCATAACAAAATCATAGAGCATTAACCAGGGGTCTGACATGCCCCGGAGGCCCCTCACAAGGTCACAAAATCGGGCACATAATTTAATCACCCAATGTTCTAATGAATGGTCTCTTTTTGCAGGTTTTGATTCCATCATGGACTTCACGTGGGAGCCAACGTCTGAAGATGAGGAGAAACCGTGTCACGTCATTCATTGGAGCATTCATACGGAGCTTGTTGACTGTCCTATGGGAATTTGTCTTCCCGGGCCTTAATTTGTAATTTTTATTTTTTATTTTTTTACATTCGCCTTTTTGTATGGATTATTATAATTGCATCATGCATTAGATTGTGTGGTTAGGGTTAGATGTATGTTGGTAGATTATGGGTTGAAGAAATTCAACAAAATTACTCAAGGAAAAGACCTACAATCAATGGAGCAAAGGAAGCCATGGCCCAAAGAAGAGCCCAACTTTAAGGTATGAATTTTGCAGGTACAATTGGTAGTGGCCACAAGGATAGATGACATGGCAATTTAGAATCATTGATCAAGCAAAACAAGGAAAGCACCTCAACCCTTTGATGAAGCACATAGATTGCAATCTTGTCCCTTCATCTTGATCTTCATCAACGGCTCCAATCCTTTCTTCCATTGCCAAACCCTAATCATCCACTCTAGGTTTCTCTATTTAAGCATAGCATTGGTATGTGTAAAAAAACTTTTTGCCAATCAATATACTACTATTTCCCCTAAATATCTTTGGTTTTCCATTGGTATTTTTCCTTGGTTCCTTGAACCAAGAGGAGTTAGCCTCCATTGCTAGCCTAGCTAGGGTTGCTAGGTTAGCTCTTATACTTTCCCTCATCTTCTCCATTGGGAGTTGAAACGAGGAAGAAAATCCCGGCCTACGGTGGTCGTTTTCCTCACGGGAAACGTGTATCCGGGAGCTTAAACCGTAAGCTCGCTCCTCGGATCCACCAAGGGTATTTCTTTACTTTTATTGTCTTCACTTTGCACACAAATCACCCCTTTACATTTCGGCTCCACCATAGCACCCACTTTCACCTTTATTTATTTATTTATTTATTTTTGTCATTTCCTTATTTCTTGTGCTTTACATTTCCTCTTTAGTTCTAACTTCTAACTTCATCTCTTTCTCTTTATTTTCTTGCATTTTCTCATTCTCTCCATCTCTTGATAATTCGGCCACATTAATATTAGTAGCTTCCTTGTTTATTTATTGTACTTAGTTTAGTATTTTCTTTCATTAATCATATATTGCACGCTAGCACACAACCGAGCACAAACCTAACATTTTGTGGGTTGTACACGGGCCCCTTTTCTAAGGGACCCCGTGTCAGGGTCTCAATCGCCATCCAGCCACAGAATTTCACCCTGATCACCTTCCAGCAACCAGACTTAGACATCTTCATTAGCTTTGGAATCCTCACCTGATATCTCGTCACCTACATCATAAGGTTTAAACTATAAGCCTAATGCTTAGCAAGGAATGCAGTACTAACATGTATACGTGAATGCATAGTTACAAGAAAATCATGATCATGCTCGTTTCATGCTCTTTTCTTGTTCTTATTCGTGTTCTTGTTCATCACTTTCATCATATGGATTAAGGGAGGATTTGTGCCGTGAATGGGGGGATGACAGTGCAGTGTAAATAGCCCTTTCGTTTTTTT